>OZ024811.1:12476975-12993611 GCA_964017045.1 Omphiscola glabra | reverse complement strand
AGAGAGAAAGAGAGAGTTGGAACGCACGCACACAAACAATTAGAGTTACAACCAAAACTTAAAGCTGAACACACACACGCATACAAACGCCCACATACATACACACAAACACACACACGCATACAAACGCCCACATACATACACACAAACACACACACGCATACAAACGCCCACATACATACACACAAACACACGCACGAACACATTAACACAACATACAAATATATATAAAGCTAAATATACAAGTATTTACGACAAGACAATGTAAAAGTAAATCAATTCAACTAAAACGTTTTAGTTTACACACTATACAGCGACTGCAATATATAAAATATAATAAATTATATATACAGTATATACCGAGTTGAATATATACAATATAATAAAAAAAGTAATTATATACATTGGCAATACATTGTAATACAACAGCTATATAATAAAATTTTCCTTCTGCTACAAACAAATACAGATTCATAACTACTTCTGTCAGTGGCATGGGCGTAACTAGACTGGGAGGTCTTTAATTTTTTCAAACCCTTCCTCCCTCCCAAAACAACACGCAGACCATCAAATAAACTTCAACTACTGGTGGATACGGGGAGGGGGGGCAATGCGGGTGATAATTCCCCCCTCCCCCCTGTCAACTTCTATGTCCTCAGGATTGGATCATTCATCAAGTTCTTCCACTAATTCAACCATTAGTAACAACTCAAGTCCTTTTCATAACTATGTATAACTTTAATTATCAGGAAACACAAGGTACACAGCTCTCTTTCCTAAGGTTCCACAACATCGCTTTGTCCAACCGCCATCTACATTCCACTCTCTACTCTACTCTAAACTAATGCGTCACTTCCCCTACCCAAATACGTCACAACATTCACGCACAATATACAACGCTACACGTATACTCTCTAACTCAACATGATTTACTTACAAACATAACTACATTGATTTCATACCCTTGACATATCCCCCCTCTTCCGCTTAGATTCTACTCCACGAGTAGAATCTTCCAAACAAAATTTAAAGTCAGTGTATGAAATTATTAGTTAATGTAAAACTATATAACCTTGGCAAAACATCATACAGTAAATTTACATAATCACCATCGATATTATCAACAAGTCCAATCGATTATAGTAATAGTCAAAACATGACACATTCAAAAATTAACTAATGAAACAGGGAAAACAATATCCTGACTGCTGAAGAGAAAAAAAAAATGTCATCATCCGTAGAGTCATTTAGACAGCCGTCAACTGTCCAGTTGATTTTAAGAGGGCGGGATATCTCTCTTGTCAGTCGCTTTCCACAAGACGTGTACATCTTTCCCCCATCTAAACATTTCCTGCTCAAATAACAATACTTTTCCAAGGCTTAACACCAAAACAACTCCAAAAAGTACTTTGTCATATGCATAACATAATAATACATTACAAAACAAATCATGACACTTCATAAACAGACCAAAACTGCTCTCACCTAACCCCACGTTAGTGAAAACGCTCATCTCCACCACGGAGGCTCCATAAAGGCCAGCCCCTCTGTTCTCACCAAGACCGCCCGAGTCCAAACCAGACCCAACACAAACACGGTTCTCAAGCCTTGAGCAACCATTGACCTCTACACCACTACTAAATTCAGCGCGTGGACTACGACCCTCGTAGGTCCACGTGAAGTCGTCCCCAATGACTTCCACTTTGTTGACATTACGTCCCCGTCGTAAGACGGCCCCTGACAAGTTCGTGGCCTCTACATCGTGACAACCGTTGCTTTTCCAGGTTCCAACACCTTCAAAATCAAAACACACATTTTCCTCCTCCACAAAATTCTCATGAAGAAACCCCAAATCTTCATCCTTCCCAAAACCCAAATTATCATCCCGCAAAAGATCAATGTCTGCCTCTTGCACATAATCAAAATCTCTCTTCAGTAAAAAATTCACATATTCCTGTTGTACATCAACAAAACCTACAGTTTGTACATCATCTTGTACGCCACCGGAGATGGTAGCGTGTACACCATCAAAAATAATATTTTCATTACTAAACTTTACATCATAAGCATCATCTTGTTCATCAAAAATGATATCTGGTACATTATCAAGATTCACTTGTACATGGTAAAATTGTGTATCACCTGCTTCCACCAATATTATCTCCTCCCTCGATGCCATGAACGACTCATCGTCCTTACACTCAGTTATGTTTGCATGAGATTCCTCGGGATAACTGATCTCCTCTACAAACCCTGTAATGTCCCCATCATTTTCCTTTTCCCTAACGGACAAAATAACTTTACGCTCCTCAACTTCACTACTGTCACTGTCGTTATAACAATATGTTTGTGTTTTTAAAATAATTTCCCGTCGTTCTGTTTTTATTTCCGCCAGTCTAATTTCAAGTTCAAGTTTATCTAGTTCGTATTGTCTCAGACTCTGTTTATCTCTTTCTATACGTTCTTCCTCTCTCTGTCTATCCATATGTTCTTCTTCTCTCTGTCTAAGTTCTTCCTCTTTCTCTTCCCGTACCTGTTCTTCATACTTTACTCTTACATACTCCTCTAGCTTCTCTCCCGTATAACGAAGTAATACACCCACATGCCTAATTTCTTCTAAGGTCCCTTTACCGGTAACATATCCAGCCATAGCAATACAGATAAGGGGTGATTATAGAGTGAATAATAATTACGGTTTAAGGACCAATCGCAGTCTGTTTAAACTAGTTCTGGCAAAAAGTTAAAATCTAAATAGGGTAAAAAAATTAAATATACATACGAAATTTTACACAAAAAATGTTATAAAGAAATAAAAATACAACTTGCCTGGTTAATGGAATGTCCTAAAGGAATGAAACTATTAAAAAAAACAACACAATTGGACTTAATTAAGTGTCAATTGTTCTTGGGTTAAGTGTCAATGGTTCTCTCACGAACTTCAATGTTACTGGATGGCAATTCACGAGACACAGTCATAGGTTGTGGATGACCAGGACAGGCCACGGGACATCGACAGCTCACTGGACAGGATGTAGGCGAATCGCCGACACTGGACAGTTCGTGGGTGACTCCCCAATGCAGGATGGGTGCATAGGCAGCGTGATGCAGGATAGGACGTCAATGGCTCGATGATACAGGACGTTGATCAACTGGGTGACAGGACAGGGCCACGGGACATCGACAGCTCACTGGACACTGGACACGATGTAGGCACTCACCGACAGACAATTCATATGCAGCTTAATACAGCACTGCCACGACGGTCAATAACCACCGCGGTCTACAGCAACAGCGTGGTATGTCAGCGGTGGTAACAGCAAAGGGCGGTGTAAAGCTCAGAAGAATACACCGATCAGCGGCTCATAGCATCCGACAGGTGCTTTGGTTGGGACAGGAGACACAGCTTCCGACGAGCACCCCACACAGCTTCGGACGGATGGGTCAGAATACTTCACACCTCGGACGAGGATTTTACTTAACAGACTCAGATGAGTTCGGACAGGCGACACAAAGCCTGTTCGTACGACGACACACAGCTTGTTCAGGCGACGACACGCAGCTTGTTCGGGCGACGACACGCAGCTTGTTCGGGCGACGACACACAACTTGTTCAGACGGCGACACACAGCTTGTTTGGGCGACGACACTGGTAACTTCAGGGCGAGGCGTAGTTATTTCACTGGAGCCGGACACGACCTTCGTAACTTCATACAGGGCAGGACATTGTTATTTCACTGTAACTGGACACGACCTTCGTAACTTCATACAGGGCAGGACGTAGTTAACTTGATTAACGGCCAGGCGCAGTTAACATAACCAGCCTGATACAGGACGTAGGTAGTTAATGGAGTCACTGGTGTATGCAACTCATACACACTTGATACACGGTGGCATCAGAGCTCCGACCTTGAAACACGGGACAGCGACGATACTTGTAACTTCACAAAAGTATAAGAAAGTTCTTGGACTTTACCTCAAGTAAGAAAATGATGTTTTCCAATCTCGGACGAGTAGCCCCCTAATGTCAACTTCTATGTCCTCAGGATTGGATCATTCATCAAGTTCTTCCACTAATTCAACCATTAGTAACAACTCAAGTCCTTTTCATAACTATGTATAACTTTAATTATCAGGAAACACAAGGTACACAGCTCTCTTTCCTAAGGTTCTACAACATCGCTTTGTCCAACCGCCATCTACATTCCACTCTCTACTCTACTCTAAACTAATGCGTCACTTCCCCTACCCAAATACGTCACAACATTCACGCACAATATACAACGCTACACGTATACTCTCTAACTCAACATGATTTACTTACAAACATAACTACATTGATTTCATACCCTTGACACCCCCCCCCCAGGCTTAAGGGGAAAAGGATATAGTTCAATTTTTTTTAACTAGACCGTCACCCCATCCCAAACTGTCCAATCTTAATCAAGCAAATACACCATCTCCTTCCCCACTTCCACAAAAACACACTCACCATTACCATGACAAGGTGTTGATGCGAAGGATTCAGCAAATACAACCACTAAATATCTACATTCTACACATTTTTTTTTTCTCTTTGGGTTTTTTTTTGGGGGGGGGGGGCCTTTATTCAAAGTATTATAAGAAGAAGAATCTTCGGTGAAGTCATCAAATAATTCGTCTGTATGTTATAATTGATTAACCCCCTCCTCCCCTCCCCCACCCCAGTCTGCATATTACATTTTAACATGTTGGAGGTTTGGCGAAGACAATGGAATATTATATTTTAAAAAAATCGCACTTCTCTTTGCCAAACAACAACAAAATACACACCAAAAAAAACAACAACAACAAAATACACACCAAAAAAAACAACAACAACAAAATACACACCAAAAAAAACAACAACAACAAAATACACACCAAAAAAAAACAACAACAACAAAATACACACCAAAAAAAACAACAACAACAAAATACACACCAAAAAAAACAACAACAACAAAATACACACCAAAAAAAAAATCAACAACAAAAACAAACATGCAAACAAACAAACATACTTAATTTGGTATTGCACTTAATCGGAAAGATCATTTAAGTTCTTAATCCGTCAGTTCATCCATTACACCAAACGGCTTAATCTGGAAGTGGGTCACCGTTATACCAAATGGCTTAATCTGGCAGGGGGCTCCCCAATACACCAAACGGCTTAATCTGGCAAAACTTTGACACCAATATATGGAAAAAAAATTGTGGCTAAAATCTGTAATTCTTCTTTTTAAAAGAAACGTTTCGTTGCATTTGACCCTAATCGGCGGAGCTGCACCAAGCCCCCCCCCCCTGCTGCGCTCTGGGCCATGTACTGATTGCATAAATTAAGTTATGATAATTCAATATATTCAATAATGCATGCATAAAGTTTTGTGGTACAATATGTAGACAACCCACTATCATCCGGATACACGCAGGCGCGGTTCTTTTCTCTTCTTTCTTCCCCCTTCTCTCTCCATTTTTTAGTTTTATCCATACCTGAGAAACATATACAATGGGAGACTGTGCCATCCAAGTGGTCCATGACACCAGTCTTTAGGGAGAGATTATTTTTCTAAGTTTTATTATAATTCGGAGGTGACCCAGGAGGCCCTTATAAGACCGGAACTGGTGGTCCACTGGATTTTTACCCCGGGGATTCAGTCCTACCTTGTACACATTACACAGATAGAGTGAGAGAGTATGCTATTTAATTATTTAATATATGGGGTTGAATCTTGTTTCATAAAAGTTCAGATGTCCTCAAACTTTAAGTTCGTAAGACGTTGCCAATGATTTAATGTTGGATGCTTTGCTCATAAGCTAGAAATTTTAGCTTATATGGGAAGAAACGAGATCTCCATGGTAGATGACAAAAAAAATTATAAATTCCTACATTTATCTCCCTTTATCTCTCGGGTAATTGTTCAGATCAGTGGTTTCAAACATTTCGGCCCGTGGAATTCTTTTTATAATCAATACCCTAGTCCTGAATTATGTTTTATAAATTAAATTTGACTAAGTCTGGTGGACTCCAGGGTCTAGGTCTGGTGGACTCCAGGGTCTAGGTCTGGTGGACTCCAGGGTCTAGGTCTGGTGGACTCCAGGGTCTAGGTCTGGTGGGCTCCAGGGTCTAGGTCTGGTGGACTCCAGGGTCAAGGTCTGGTGGACTCTAGGTTCTAGGTCTGGTGGACTCCAGGGTCTAGGTCTGGTGGACTCCAGGGTGTAGGTCTGGTGGACTCCAGGGTCTAGGTCTGGTGGACTCCAGGGTCTAGGTCTGGTGGACTCCAGGTTCTAGGTCTGGTGGACTCCAGGGTCTAGGTCTGGTGGACTCCAGGGTCTAGGTCTGGTGGACTCCAGGGTCTAGGTCTGGTGGACTCCAGGGTCTAGGTCTGGTGGACTGGTAAATCTTTAATAGTGATTAAACACCCATACTTTATTGTAATGAACAAGTTATCCAGTCGGACCTAATATCTCCCGACTCTCCAGCGATTTTTATTACTATGAGGTTCCGCGGAACAGATTTGGGAACCATTGGTTTTGATCAACAATTAGAACTGGAATAGACAACGGATAACAATCTCATCAACCAAAACATTTTGAAACACATTTATCAACCAACTTGTAAACAATTTTACATCACTCAGCATAGACGGTATAAATATTGACGGCAAATATAAATTGATATATCAATCAAACTATAATGATCCCAACACGAATCATCTTGTATAAGAAATATTGACAAAATCATGCAAACAAATAAATCATTAAACTTTATAACAGACCATATCACAGCGGTATTAAATTCTTTCCTATTCATTAACATTTAAATAACAGGTATGAACATAAATTATGCAAAAGCAAAACAATTTTTTTTCGAATGTAGGAAATGGAATAATAGTCTAAAGCACTGCTTGATTCCAATAGATTGTTTTATACATACAAATATTTGAGTATTTCAAATTGAAGAAATGTAATGCTTGAGTCCTTTGGCTGGATAAAGAACAAATAATGTATGTTTAATTTAAGAACATTTTTGCATTGTTAACAACAGATCGTTTCCGATATTTGATGATGGTAAAGATACATAAGGATACAGTAGTAGTTCTTCGATGTGAGGAATGGCAGGATGTGGATGGCACAGTACTGAATTTCGGTAAGCCTGATTCGCATGACACAGGACGGTACATTTTTGACCCGGGTATGCATGCTGAAGGTAGGCAGGATCTGGAGTCAGGCATCGATGTTGCACGAAGGCAGACTGAGGATTCTGGTGTGGATGCTGTATGACGGCAGACTGCTTATTCTGGTGTGGATTCTACATGACTGCAGACCGCTGATTCTGGTGTGGATGTTACATGAAGGCAGATTGCTGGTTCTGATGTGGATGCTAGATGAAGGCATACTGCTGATTCTTATAGGGATGCTACATGAAGACTGACTGCTGATTCAGTTACTAACGCTACAAGACGACGTGCTGTAAAGTCTTATGTGGATACTACCGTATGACATGCTGTAAAGTCTTATGTGGATACTACCGTATGACATGCTGTAAAGTCTTGTGTGGATACTACCGTATGACATGCTGTAAAGTCTTATGTGGATACTACCGTATGACATGCTTTAAAGTCTTATGTGGATACTATCGTATGACATGCTGTAAAGTCTTTTGTGGATACTGCCGTATGACATGATGTAAAGCATTGTGTGGATACTACCATATGACATGCTGTAAAGTCTTGTGTGGATACTACTGTATGACATGTTGATGAATCAGTTACGGATGCCACATGTATGGTGAGCCTTGATTGGGTGCTTCAGTACAGCATGTTGTTCAGCACGGTGTGGATGCTAGAGGAAGGCAGGTTGTTCAGCACGGTGTGGATGCTATAGGACGGCAGGTTGTTCAGCACGGTGTGGATGCTATAGGACGGCAGGTTGTTCAGCACGGTGTGGATGCTATAGGACGACAGAATGCTGAGTCTGAAATGTATGCTGAATGACGGAAGGATTGTGAGTCTACAGGATTGGATGTTGTTCAGTCTGGTTTGGATGCTACAGGACGGGATGTTGTTCAGTCTGGTTTGGATGCTACAGGACGGGATGCTACAGGACTGGATGTTGTTCAGTCTGGTTTGGATGCTACAGGACGGGATGTTGTTCAGTCTGGTTTGGATGCTACAGGACGGGATGTTGCTCAGTCTGGTTTGGATGCTACAGGACGGAAAGTTAAAGTTGAAAACACTGAGGTTTAAATAATTTCATATTGGTGATTGAAATTGATGAAATGACAGTAGCACGTCGAGTCGACAAGATGGCAGATTGGTGGAGCTTCAGGCGCAGGTGACAGGAAGGTACGTAGGAGCAGCGTAGTTAAGAGCGTGGAACACGGAACGTAAAACGGCATGGGGATGACAGAGTGGTACAGTCTTTAACTTTGATGACGACACAAAATGATTTCACAATCTCTTGACCAGTTGATTAGATAACAAGGTGACCCAGTCTTGTGGGAATGTTTCCGAATCTTTCGGAGACTTATCTGAAGGTCGGTGGAGCCTCGTGTGAAATTGTGGCACAGAAAAACTGATTATTTGTAAAACAAAGATCACTGCAGATCGATCAAAATTGATGTAACGTTCCACCGAATGTCTACAGTGTAAATTATTTCATCTGATACACACGGTTGAGGTTCAATTTATTTTAGTGTCTAGCATGTTACTGACCAGGAGCCTCTCTTGAGTTGTCTCAACTCTGAAGTCAGGTTGATGTTTATATAGAATCAGTTTAAAAATTCAACTGTAAGATGTGATTGTCTTTCTTTGTTTGAAGTTTTTCCAGTTGATAAAGTCTGTTGTTAAATCATGTGTCTAAACCACTGTCTCGTTAGCTCGCGAACTGTAGGTATATATGTCTGATACATCATCATAGCAGCTCACGCACAGTAGGTATCTATGTCTGATACATCATCATAGCAGCTCACGCACAGTAGGTATCTATGTCTGATACATCATCATAGCAGCTCACGCACAGTAGGTATCTATGTCTGATACATCATCATAGCAGCTCACGCACAGTAGGTATCTATGTCTGATACATCATCATAGCAGCTCACGCACAGTAGGTATCTATGTCTGATACATCATCAAAGGAGCTCACTTCGTGTTGATATAAATTAATAAGACAGCATAACATGAGTTAAGGCACTGTGGATAACTGCACGCCAGACCAGTTGGACCAAAGGGAAATCATTCTATTCATTACGAGTTTATAACTTCTAACAAAAATTTCACTTGTAAGAAAAAGACACCAATGACCATATTTACAATTTCATTTTGTAAGGGGATGTAAGCAAGGTGGAACTCTTGACTATTTCCATGTTTGAAAATAGTTTTATGTATGGTTTGGCCAAATTGAGTCTTATTGAACTGAATAGAGGAGATGGTAGCATTTAGTGGATTGTAGCCCTAATTGAATAGCAACACAACTTATTTTGGGAATGGTGGCACTAATTGCATTGTATCACAACTTAAAGAAGTGATGGTTGCACTAAGCGGTAATAGGTTCTAGCACGTTAGCTTAAGGGAAACAAATAAAAGGGACGTCAGATATAAACGAACAGTCAGAGAAGGAAACAACTGCTGGAACAAATCCAATGGAGGAGATGTCAGAAATGGATGAGTATAAAGAAGCAAATGTCAGATTGAGAGGAAATGGACGTCAGAACTGAGTGGCCATGTTGTAGGAAATGTCAGAGTTGAACTGTCGTAAACAAAGAATTGAGAAAATCCAAAGAAAGAGATGCCATAATTGATTTTTCATATATTACGGAAAGCCATAAAAGTATTGGCCACTTGACCGGGCTCTAGCTAACTTCCAGCAGACATGGTTTATTGAGGCAAATCATTCCAGTTGCGTGATTCTACGTATATTATATGCCTCACAAGCCTTAACTATAGTCAGTCAACTAAATGCACCATCACAATCAACACCTATTTATCTCTAGCTAATCAACTACATCTACCATCACAAATAACCCATTTATCTCAAGCTAATCAACTACATCTACCATCTCAATAAGCACCCATTTATCTCTAGCTTATAATCAAACCTCCTGCATTTCTATCATGTTTGTTTCATTTCTATTTGTGGCACGTAGTGTTCTAAAACACACCGGTTGGAGATTTTCAAGAAAATAATTTCTATCTCTACACACGCTACGTATTTGTCTATATATTGCAATACCACTGTAAATAAGTGGATTGCATAAGGCATTGAATGGCGTGACGACAATCACTAGCCAAGCGTATACGTTAGGACTTACTTCATAGTCACTAACTAGTGATAAAACTCCGAAGACGAATACAGGGCACCAGGTCATGACATGAGACAGAATGACAGCTACAAGCTGTCCACGGACTCTTGTGTCATCTCGTCTTCTCCTTGCGCTCCTATAACCTCTATGACACGTGGATAGAAAAAGTATGGCGAGCTGACCAGAGATTATTAAAAGAAAAAGAAAAGAATTAAAAACAAGAAAAACTCCTTGTGAGTATGATCCCCCAGATCGCTGGTGTCTAGTGATGAAAGGCAAAGACAAGCATAATGCGTTAGAGGAGTGCACCTGCCACTCTTGGGACAGGTGAGGAACTAATGCAATTATAAAACCGATGATATATGTGACCCCTACCATCGCCATCATTATATATTTCTTTAGGCAATGTCCGCCTAAAGGATAACGGATAATAAAATACCTGTCCAATGTAATCAAACAAACTGATATGTTTGAGACTAAAAATGAAAACATAGCCAGATACCCGGCAAAGGCACACAGAGGGCTATGACGCCAGACTACGTCAAACAAGGCGTAGCTTTGTCGGTAGTATACGTCGACAGAAGAGATGATGAGCAGAAAGACGCCCATGAGAAGGTCGGCTACGGAGAGGCTGGCAACCAGAATACCGTAGTTCTTCATGAAATTGAAGGCGTCGAAATGGATTCGATAAATTAAAACAATCATGTTGCTAGAGAATGAAAACACGGCCACCAGCCATAAGAGGTACGTTTTGATAGTGTCAACAAGAAGGTCGTCACAGGAGGAGATGCTGTCAGCAGGAGCTTGGCATACCTTTTCAGATATGCCTGGTCCTATAAGACGAGGACAGCACAATAAGGGACTGTCTGTAAGAAATGAATCGTTTATCTGAAGGTGACGGAGTTCTTTTACGGCATCTGACTCTTCAAAAGTTGTCCCTTCTATGTTAAAATAATGTAATACTTTTATTTTGTGCAAAAAGTCAAATTTGTGAATTTTGGTGTTTTTTAAGTTAAGATAAATTAAAGAATGGTAAAATTTATTAAATAAATCTAATTCAATAAATGAAAGACCTGTATGAGAAATATCTAAAGACACAATCTGTTTTGATGTGATGCATGCGTATTCTAATTCAATAAGTTCTAAATTGTAGGATAAGTTGAGAAATCTTAAATTTCTAAACATGGAAATGTCCCCCTTGTTGTGTAGTGTCTTCAATTGATTGAATCTTAGATCTAATGTGTGAGCACCTGTCGTAAAATTATTTGTAAAAATTGTTTTCAAATCCTGTATCGCACAGGAGGATGCGTGTAGTTCTAATAAGTTTTTTAACGTCAATGGTTGTACTACGGCAGTTAGATTTAGGCCCGTCAAATTTAAACATTTAGTGAGGTTAGGAAATATGTCCAATGATTTCATTGTGGTATTAAAATGTGATCTCTCAACCGCTCCATCATGGCAGGCAAAACCTGTCGGACATGTCATCTCACACCCTGTCATGTTATTTCCACGGTCCACTGGTTTACCTACATAACAGAACTGTTCATCCTTGCCGTTAGAACATTCTACGCGGCCAGTGCAAACGTACGTGTACGGCAAAAAGTTTTCTCCAGTACACATGAAAAATAATGATTCCTGAAATCCAAGTGATAGAATGTCATCCCTGCTATAAATGTAATTGGGTTTAACGATAGCTAGTTCGTTATTATCCATGGGTACACCTGCTCCGGTACAATCCACACCAGCTGACTTGCATCCACAAACGTCTGTAGATTTGGAGTTGCATCCATTCACGGCATTTGATTTTGCCTTATCAATACCTTCGAAGATCTCTCCAGTTGACTTGCATCCATTTTCAAATGCCAAGGTTAGACTGGGAAAAGCTGTGGAAGGTCACACAAATAAAAAAAAAACGAATTAAGAATTAACAAATAACAAAATTATAATATAAAAACACTAAATAGATTTTTTAGACTGTCAAGAGAACTAGTGTTTTTCGTAATAATCATTATAATGTTTTAAAATGCGTGATGTTGACAACATATAAATATGTTGATAGGGAGTTTTTCAAAATCCACACATGGTATTCTCTAGGTATGAAATGCAGTACAGTGCAATGCTTGTTTTCAGTAGCGAGACAAGGAAAACTCACGATGACTGCGTTAAATGCGTTTCTTAAAGATACCGCAAATGTGTTCGATGCGTGATATTTTATTTCTTTATACGGAAACAGTCTCAAGTTGAATAGGATGGCATAGATCTGTATTGTAAAAGTGGGTGTGGCAATAGATCATAAATGCAGTTCAGGTTGCGGCAAAAAAAATAATTGTGCGTTGCCGTACCTCTGATTTCATGAAATATGCTGGTGAAATTTGCAAGAGTTACTTTCATGTGTCGTATAAAAAATAAGAGCGTCAAACCAAACTATTTTTAAATTTAAAAAAATGTGACCCCCACCCCTAATTTATGAACATATATATATATAATTTTATTTAATATTATGATTTTCATTTGAGTGTTTATAAAAGAGACCGAAGTAAGGGTCAGTAAGTGTCAGTAGGGGTCAGTGTGTCGTACCGGCGTTTGCCGTCTTTCAAAAAGTTCAAATTGCATCAAAGAATCAATTAATTATCGATAAATCAGTAATATTTCACGTGCCAGGCCGCACATGGCCCGCGGGTTGAGGGTTGTCTACCCCATAAGCAACAAATGAGTTTAAGTGTAGATAGACTTTGCCAACTACAAGTTAGAAACCTGAAACAGTTTAAATAGAGAGGAAAAGTCAACTCTACTTTTATTATATAACTAATACAGAGGTACGTCAACTCTACTTCTGTTATACAGCGAATACAGAGGTACGTCAACTTTACATCTGTTATATAACTAATACAGAAGTACTTCAACTTTAAGTCTGTTATACAACTAATACAGAGGTACGTCAACTTTAAGTCTGTTATATAACTGTCTTCTAAAGGAAGGAGAAATGAATGAACCAGAATTGGTCGTGGAAACGCATTGAATACAACCAATGGTAAAGTGAACATGAGAATATAAATAGGCAGAGAAGGTTACAATCATAAAATGTAGACCACTTGTAAAAGCACCCACCCGTAGCCACGCCTCTTATAGTGATAGGCGGCGCTGGGCAAATTTATTATAATGTTAAATAATCTTAAAACTCAACCATTAACTGGCTTGTAAAAATATTTCTTTGTCAGGTAGAGTCATCATAGAGCACTTGCCTTGCCAGCTTTAACGATAATGATTTTTAAAAAACAAACAAACACAATTAGCCATGCAGAGTAAATTAATCGTATGAACAATTATACTGAATTTATATAATAAAGATAATAAGAGAAAATTTCATTTAAACTTGAAATGCAAATCTTTATAGGCAGGTTTCAATACCTACAGGAAACGACGTTTTTTTCTGAAAATATATAATAAAGCGACCTTGTTGCTTATTGCCTTTATAGAGACACTAACAGACATGACCGACACAGTGCTTATTGCCTTTATAGAGACACTAACAGACATGACCGACACAGTGCTTATTGCCTTTATTGAGACTCTAACAGACATTACCGACACAGTGCTTATTGCCTTTATAGAGACACTAACAGACATGACCGACACAGTGCTTATTGTCTTTATAGAGACACTAACAGACATGACCGACACAATGCTTTTTGCCTTTATAGAGACTCTAACAGACATGACCGACACAGTGTTTATTGCCTTTATAGAGACACTAACAGACATGACCGACACAGTGCTTATTGCCTTTATAGAGACACTAACAGACATGACCGACACAGTGCTTATTGCCTTTATAGAGACACTAACAGACATGACCGACACAGTGCTTATTGCATTTATAGAGACACTAACAGACATGACCGACACAGTGCTTACCCAAACAGATCAAGAGCAACCAGACGCGTAACGCCATCATTTATTTCAAAATACTCAAACAGGTATCACAAACTTGTACAGGAATTATTTCAGCGGTAGTAAATTGCGCCCCAAGAGAAGTCAGCGATTTGTAGTTAAACACCGAAATGACGTTAGTACAATGACTCCATTTGAAAAACCTTGATTAGAATTCTAGATATGAGATTTTTTTTTTTTAAACCGAATCTTTACAACTGTTGATTGGCAATGAAGATTTTTAAAATTCTGCAAAATATTTCCAAAGGCACCCTGAGCTGTCGAGAGGACGGCGATGGACAAGAGGTGAACAAGAAGTGAACAAGATCAAAACAAGAAGAATTAATATAGCGCCCAGGAATAGACTTAGCCAACTGGCCGGCATGCCATAAAAAGTTAATACCCGGTAGATTTCAGATGTCTTTCAATTTTGATTTCAGAAAGCAGTTGATGGAAAAAATAATTGCCTGCCACCAAGACTGTTTTGGCAGCATCGGGTGAATCGTACTCGGACAGCCGTATTTGCGGATCGACAACACTTCTTGGAGTCGATGTATTTAACTCTTGATTGGCTCAATATGTCTCTCCCTATAATGCTTTCTCCTTTTAGTTCTTGAAAATACTTAAATTTTTTTAATGCTTTTTACAATCATTATTATTATAATTTTATTTTAAAGAGATTATTAAATAATTATCTTGCACATAGATTCAACCACTGTTTCTTAAACATATTTTAACCATACGCCCAAATTTAAAAGTGGTCTGTACTCGAAAAAGCTAAACTGTTTTTTTTTTCTTCTTCTTTTCTTGTCGAAAAAAAAAAATGAAAAAATCGACAAAGCTAAACATTGCATGTTTGCAATTCGATAAATATTAAATACTCCTTTTAAAATTGTTATTAAAAGCTCATTGATAGTTGCCGAAAATGTATACAGTAAGTAATATAGTAAAAATAAAGGGAGCTAATATAAGCTAATAGGAATTAGTAGTGGAGAGAGATCAAATATATTTTTAAAAATAATAAATCATAAGATAAAGGGAGAGTACGTTAAATCCAAAGAATACTAGAGCGATGTCATTTATAATAAAAATGTATTTTGAAATCATATTATGCAATAGTTGTAAGGGAGGCAATGAAACTAAACAAAATTTTGTCAAATCATTTCTGTTTTTGTTTCCCTTTGTACTTGAATATTTATTTATTTAGCTTTTCGAATACAGGGTAAGATCGATACCGCAATGGGCAAGAGGTGTGAAAAGCGAGAGTTATATTTTTATTTGGTGCACCTGACAGCTGAAAATGTATGGCGTCCACAGAAGTAAAGTCGATGGCAGCAGATAGAGATAGCACCTTGCGATAGGACAAAGCGACCGCACGCGGCGACCACACTCAGCGACCGCACCGGACAGCACCCAGCGACAGCCCCCTAATAGCAGCACTTAGCGTCAGCACCTACAGGCAGCACGTAGGGATATAACTCAGTGACAGCACCTAGCGACACCAAGTGATATCTCCTAGTGGCAGCACCCTTTGACAGCACCTAGCGACACCTAGCGACACCAAGGGACATCTCCTAGTGGCAGCACCCTTTGACAGCACCTAGCGACACCTAGCGACACCAAGGGACATCTCCTACTGGCAGCACCCTTTGACAGCACCTAGCGACACCTAGCGACACCAAGGGACATCTCCTATCGGCAGCACCCTTTGACAGCACCTAGCGACACCTAGCGACACCAAGGGACATCTCCTAGTGACATCTCCTAGTGGCAGCACCCAATGGCATCACCTAGCGATCTTGCCTAGAGATACCATGTGACAGCACACACAGCACTTGGTGACGTCACACACATGCACAAACGAACTCTAACAGACCTGCGCTAGGTGTCTTGCAGGATCCCCATGAACTCTTTGTCTTATTGGGAACGGATCGATATATTTAATTATATATTTGCCATTTGTCAAAGCGCAAGACAGTTTAAATGTCACCCACCCCTCTGTTTAAGGACCTTAAGTTAAAACACGTGTGTTTTATGTTTATGTGGTTGAACTAAGGAGGACACTGTTTTCATTGCACGCGTAATATTGAGGGGGAGCATGTGGGGATATGGGAAGGTGGGGTTGGGGTAGTCACGACGGAGTGGACGGGTGGTGAAAATGTCGCCAGAATGATCTGGAATGATGGTGGCTTGTCAATGATGTTTATATGATTATAGAGCACAGGCACCCAAACGGTTTTGAGTAATTGCACAATCATTGAGAAGCAAAGCGACACGCCAGCCTATTTTATAGAACCAAAGAGACCCCCCCCCCTTTTTTTTTTCAACCTCACGTATATGATAATAATTAGTCTTTTGAACACGGTAAATGAAAAGCAGACATATTTACTGAGGTGTGTAAGACACTGAATCACTAACAATGTTCAAATGTCGCGGTTGAATTTTTCATCAATGATTATCATGTCTCATCCTTTGCACTTATCATCTTTTTCTTTTTTTCTGTTTTTTTTCGGGGGGGAGGGGGGAGGGCTGGGGTTGTTTCTAAAAAGGAGAAGCTTTGAAAATAACATCCACATCCACATCCACATCCACACCCACATCCCCACCCACATCCACATCCACACCCACATCAACATCCACACCCACATCCCCACCCACATCCACATCCGCATCCACACCCACATCCACACCCACACCCACATCCACACCCACACCCACATCCACATCCACACCCACACCCACATCCACATCCACACCCACATCCCCACCCACATCCACACCCACACCCACATCCACACCCACATCCACATCCACACCCACACCCACATCCACACCCACATCCCCACCCACATCCCCACCCACATCCCCACCCGCATCCACACCCACATCCACGGAAGCAAGTAACAGAAAAATTAGGCATAGATCTACTGATAAAATCCTTGATATAGCCGGTATAGATTAACCTCAAATAATTACATTAAAAAAAAAAAAAGCAATCAGCCCTCATATTCTCTGACACTTTTTTAACAAATCCCCATAAAGGAGGCATCATTTTAAGTATGCCCCCCAAAATACCGACATTAAATTTGATTGGCTGAAATCTCTGCCACTGAACGATGACACACCAAAGCACTGACGCAACTGGTCAACCTTGTTTTATATGTGATGTCAGGTAGAAGGGATCATTCAGGATGGTCTTTTTTTGTTTTTTGTTTTTTTAAAGTCTGTATATTGTGTTTTGGCTCAACGTGCCCCTGAGAAAGTAGTTCAAGGTCAATCAGTGCGGACCAATATGACCCAGGTCTTGATGTCACCAGAAAGAATAAGCTATCACGTGATTTGTACGACCATCTCACTGGCATGGCTGTGTGACAAAAACTCTAAAATACTCATTATCACTGGGGTGTCTACGTGCTGGGAGACCGCTTCCAGTCATTTGAAAAAGGGAGGATAGGGAAACTTAAAGGGAAATAACTCTGGAATAAATTTCAAGAATTGTTTCCCTTCAACAAAATTTCAACAACAAAAAATTCCAACATTCCTAGCAGGAGCTTCACCGACTAGAATCTATAATAGTTAATGAACACGCGTCACATATAACTCTAGAGAAACTACTAGCATGTATTTAAAATGGAACTTCTACATTTTAAGAAGGGAAAAAAAAACACTATTGTCACAATTGTCTTATTCTCAATAGAAACCAAATTCGAAATACATATTTCCGTTTTAGTAGTGAATAAAATCGATCTGCTTCTATCACAATCAAATCTATACAATATGTTGTTATATGACTTCTATGGTAGGTGTATGTGGGTAGCTCTCGTATGAGCTTTTCACCCGCTCGTGTCTAGTGGGTTTTATGACTGATTGTTATAAGGGATGACGTATTTTAAGACGCTTTGCCCGCCTTCCACGTGCATGACCTCTTGCAAGTCGGTCCTGTGTTGGGGCGGCTAGAAAAAAAATATCCCTTTGATGATACTTTTGTTTCATCCGTTTCTGTGGAACATGATAGAACAATCTAGAAAATGTGGGAAGCAGTAAGACTGTGTGTTCCATTTCCAGAATGATCATCTGAAACTGCCTATAAAAAGGGCTGACCGATAGAGAGGGAGGATTTTCCTTTCCTTGATTACGAGGCATACTATGTGTCATTATACTTTGTTGTGTGTAGAGATTTTAATTCCCTCATACAATTTTGTGCTCATTGTATTTTTATATACAGTACCGGTACCAGAAAATCTGTAAGTTTATAATTTTAATAATATCTCTCTTGCTGTTATTATTTAATTGAAGTTCACAAATTAAAAGGTTATTAATTGTAATTAGCTCTGGCCTTAATTGTCGTCGTATTTGGTATTATTTTTAAACGTTGGTATCGTTCTTTATTATGGACTGTTTCTAAACGAGCCATAGACTAAAATTAAGAGATTAAATTCTCCATATATAACGGTCCGTAATACTGATCAAAGTCACTCACCAAGAGACATACTTATAAACATATTCACGTATACGTATGTATTAAGAGAATCCATAATAAAATTTCCTAAATTGTAAATGAACTTTTTATTTACACGGAATTCACAATACGTCAAAGAGGTGGTTGTAGTTAAGGATAAGAGAAGCCTTTGCATATTATGATTTATTTCTAGGTTTTATGGATTATACACATTGGCCTCCCGCGATGCTTAACATTCATCATTAATAGTCGATAGCTTTGTTATAGAATTCTGGGCGATCAGACATTTAAGACAACTTTATCAACATAAAATGGTTTTGATGAGATTAATCAAGTTGTGACGTCACTTCAACGTATGAAATGGTTTCTCTAGTCCTCTCCTCCGTGGCTTATCAGGGCGAGAACGAAAGTGGAGATCACAGCGGTACGTTGTTCGATAGCTTTTTACCTTGTACGTAGTGATATGTGGACTTTCTAGCGGTGTGTCTATATTGGGTGTCAAGGCCTATCAGCGCGCGGTCCTACTGATATTGGCTAACATGGGTGTCAAGTCCTATCAGCGCGCGGTCCTATTGATACAGGCTAACGGTTTGTTCTTCCGGATGGGTACTGGGCGGAGTTCTTAGAATTCCAGACCCCGGGAAATAATCCTCCATTCAGATTTTAAGTTGAGGGGATTTCTTGCACTACGGCAAAATGAATATGATAGTTACGTTTTTGTTATTTATAGGTGTTTTTTTATAGGTCCCCACTGAAACTTTAGATTGGTACTTCCACCAGGGCTATGTCTAGGGTATGATTATATTTCTTAATTAAGTACTCTAAACTAATCTCAATAAACTCACACTAACACTCAATGACACTCTCAATCTATTAATGCTATTACTATACTAAAAACACAGGCGGACCAACCCACAATAACTGTTTAATTACAACAGAATTAAAGACACACATGTACATGTCAAGAAATAATAATAATAATAATAATTATTATTAATGGTAGTTTTCTATAGCGTGGTACCCCAGCCCAGGGCTGGACTCACCACGCTGTACATACAATCTAAAAAATATAATCATGAACTTAAAAATTAAATTACATTAATTAAGAAAAAAAATCAAGATGGCTGCCTTGGATACTTATGTGTACCGAAAAAAAAACAGGAAAGTTTTCTATAATTATTGTTATAATTATAATGATAAAAAATTCAATTCGGGACACTTAGATCTGTCCCGTTATCTAGCCGTTGTCACAGACTTTTCATTTGCTCACACATCGTTTGAAGCGGTTCAACTTACCTTGCTGGTGCCCCAAGCAGAGCGTTCATTTTATGTGCATTTATCGCATCTGCCCTAACAGGAAAAATAAACTTACATATGCTGTGTTTCATCGGAAGTTCCCGGATCTGCTGGATCACTGCTACACATTCGCTGGCGCTTATATTGTAGTGGGCGATATGAACTTTCACTTCAACCAGCCACAGCACCCCTCCACTAATAATATGATTGATCTTTTGGACTTATTTAGTCTTAAGCAATCAGTCGACCAACCGACTCATAATCGTATATATATTATTGATTGGGTGCTACATAGGCCTCAGGCTTTGTAGTTACCTCTACTTCAGTGACTGAAGAGCTTTCCTCAGGCCACTTCTTTGTTGCTTGTGAGCTTAAAGTTAATACATCCTCTCCTCTCCATCAGTTCAGGGAGGTCCGCAGTTTGTGTGCTATAAATAGTAATGCCTTTAAGCATGATCTGAGTTTGGAAGTGTCCCCTGTCCTCTGCCCTACTTTGGAAACACTACACAATCATTGCGCACTGTGCATGAACGGAATGCCCCCCTCACCCGCCGTAATGTTAGGTATGCAACCATAAGGGAGAAACTACGCAGTGCCAAGAAAGAGCGGTGTAATGCGGAAAAGAAGTGGCTGAGGTTAGGTCTTCTGTTTTTAGGCAGATTTATTACGCTGCCAAGAAACGTGTAACCAAAATTGTTTGTCTTGCAAAGACTTTGTTTTTTAGCCAAAAGATAATTATGGGTAAAACCGGCAAGCAGTTGTTCGATGTTTGTAGCAACCTCAGAGTGCAACCTTCAGTGCATCCGTTGCCCCAGCAACCAGATATGTTCTGTAATTTCTTTACAAGCAAAATTGCTGACATCCGCGCTGACCTTGATTGACTTGACATATCCCCCCCCCCCTCTTGATTTGCCTCCTTTTTCTTGTGTTAGTTCACATTTCAAAAGTTTTAAACCGGTTTCAGAACAAGAGGTCAAAAGTACTATTCTGAAGTCTAAGCCTACGTCATGTTCTTTGGACCACATCTCCACCCCACTGTTGGTTGACTCGTTAGATCATTTGCTCCCAACGATAACCCCTATAGTAAATGATAGCTTTTCTTCTGGCACTGTTCCATCTATTTGTAAGTCAGCTGTCATCAAAACATTGCTTAAGAAGCCTGGTCTGGATGAAAATAATATAAAAAAAAACTATAGACCAGTATATAACGTGTCATTTTTATCTAAAGTCATTGAAAAACTAGTTCTATAACAACTTTTTGCTTACTTAAACGACAACTCTCTTCTCAGTCCTAATCAATTAGCCTATAGACCTTTCCATAGCACTGAGACAGCTCTCTTGAGAATCACCAATGACCTCTTGCTCGCATTGGACAGCGGTGATGTCTCCCTCCTGATCCTCTTGGACCTCAGTGCTGCCTTTGACACCGTCGAACATGAAACCCTTTACCAAACCCTTGAAAATTACTTTTGCATTTCTGGTTCAGTTTTGGCTTGGTTTAAGTCCTACCTCTCCAATAGAACGCAGGCGGACGCTGTCGACGGCTGTCTCTCCGGCAGTGCTGATTTGGTGTATGGAGTGCCACAGGGGTCCGTTTTGGGATTGGTTCTATTTACAGGCCACTGCTCCTCTTAATCAAGAGGCATGCTGTGGAGAGCCATTCATTCGCGGATGACACGAAGCTATACAAGCATACCCATCCCTCTCTTGTCGATTCCGCTGTCTGGACTTTGCAGGAGAGCATTGCTGATGTCAAGTCATGGGTGACACTCAGCAAGTTGAAACTTAACGATAACAAAACGGAAGCACTTCTTATTCACGATCACAAAACATCCTCTAACTCAGCTCTCCCCACCTCATTTCATGTAGGTAACTCAGACATACAGTTTACATACACTAGTAGTATCTCTGTCTGCCACAAGCAGTATCTCTATCGGCCACAAGCAGTATCTCTGTCAGCCACAAGCAGTATCTCTGTCAGCCAGAACCACTGTCTCTGTCAGTCACAAGTAGTATCTCTTTCAGCCATAACCAGTATCTGTGTAAGCCATAAGCAGTATCTCTGTCAGACACAAGCAGTATCTCTGTCGGATACAAGCATTATATCTGTCATCCACAAGCAGTATTAATTTACCTTAAATATTTATTTAATGGCTCTTCATAGACAAGATTCGCGCCCGGGGACAAGATTCATTTTAAAGCGCCCTCTTTTCCTATTTTCAACTCTCAAACCAATTATTTTCATCAAAAAAATAATACCAAAGCACATTTTGGCGCCCCTAACTAGCTGGCGCCCGGGTACATCTGTACCCCCCTGCCCCCTTACGCTACGCCTCTGTAGCCGTATCCTTCATTACATCATATTAGAGTAGATTTGGATCCTCAGATAATAATATCTTCTCCCATAATAATATCATCTCCCATAATAATATCCTCTCCCATAATAATATCCTCTCCAATGGACGGATATTATTTTTTAGAACTATTCAAAATGTTCTGTCACTCCCATGGATGGATGTTATTTTTTAGAAGTATCCAAAATGATCTGTCACTCCCATGGACGGATATTATTTTTTAGAACTATCCAAAATGTTCTGTCACTCCCATGGACGGATGTTATTTTTTAGAACTATCCAAAATGATCTGTCACTCCCATGGACGGATATTATTTTTTAGAACTATCCAAAATGTTCTGTCACTCCCAAGGACGGATGTTATTTTTTAGAACTATCCAAAAAGTTCTGTCACTCCCATGGACGGATGTTATTTTTTAGAACTATCCAAAATGATCTGTCACTCCCATGGACGGATATTATTTTTTAGAACTATCCAAAATGTTCTGTCACTCCCATGGACGGATGTTATGTTTTAGAACTATCCAAAATGTTCTGTCACTCCCATGGACGGATGTTATTTTTTAGAACTATCCAAAATGTTCTGTCACTCCCAAGGACGGATGTTATTTTTTAGAACTATCCAAAAAGTTCTGTCACTCCCATGGACGGATGTTATTTTTTAGAACTATCCAAAATGATCTGTCACTCCCATGGACGGATATTATTTTTTAGAACTATCCAAAATGTTCTGTCACTCCCATGGACGGATGTTATGTTTTAGAACTATCCAAAATGTTCTGTCACTCCCATGGACGGATGTTATTTTTTAGAACTATCCAAAATGTTCTGTCACTCCCATGGACGGATGTTATTTTTTAGAACTATCCAAAAAGTTCTGTCTCTTTCCAAAGAGTTTTAAAGATTATGAAAATAGCAATAGGATCTAAAAGTTTATTTAAAATAACAAAGCAAATAGAAAAAGTTTCGAAAATAATCTCAGTACCAAATACGCTCAATAGGAAGCAGTCAAACAAGAAGTGTAATGTTTAATAGAGACAACATCATTTTGGTGACGTGGGTCCCAATAGTAAAATCCATTAAAAGGCAACATTCTTTGAAAAATTCCTGCAATTTTAATTGGATAGTTTGTTCAATATAATTTCAATATTTGTGTGAATGATTTTAAAGAAGAACAACCGTTATATGGATACACAAAATTTCACACTTCTGGAATGAATACAAGGGACACTATTAACGACCATATCTTTAGCATCTCACATCGTAGGTTGTGAAATTTCAGGACTGATATAAAATTAGACACATAATTATCATATGTCGTTTCGCCCAGCTATTTGACATTGGACAAATTCTCTCGAATCTTTCATTCCAACCAGGGATATAGCGTTGGACAAAATCTCTGGAATCTTTCATATCACCCAGGGATATAGCGTTGGACAAAATCTCTGGAATCTTTCATATCACCCAGGGATATAGCGTTGGACAAAATCTCTGGAATCTTTCATATCACCCAGGGATATAGCGTTGGAAAAAAAATATCTGGAATCTTTCATATCACCCAGGGATATAGCGTTGGACAATATATCTGGAATCTTTCATATCACCCAGGGATATAGCGTTGGACAAAATCTCTGGAATCTTTCATATCACCCAGGGATATAGCGTTGGACAAAATCTCTGGAATCTTTCATATCCCCTCAGGGATATAGCGTTGGAGAAAAATCTCTGGAATCTTTCATATCCCCCCAGGGATATAGCGTTGGACAAAAAGCTCTCGTATCATACTATTCATAAGACATAAAACAAAAAAAACGATGTTGACTTCAAGTTTATTTCTAAAATTTCATTCTGAAATATGTTCAGAGTTTCTGTAAAGATTGCTGTCACGGGAACACAACAGTTAGGTTCGTCACCATGGCCACACTGGTGTTGTTGTGGGAATAATTCCCGAGCATCTACACCTGTAATAGGTAGGCTCACCGTCCCATGTGTAACGTCTGCATCTTGACACGGACCTAACGCATCTTCCTACTCGAAATCCATAATCACTACATGTTTCCTGGCATGGTTCTAGAAATTCTCCATCACCCTTGGGCAACCTAGATAAGTAAATTATATTTGTAATCTCTTCGTTTGAAGCTCACGAAGTGTTAAAAAGAAATATAGTTTGTAAAGTTTTCTTTTTTTTTGGCCGACTTAAAAAACAATAAAAAATAAAATGAGAAATAAACATAAAAAATACACAATGTTGTTTTTTCGGTTGTAAAAAATATAAAGAGGGGTGGATTTTTTTTTTGGGGGGGGGGGGGTGGGGGGGTGTCAATTATGACGAATTCTCAAAGCGTAAAATGAGAAAAAAAACTTGTTGCTTAGCAAATAGTTTTCTCTGGTCATGTCGATCTATGATGCCATCTAAGTGTTCAGGCCAGCCGTCAAGGTGTTTAGGACAGCCGTCAAGATGTTCAGGTCAACTGATATGGTGTTCAGGCCAGCTGTCAACGTGTTCAGGCCAACTGCCAAGGTGTTCAGACCAGCTGTCAAGGTGTTCAGGATAGCCATCTAGATGTTCAGGCCAACTGCCAAGGTGTTCAGGCCAACTGCCAAGGTATTCAGGTCAACTGCCAAGGTGTTCAGGCTAACTGTCAAGGTGTACAGGCCAACTGCCAAGGTGTATAGGCCTACTGCCAAAGTGTTCAGGCCAATTACCAAAGTGTTCAGGATATCCGTCTAAGTGTTCAGGCCAGCTGTCAAGATGTTCAGGCCAACTGCCAAGTTGTTCAGGTCAGCTGTCAAGATGTTCAGGCCAGCTGTCAAGGTGTACAGGCCAGCTGCCAAGGTGTTCAGGCCAGCTGTCAAGATGTTCAGGACAGCCGACAAGGTGTTCAGGCCAGCTGTCAAGGTGTTCATGGTAGACATCTAAGTGTTCAGGTCAGCTGTCATGGTGTTCAGGCCAGCTGTTAAGATGTTCAGGCCAACTGCCAAGGTGTTCAGGCCAGCTATTAAGATGTTCAGGCCAACTGCCAAGGTGTTCAGGACAGCCGTCAAGATGTTCAGGCCTGCTGCCAAGGTGTACAGGCCAGCTGCCAAGATGTTCAGGCCTGCTGCCAAGGTGTACAGGCCAGCCGTCAAGATGTTCAGGCCTGCTGCCAAGGTGTTCAGGACAGCCGTCAAGATGTTCAGGCCTGCTGCCAAGGTGTACAGGCCAGCTGCCAAGATGTTCAGGCCTGCTGCCAAGGTGTACAGGCCAGCCGTCAAGATGTTCAGGCCTGCTGCCAAGGTGTACAGGCCAGCTGCCAAGATGTTCAGGCCTGCTGCCAAGGTGTACAGGCCAGCCGTCAAGATGTTCAGGCCTGCTGCCAAGGTGTACAGGCCAGCTGCCAAGATGTTCAGGCCTGCTGCCAAGGTGTACAGGCCAGCTGCCAAGATGTTCAGGCCTGCTGCCAAGGTGTACAGGCCAGCTGCCAAGATGTTCAGGCCTGCTGCCAAGGTGTACAGGCCAGCTGCCAAGATGTTCAGGCCTGCTGCCAAGGTGTACAGGCCAGCTGCCAAGATGTTCAGGCCTGCTGCCAAGGTGTACAGGCCAGCTGCCAAGATGTTCAGGCCTGCTGCCAAGGTGTACAGGCCAGCTGCCAAGATGTTCAGGCCTGCTGCCAAGGTGTACAGGCCAGCTGCCAAGATGTTCAGGCCTGCTGCCAAGGTGTACAGGCCAGCCGTCAAGATGTTCAGGCCTGCTGCCAAGGTGTACAGGCCAGCTGCCGAGATGTTCAGGCCTGCTGCCAAGGTGTACAGGCCAGCTGCCCAGATGTTCAGGCCTGCTGCCAAGGTGTACAGGCCAGCCGCCAAGATGTTCAGGCCTGCCGCCAAGGTGTACAGGCCAGCTGCCAAGATGTTCAGGCCTGCTGCCAAGGTGTACAGGCCAGCTGCCAAGATGTTCAGGCCTGCTGCCAAGGTGTACAGGCCAGCTGCCAAGGTGTACAGGCCAGCCGCCAAGATGTTCAGGCCTGCTGCCAAGGTGTACAGGCCAGCCGCCAAGATGTACAGGCCAGCTGCCAAGATGTACAGGCCAGCTGCCAAGATGTTCAGGCCTGCTGCCAAGGTGTACAGGCCAGCTGCCAAGATGTTCAGGCCTGCTGCCAAGGTGTACAGGCCAGCTGCCAAGATGTTTAGGCCTGCTGCCAAGGTGTACAGGCCAGCTGCCAAGATATTCAGGCCTGCTGCCAAGGTGTACAGGCCAGCTGCCAAGATGTTCAGGCCTGCTGCCAAGGTGTACAGGCCAGCTGCCAAGATGTTCAGGCCTGCTGCCAAGGTGTACAGGCCAGCTGCCAAGATGTTCAGGCCTGCTGCCAAGGTGTACAGGCCAGCCGTCAAGATGTTCAGGCCTGCTGCCAAGGTGTACAGGCCAGCTGCCGAGATGTTCAGGCCTGCTGCCAAGGTGTACAGGCCAGCTGCCAAGATGTTCAGGCCTGCTGCCAAGGTGTACAGGCCAGCCGCCAAGATGTTCAGGCCTGCCGCCAAGGTGTACAGGCCAGCTGCCAAGATGTTCAGGCCTGCTGCCAAGGTGTACAGGCCAGCTGCCAAGATGTTCAGGCCTGCTGCCAAGGTGTACAGGCCAGCTGCCAAGGTGTACAGGCCAGCCGCCAAGATGTTCAGGCCTGCTGCCAAGGTGTACAGGCCAGCTGCCAAGGTGTACAGGCCAGCTGCCAAGATGTTCAGGCCTGCTGCCAAGGTGTACAGGCCAGCTGCCAAGGTGTACAGGCCAGCTGCCAAGGTGTACAGGCCAGCTGCCAAGATGTTCAGGCCTGCTGCCAAGGTGTACAGGCCAGCTGCCAAGGTGTACAGGCCAGCCGCCAAGATGTACAGGCCTGCTGCCAAGGTGTACAGGCCAGCTGCCAAGGTGTACAGGCCAGCCGCCAAGATGTTCAGGCCTGCCGCCAAGGTGTACAGGCCAGCCGCCAAGATGTACAGGCCAGCTGCCAAGATGTACAGGCCAGCTGCCAAGATGTTCAGGCCAGCGTTATTTTTCAAATAATCATTTTCCTTCTCTTTTTGTTCAAGCAGCGCTCAGAATTAAGGATGATCTTGACAAAGTGGGCGCCAAAACATCTTTAACTGCCGAGTAGAATTGTTATTTCCTGCCCGGCTGCATAGCAGTCTTACTTAGGGTCGGTTCACACGATCAAATTTTCCTTCAAGCATTTGATGCAATTCGTGTTTGAAGCCTTGTCACAACTTTCAAATTACTATTTGATCAAATTCCACAAAAAAATAGACCACGCACCAAATAGTGCGTTCATACAACAATTTGACGCGAAAAGTGACCGTGTGAACCGACCCTTAGTGTCATCCTGTCACTAAACTATTTATCTTGTAACGGTATAGCTGTCTTTTAACAGCACTAAGTCACCTAAAATAGATCTTATATATATTTATTTATATATATATATACTTATATATATATTATATATATATATATATATATATATATATATATATATATATATATATATATATATATATTCTGGATTTCGTCCTGCGTAGTCTAAGGATGTCAGCAAAAAAGAATTACATTGTAACAATATATAAAGTGTTAATACTTTATGCATGTTAATTATTACTGTAACACGATGGATGGCCTGTATCCTGTAGCTACTTATACCTATTATTGAAGCACTGAATAAATCCAACTGAATACTTGACACGGTACTTTATTCCATGATAAATAGTAAAATAAATCATTGGCATTCGTGCATCCTTGTAACTGACAAAGTTACAGTGTAAAGAATATAATACACTTTGAATATCATCCTCACGGGCAAAGTCGTGCACACCCTCTACTCAGAAAATCACGAGTTCTACTTCCGCTGCCAAAAACCAGTTCCTGCTTTTTCTCATGATATAATTCATTATTATCAAATCCCTACGCCATGGTGCATAGGAGTAAATAATATTGTCCTGTGACAGTAGATCAAGGTTAACTTGTTGTGTTACATACACACACACACATATATATATATATAGGATATAATTATACATATATATATATATATATTATATATATATATATATATATATAATTATAATCTATTCTCAAAAGTGTGCATTTAAAATGGTAAACGTATTTAATTAAAAAGCTAAATAAAGAAACTGAGGTTCAAAGAAGTATAACATATCGACATGCCTGTACGCCCGCAATAGTTAACGTAGTGCGGGTCAGATAATGCATTCACTCCCACTACAGCAACGATGAAGATCACGAGAGATCTCGCCAACGTTGTCGCCATGCTAATCTGTAGACAATGTGACGTGTATCTTGAGCTGTGTAAACTCCTCGACTCACCAGCAGCGAATACTTATAGTAAAACTTGGCTGGAAATCTCATTTTTTAATTAGTTTTTAAAAAAATTAGTTGAGTTCAGCGATGTAACCGTTGTCCAGTGTTAAAATAAATTTGTAGCCAACCTTTGTAGAGCTGGGCAGAGAAGATCGAAGTGAAATAATTAGTGTCCAATGTAATATCGATTTTTAATTGTAAACAAAATTCTCAATAAAAAAAGGAAGCGAAATGTTTGTTTCATAATTTTAAATCAAATACATTATTTGGTAGTGGTGCTGTTTCTCTTATTTATTAGGGTGGGGGAGATGATGGTGCTGTGTAAAAAAATTGAATTCATTTGGTTTAATTCGTTAATTCGTTCCTTCAAGTCATAATAATGGGGATAAATGAACATCTACTATATTCACTGGGATAAATGAACATCTACTAATATTAATTGAGATAAATGAACATCTGCTTTATTAATAGGGCAAAATACAAATCTGCAACGTCAGAATTCGTAATACTCTGCGTCTGACAAAACAAGCAAAAAATGTGTTTATCCTAAAAGATGTTTATTTCATTAACTCATAGAAAACAAGAGAATTCCGAGAGGGCTGTCATAAACTATACGAATACCAGACCTTTTTACCCCCAAACTCTTAAATTCGTACAATATCATCACAAAATCATTCAATACATTATCTTACTAGTGAAAATTAAACATACAGTATATATAATGTATACACCTCAAAATCGTACATTGTACGCCAAAATCGTATTAGTAAACAGGTCTGGAATACGCTTATGAATTTAATTCAGTTAGTCTTGATTTGTGTTGTTGTTGTTGTTGTTATTTTTTGTCGTAGGACAATTAAACAAACATATTTTACATTAGAACTAAAGGTCTGACATATTTAATTGTTTTTTTACCATTGTATTCATATTGATTGATGTTGACTAGTTGAGTTAAAATTTAATCGAGTCCGCGCTTCCACGTGATAACGGGGACGCCATTGGAAATAATTTGAGAAAAAACAATAAGTAGTTGGGCCAAGATGTTGTATTATAGATTTGTAAGTAGTTGGGCCCACGATGTTGTATTATAGATTTGTAAGTAGTTGTGCCCACGATGTTGTATTATAGATTTGTAAGTAGTTGGGCCAAGATGTTGTATTATAGATTTGTAAGTAGTTGGGCCCACGATGTTGTATTATAGATTTGTAAGTAGTTGTGCCCACGATGTTGTATTATAGATTTGTAAGTAGTTGGGCCCACGATGTTGTATTATAGATTTGTAAGTAGTTGTGCCCACGATGTTGTATTATAGATTTGTAAGTAGTTGGGCCCACGATGTTGTATTATAGATTTGTAAGTAGTTGTGCCCACGATGTTGTATTATAGATTTGTAAGTAGTTGGGCCAAGATGTTGTATTATAGATTTGTAAGTAGTTGTGCCCACGATGTTGTATTATAGATTTGTAAGTAGTTGGGCCCACGATGTTGTATTATAGATTTGTAAGTAGTTGGGCCAAGATGTTGTATTATAGATTTGTAAGTAGTTGTGCCCACGATGTTGTATTATAGATTTGTAAGTAGTTGGGCCCACGATGTTGTATTATAGATTTGTAAGTAGTTGTGCCCACGATGTTGTATTATAGATTTGTAAGTAGTTGGGCCCACGATGTTGTATTATAGATTTGTAAGTAGTTGGGCCCACGATGTTGTATTATAGATTTGTAAGTAGTTGGGCCAAGATGTTGTATTATAGATTTGTAAGTAGTTGGGCCAAGATGTTGTATTATAGATTTGTAAGTAGTTGGGCCCACGATGTTGTATTATAGATTTGTAAGTAGTTGTGCCCACGATGTTGTATTATAGATTTGTAAGTAGTTGGGCCAAGATGTTGTATTATAGATTTGTAAGTAGTTGTGCCCACGATGTTGTATTATAGATTTGTAAGTAGTTGGGCCAAGATGTTGTATTATAGATTTGTAAGTAGTTGTGCCAAGATGTTGTATTATAGATTTGTAAGTAGTTGGGCCCACGATGTTGTATTATAGATTTGTAAGTAGTTGTGCCCACGATGTTGTATTATAGATTTGTAAGTAGTTGGGCCAAGATGTTGTATTATAGATTTGTAAGTAGTTGTGCCCACGATGTTGTATTATAGATTTGTAAGTAGTTGGGCCAAGATGTTGTATTATAGATTTGTAAGTAGTTGTGCCCACGATGTTGTATTATAGATTTGTAAGTAGTTGGGCCCACGATGTTGTATTATAGATTTGTAAGTAGTTGTGCCCACGATGTTGTATTATAGATTTGTAAGTAGTTGTGCCCACGATGTTGTATTTTAAATTTGTAAGTAGTTGGGCCAAGATGTTGTATTATAGATTTGTAAGTAGTTGTGCCCACGATGTTGTATTTTAAATTTGTAAGTAGTTGGGCCAAGATGTTGTATTATAGATTTGTAAGTAGTTGGGCCCACGATGTTGTATTATAGATTTGTTAGTAGTTGGGCCCACGATGTTGTATTATAGATTTGTTAGTAGTTGGGCCAAGATGTTGAAGATTTGTAAGTAGTTGGGCCCACGATGTTGTATTATAGATTTGTAAGTAGTTGGGCCAAGATGTTGTATTATAGATTTGTAAGTAGTTGGGCCCACGATGTTGTATTATAGATTTGTTAGTAGTTGGGCCAAGATGTTGAAGATTTGTAAGTAGTTGGGCCCACGATGTTGTATTATAGATTTGTTAGTAGTTGGGCCAAGATGTTGAAGATTTGTAAGTAGTTGGGCCAAGATGTTGTATTATAGATTTGTAAGTAGTTGGGCCCACGATGTTGTATTATAGATTTGTTAGTAGTTGGGCCAAGATGTTGAAGATTTGTAAGTAGTTGGGCCCACGATGTTGTATTATAGATTTGTTAGTAGTTGGGCCAAGATGTTGAAGATTTGTAAGTAGTTGGGCCCACGATGTTGTATTATAGATTTGTAAGTAGTTGGGCCAAGATGTTGTATTATAGATTTGTAAGTAGTTGGGCCCACGATGTTGTATTATAGATTTGTTAGTAGTTGGGCCAAGATGTTGAAGATTTGTAAGTAGTTGGGCCCACGATGTTGTATTATAGATTTGTTAGTAGTTGGGCCAAGATGTTGAAGATTTGTAAGTAGTTGGGCCAAGATGTTGTATTATAGATTTGTAAGTAGTTGGGCCCACGATGTTGTATTATAGATTTGTTAGTAGTTGGGCCAAGATGTTGAAGATTTGTAAGTAGTTGGGCCCACGATGTTGTATTATAGATTTGTTAGTAGTTGGGCCAAGATGTTGTATTATAGATTTGTTAGTAGTTGGGCCAAGATGTTGAAGATTTGTAAGTAGTTGGGCCCACGATGTTGTATTATAGATTTGTTAGTAGTTGGGCCAAGATGTTGTATTATAGATTTGTTAGTAGTTGGGCCAAGATGTTGAAGATTTGTAAGTAGTTGGGCCCACGATGTTGTATTATAGATTTGTTAGTAGTTGTGCCCACGATGTTGTATTATAGATTTGTAAGTAGTTGTGCCCACGATGTTGTATTATAGATTTGTTAGTAGTTGTGCCCACGATGTTGTATTATAGATTTGTTAGTAGTTGGGCCCACGATGTTGTATTATAGATTTGTTAGTAGTTGTGCCCACGATGTTGTATTATAGATTTGTAAGTAGTTGTGCCCACGATGTTGTATTATAGATTTGTTAGTAGTTGGGCCAAGATGTTGAAGATTTGTTAGTTGTTGGGCCAATATTTTGTATTGAAGATTTGTTAGTAGTTGGGCCAAGATGTTGAAGATTTGTTAGTAGTTGGGCCCAAGATGTTGAAGATTTGTTAGTAGTTGGGCCCAAGATGTTGAAGATTTGTTAGTAGTTGGGCCCAAGATGTTGAAGATTTGTTAGTAGTTGGGCCAAGATGTTGAAGATTTGTTAGTAGTTGGGCCCAAGATGTTGTCTTGTAGATTTGTTAGTTGTTGGCCCAAGATGTTGAAGATTTGTTAGTAGTTGGGCCCAAGATGTTGTCTTGTAGATTTGTTATTCGTTGGGCCCGAGATTTTGTCTTGTAGATTTGTTAGTAGTTGTGCCAAATATGTTGTTGTGTAGATTTGTTAGTAGTTGGGCCCAGGATGTTGTCTTGTAGATTTGTTATTCGTTGGGCCCGAGATTTTGTCTTGTAGATTTGTTAGTAGTTGGGCCCAAGATGTTGTAGATTTGTTAGTAGTTGTGCCAAATATATTGTCTTGTAGATTTGTTTGTCGTTGGGCCCGACTTGTTGTCTTGTAGATTTGTTTGTCGCTGGGCCCGACATATTGTCTTGTAGATTTGTTGATAAAGATGAGGATTTTCTGTCTGTTTGATTCCCGAGAATGTGTAAAATTCAATGTCAGCTGACTTTAGTGTCTTCTAAGTCTTGGTATTTCTTTTAAAAGTTCATGTTCTGGTAACTCATCAAAGCAAGAGGTTAATTTTGGAACGGACACAAATAACTCTTCCTCATTTGATGATAGTAGACTCTTGGGTTGAAGAGCTCCAAACATATCTGCTACTTTCTTGATCATTTATGATCTAATATGGACATTAAAATGGTCGCTCCAGCATTTCCTTGCAGTTTTCTTCTCACAGAGAAAGTCCGACATCTTTTAATTGCTCTACATCCATTGTTTTCTAAAACCTTTATCTTTTGTCTATCGAAATTCTTTAATGGTCTGATTTTAAAAGTACATTTTCAATAGCATATTTCAACAAATGACAGCGGTTCTCGCGAAGAAACAATCTTAAGTCCTCAAGGTTGGTCACAACTTGTGAATCAGTAAAGCATTTGGTCTACAGAAACTGCTGTGTAAGAGTAATTTTTTTTAAGTAGAGTAAAGGTAGCAGATAAAATTAAATTGTCATGTATGTGTTTACGTATGTATGTATGCATGTGTAGGTATGCATGTATATTTGCATGCATGTGTGTATATATGTGTATATGTATGTATGTATGTGTTAAAGTATGTATGTATTTATGTATGTATATATGTATGTAATAATGTATTAATGTATGAATGTATGTATATATGTATGTGTGGGTGTATGTATGCATGTATGTATGTATGCATACATATATGTATGTATGTATAAATATATGTATGTAAGAATATGTTTATGTAAGTATATATGCATGTATATATGAAGGTATGTATGTATGTAGATATATATGTATGTATGTAGGTATCTATGTATGTATATGTGTATGTGTGTATTTATTTATGTATGTATGTATGTGTGTATGAGTGTATGTGAATTTTTATTTATTTGTGTATGTGTATGTATGTATGTATAAATGTATTGTTTGTATGTCTGTCTGTCTGTCTGTGTGTACGTGCGTGTGGGTGTGTGTGTGCGAATGTGCATGTGTGCGTGTTTGTGTGTGTGTGTGTCTGTGCATGCTTGCGTGTATTTGACATGTTAATACCTCCTTACCTATAAGCCGTTCTTGGAAAGTTTGGCAAAACTACCTTCATCACAAAAGCTGTAATTGAAATAGCAATCTTCTTGAAATAACACTACATTTAAAAGGCTTGACAATGCTGCTTTATAATTATTTGAGACGTTCAAAGTAAGCAATTTTTGCTATAAACATTATTAAAAAGCTTTTATACAGAATGATGTGCTCTCGAACTTGCATTTAATGACGGGTTTTGTGCATCTAATGACGGGTTTTGTGCATCTAATGACGGGTTTTGTGCATCTAATGACGGGTTTTGTGCATCTAATGACGGGTTTCGTGCATTTAATGACGGGTTTCGTGCATTTAATGACGGGATTTGGTGCACGTTTAGCGATGATTAAGAAATAACTACTTTTTTTTTTTTTACTGATATGGGTGCGCTTTATGTTCAGGATTGCACTGCAGCGCCCCGATGACATTTAGGGTTGGCTCAGACGATCAAATTTTCCTTCAAGCATTGGATGCAATTCGTGTATGAAGCCTTGTCACAACTTTCAAATTACTATTTGATCGAATTCCCCCCAAAAGAAACCACGCACAAAATAGTGCGTTCATACAACAATTTGACGCCAAAGTTGATCTTGTGAGCTGATGCTTAGTCAATGAAAGCTACTGGTTATTTATTTTTAGCGCATGCATTTTAAATCTTGGTTTACTTGTGTTTTCAGAACAGCAGACTTTTAAAAATGTTCGAAATACTTTTTGGAACAAATATAATCTACTTTAGAAAAACAGTAGACTATGGATCCGAAGCTCATGAAGTCTTCCCCAAAGCACCCTACGCTAGACTCAACTGGCCATCAACTACTCCGCTAGCAGTCTTTATTCCAGTCGGGCCGCGAAGCGGCACGTGAAAGCTTCCCGCCTTGGAGACCGCCTCACCACTCGATTGACTATGCGAGTGAGGCGGCACCACAGAAGGAACGCCTCGCAGGCTAGGGTGTTGCTTTCACACCGGGCCGCACTTTCTAGGGCTGGGGTGGATACGTTTAACGTCCCTATGTCCCCCCTTCCCACCCCGAGGAGACATGCAGGTGTTTTATAGACGCCCTCTAATAGGGCTTACGTGGTTTTCTGCGGTCTGACGAACTCACACCGCAGCTGGGAGAGAAAAGAAGTTGCCTAGGAGCAGTACCCTCAAAGACTAGATATTTGGAATCATCGGCTAGGGTCACCACGTTCCTTCACCTCATATTCATACCGAAACTGTAATCATGACCCGACCTGTTTCTGCGTTATTTTCAACTGCACTTGGTAGGAAACCATGCAGCTGTGCTCTTTCTAACGCAGTTTCCGTGCGTTACCTTTTTACCTTTCAGGGCAGGTCCCCTACACGTTGAAACTGTACCCCCGGCTAACATTTCAAGGGGTATGTGGCAAACGCATCTTTATCGACATGCCATTTTTGGGACGGACATGCCGACTAGAGCCACGGGGTGGGGGTGGGGGAGGGAACTTTTTGGAACTAAATATTAACTTGTATATTAATGTAACCATTTTTTTTTATTTTACGAAACTACATGTTATGTTTATACTTTTAAGAAACTACAGTAAATTGTATTGAAAAGTTGGGGGAGGGCGAGGTAAGCTCCAGATTAGAGTTATCACATATCTCAAGGGGCCTGCGAAAAGAGCGCTTCTGCAGTTACGGTCAGCAATTGTTATGAACAAATGTATATAATATTTTAACGAGTAAGTTGAAATCGAAAGTTTGGCATTTAGCCCTAATTAGCATATAGCCAAAAAAATACGACACCTGATGGGTGTGCGCAATTTTAGATAAAAGATATGTTTTAAAGGCCAACTTTGTTAATCACGGAACAATGTCAGTCCATCGTTGAGCAAATACATGTTTTGCGTTTATAATAAGTTTCTAAAATGCTACACACACAAAATACCTTTGTGTCAGAATTGTGTTTCTGACATCAGATAGTGACATTGTAGTGTTAATGGGGAATGTGTTGCAAAACAACGAACAAAGAAAAACCAGAGAAGATCCTGTTCATTAACATTTAAATGTTCAGTTTGAATTAGTTGTATGTCTTAATTTGAAGAAAAAACGATCCACGCATCTTTCTGGTTAATGTTATATACAGTTGATAATTTGTCTGGTTCTGGTTGTGTTTTTTTTTACCGCTTTTGTTTCTAGGCGGATTGAAAGATCTTGATAACGCTTGACATAAATAATTATTTCCCCTCATCGGCCGGACGGAAATAGCTGGCGCTGATGTAACCATACACGGTTCTACATGAACAGACAACGTAGGTAATGATTGCCAGGCGTACCCTTCATATATCATATTAAGGTAGATTTGGATGCTCAAATACGAGTATCCTCTCTTGTTGACGGGTATTATTTTCTAGAACTATCCCGAAAGTTCTTTATTTTTTCCAAATAGATTTAAAGATTATGAAAATAGCAATAGTATTTAAAAGTTTATGTACATTTTAGTTTACTTTTATATATTACTATATTTCATTTTTTTTTTGGGGGGGGGGGGGGGGGATTTCCCTCAGTATTGCCGAATTTATCTTTTATTAATTTTTATCAAATTTATTCCTTATTCCAGAATATTTGATTGGTTGATAAGGGTTTTAAAAGTATATACATATCCTGTTAATTTTTCGAATGTTTCTATAAGATTCTATGATTTCTTCAGTTGTTCTAAAATCAGATTTAATGATATGTTTGAGGTTTTCTGAAAGCTCAAAATGAATTTAGGAGTCTTTACAATTTATTTCCTTATAATAGCACAAGGTTGAGTTAACATTGTAATTTTTTACGTGAACTATTGCATCTAGGTCAAATGTGATAATCATAACTTGAATAATACCTTTAAGCACATCGATGAATTTCAAACTATCATATCTTCTTCCTCTTTTGGCAGAGGTCGGCGGTTGGAAGGGCCCAGTTGCGTTTTAAAATAATTGAAGCTCTATATCTTTTGCGTTATTAAGCCTATTTAATGAGACAACCTTTTTCGATACATTGAATTCAGTACTCAGCCTAAAATACTCTGTTTAGTAAAAATATTTAAGGCTAGTTATAGCTCGCCAAACATTAGCGACTGCAGTGCGTAGACAATCTACTACTGTTACTTGACAAAACATGAACCCAATGAACGCAGATTTATGAATTTGTGCTTTAACCCTTTCCCACATGATACGTCACTGGACACTTTTCTCTCGACTATGAACTATAGTAATATTCTGATGTCCCAACACCTTTCAAACCGAATATTAAGTACACCATATTTAAATTGAGAAGATTTCATTTTTCCGAAAAGAAAAGATTACGCACCAAACGCAGTTTCGTTATTTATAAAGGAAAATCATTTCTTATCAGGAATTATATTTTGCACGCTATTCCCCATACTCAAATATACAACAAAAATACAAAGCATATAGCAAAAGCTACGAAATAAATATCAGTACCAAATACGCTGAAAGGAAGCAGCCGGAAATGGAAGCAGTCACAACAGAAGCGTAATGTGTAATAGAGATTACATCATTCTGGTGACGTGGCCCCAATAGTATAAACATTAAAAGGCAACATTCTTTAAAATGTCCCTGCAATTTTGATTGGACAGTTTTGCCAATATAATTTGAAAATTTATATGAATGATTTTTAAGAAGACCAGCCGAGGGATAGCACAATTTTCCCATTTCTGGAATGAATACATGGGACCCTATTAACGACAATATCTTTTGCATCTCACATCGTGGGCTGTGAAATTTCAGGACTGATATAAAACACCTAACTCTCATTGTGTCATTTCGCCCAGCTATTTAACACTGGACAAATTCAATCGAATTTTTCATGTCGCCCAGAAACATAGCGTGGGACAAAATCTCTGGAATCTTCCATGTCGACCAGAAACATAGCGTGGAACAAAATCTCTGGAATCTTCCATGTCGACCAGAAACATAGCGTGGGACAAAATCTCTGGAATCTTCCATGTCGACCAGAAACATAGCATGGCACAAAATCTCTGGAATCTTCCATGTCGACCAGAAACATAATGTGGCACAAAATCTCTGGAATCTTCCATGTCGACCAGAAACATAGCGTGGGACAAAATCTCTGGAATCTTCCATGTCGACCAGAAACATAGCGTGGGACAAAATCTCTGGAATCTTCCATGTCGACCAGAAACATAGCGTGGAACAAAGTCTCTGGAATCTTCCATGTCGACCAGAAACATAGCTTGGGACAAAATCTCTGGAATCTTCCATGTCGACCAGAAACATAGCGTGGAACAAAACCTCTGGAATCTTCCATGTCGACCAGAAACATAATGTTGGACAAAATCTCTGGAATCTTCCATGTCGCCCAGAAACATAGCTTGGGAAAAAATCTCTGGAATCTTCCATGTCGACCAGAAACATAGCGTGGAACAAAATCTCTGGAATCTTCCATGTCGACCAGAAACATAGCGTGGAACAAAATCTCTGGAATCTTCCATGTTGACCAGAAACATAGCGTGGAACAAAATCTCTGGAATCTTCCATGTCGACCAGAAACATAGCGTGGAACAAAATCTCTGGAATCTTCCATGTCGACCAGAAACATAGCGTAGGACAAAATCTCTGGAATCTTCCATGTCGACCAGAAACATAGCATGGGACAAAATCTCTGGAATCTTCCATGTCGACCAGAAACATAGAATGGGACAAAATCTCTGGAATCTTCCATGTCGACCAGAAACATAGCATGGGAAAAAATCTCTGGAATCTTCCATGTCGACCAGAAACATAACATGGGACAAAATCTCTGGAATCTTCCATGTCGACCAGAAACATAGCATGGGACAAAATCTCTGGAATCTTCCATGTCGACCAGAAACATAGCATGGGACAAAATCTCTGGAATCTTCCATGTCGACCAGAAACATAGCATGGGACAAAATCTCTGGAATCTTCCATGTCGACCAGAAACATAGCATGGGACAAAATCTCTAGAATCTTCCATGTCGACCAGAAACATAGCATGGGACAAAATCTCTGGAATCTTCCATGTCGACCAGAAACGTAGCATGGGACAAAATCTCTGGAATCTCGGGGCCTTAATTTTTTAACTTCTTTTTTATTTTGTGAGCAATAGAAATATAATTTCAAACACAGCTATTGCTCGGGTGGATCAATCGCTACAAGAATGTGGACTAAATTTTGAAAGTTCATGCTTCTCACGTGGTCAGCTGTATGCTGTCTGCTCACGCGTCGAAAAACCTTCTAATTTATTTGTGTACTCACCAGACGGAAAAAAACAAAAAATATTTTCTTTTTAAAAATTACCACAAAAATATAATTAAAACACAAACAATTTTTTTCTTTTAGTGTCATTGCAACGCATGCCGTGTTCTCGCTAGTTGTATTCATATTGATTTATGCTGACTAGATGCGTTAAAATTTAATCGAGTCCGTACGTCTACGTGATAACGGAGAAACCATTAGAAATAATTTCAGTAAACAATTCACATTTCTGCACCTGGTTCTAAACTGAAGATTTTCCACCTGCAAGTGATTATCATCAATAGATAAATATAATTGTTTGCTTTTTAAAATTGTTAATAAAACAAACCACAATTTTAGCTTTGTATTTTAACACTTAACAATTTTCTCCTATTTGTCATTCCAAATGTGTACATTTATCCAATTTATAAAGACTTAGCGTTTACGTCAAACAGTGCAGCGAAACTTCACACTAAAATAGCTCTCGCTAATTCTCTCATCACTCATCCAAAGACGAATAAACCATTTGTGGTGGAACTGTATTCATATTGATATCAATATCTCAAAATCAATTATGTGACATATTTCAACTTTGATACAGTTTTTAATGTTAAAATAAATAACCATAATCTTCCAATATTATATGGAATTACGCGTGGAATTATAAAACAATTTGTGGTAAAAGCTGTGACTTAGGAATTTTACATACGTTCCTGGACGTGCAAAAATGTGTAGCTGCGTAACTAGGGGCTGCTATCCCTTGGAGGATTTTATCATTACTTTTTATAAAAAAACTGTGTGGAAGGGGGATATATGATATAGGGTTGCTGATTTTTTGCTAATATTATAACTCCCTTTTTGACAATATTAAATTTAGAGATGATTATTTGATGTTATAAGAGCCGGGCGAGCGTGCCGGTAAATTCTCACAGATTGGGAAACAAGTGTATTTTTGTATCTTTCGGTCCTTAAATTCTTCTTTGCATTCTTCAAGCGAAGTTAAATTTGTTTGTGTGATTATTTCAATTTTTTGTATTTAATCGATGGTTGATGAGAAACGATGAATTCACTAAATGTCAAATAATACTGAAGTTCAACAAACAGCCCCAGACAGATCTGTAATTCCCTCAATGGCAAATAATACTGAAGTTCAACAAACAGCCCCAGACAGATCTGTAATTCCATCAATGGCAAATAATACTGAAGTTCAACAAACAGCCCCAGACAGATCTGTAATTCCCTCAATGGCAAATAATACTGAAGTTCAACAAACAGCCTCAGACAGATCTGTAATTCCCTCAATGGCAAATAATACTGAAGTTCAACAAACAGCCCCAGACAGATATGTAATTCCCTCAATGGCAAATAATACTGAAGTTCAACAAACAGCCTCAGACAGATCTGTAATTCCCTCAATGGCAAATAATATTGAAGTTCGAAAGGCCTCCAGAAATCTGTAACTTCCTTGATGACTTTTGATCTGATCTTGAGTTCAGAATGACATCGTTAAATCAGCCCACGAATTCCTCTCTTTTTTTCTTCTGAAAAGTGAGTCCTGGGAAGGGGGCGGGGGGCGGGCGGTGTCTCTTAATGGCCCCACTGCCAATTTCTTCACCTCCCATCTCCACTTGCCCACGAGCCTACTTCGATTCTGCGTACTCTGGTGACACCTTGCTCTGGAAGAATCCTGCTCATTTTGCCCCCTGTTATGTTTGCAACCACTTTTGTGGCACCCTGCTGCATCTGGGGACACGCTTGTCGTGTTACACTCTGATCTGATGGTACCCTGACCTGTTTTCTACGTATCTGGTGGCGACTTGCTCTGCCTGGCGGCACTCTATTCTTGTGCCACCTTGTTCGGACACCCTGATCCGGGTAACACCCTATTCTTGTAGCACTTTGCTCTGATGGCCCCCTGCTCTATGGCACCCTGTTCTGATGGCATCCTGTTCTGATGGCACCCTGTTATGATGGGACCTTGCTCTGATGGCACCCTGCTCTGATGGGACCCTGCTCTGATGGCACCCTGCTCTATGGCATCCTGTCCTGATGGCACCCTGCTCTGATGGCACCCTGCTCTGATGGCACCCTGTTCTGATGGCACCCTGCTCTGATGGCACCCTGTTCTGATGGTAACGTGCTTTGAAGCACCATGCACTTGTGGTACACTGTCCTCGTATTCAACTAAAAACTAAAAAGGAAAAAAAAAAAAAAAAAAAAAGAGTTCTATTATGAAAACGACTCAAGCGAGCTCTGTAAAATGTGCCGTTCAGTCGGTGTCACCAACCTTTGAGGGTTGTCACCCCGGTGCGGAAACCCTACCCACCCCCACCCTAGTGACGCCACTACCCCTATTACCCCATTGATTGCGGCCATCGATGAAGCAGATTTTTATCTAAGCATTTTAATAAACTGAATGCCCATTTCATCTATCTGGTTAAAGTAATAAGTAAGACAAGAATGTTCTGAAAATATTCAATAAAATACAATTTCTATTTAACGTTTAAATATTAGGAACGCCCGCTCTAGCCCACGCCCCGTCCCCCCCCCCCCTGTATGCCCCCAACCCATGTTTTTTAAGCCCCTAATGCGATGGGATTGTTTTAACTCCGACATTCGGTCCAATCCTCTTCAAATAAAAGAAGGTATACCAAAATGACTTACATTTTTAAAAAAAACAACTTTTAATTATTTCTGTAGAGGCTACTAGCTCCGTTTGTTTCAGATATAACCAGGTCACTCACTAGACCAGTGGTTCTCAACCTTCCTAATGCCGCGACCCTTTAATGCATTTCCTCATAATGTGGCGACCCCTTAACCATAAAATTATTTCCTTTGCTTCTTGCAAATATGTGTTTTCCGATGGTCTTAGGCGACCCCTGTGTAAAGGACGTCCGACACCCCAAAGGAGTCACGACCCACAGGTTGAGAACCGCTGCACTAGACAGTGAAACTAACTATTTGCCCACGTGAGGACTGGGGTGACAGAGATTGTTTGGCTTGAACAAGCTTTTGAACTCTGACATTGTTTAGTGTGTGGGCTTTAAGACTTCCACAATATTTTGCACAATTTAAAAAAAAAAAATGACAGAGACAAAAATAAAAATATAATAGATATTTATTTGTGCAAGAAATTTATATTTGAAATTACAAAAATTGATAAGCCTGGAAGATGACATGGAAAATATAACTTCTCTTCAGATATGGATAATGGCAAATCTTTAACTTATTGATAAACCACTAGCTCGAAGGTCATGATTTTTAAAATTTAATTTCCTAAGTAAATGTGTTTTTCAATGGGCTGTTAAAAAAAAAAAAAAGCTTTTCATTCAATGTTACTTCTATGTTAGTAAGTGAAATAAGATTGAAAATACATTTTTAAAGAAGTTGAAGAGGTGAAACATTTAGGAAAATGACAAGTAATTAAAATATTTTCAAATGAAAGGATACTTAAAAGAAATTGTAAAACTAAATTAAATATACACATTATGCTTCAGCCATTGTTAAAAGGAAAGTTTTTTTTCTCTTATTTGATAATGTTTTGCCCAGAAGGATAGTTCTGATTGCAACATTTGATCTTAAACACATTATTTTAGCAATGGAAAGTGTATATCTCATTCCTTTAAAAAAAATCTTGCTTACAATCAAGGGTAAAGCCTCTATCCCGATCCCGGCCAGACACAGGGCGGGAGGGATCACACACCAAAAGGCAGCGATACATGTGTGGTGTTCAAGAAAAACAATTTGTTTTAAAATTAAACTGAGAATTTTTTTCTTATTGATCTGTGTGTTATTATAAATAATTCTTTTTGTAGACCTAATATATCATGTTATTTATTCTTAGACACATGATAAATTGCATATGGTGTAGGAATGTTCAGACAAATTCAGATTAAAATATGATGATATGAGACATTAACATAGATAACAGTATAATGACACTGGAAGAATTTCTGTTTAAAAAGTAAACAATTGTTCAATGATCACAGCAAGTAGCCTCCCCTTGGGCAGTGGATTAGTCACATATAAATTTATAAGCAGTTATTTAATATTAGGACAGTGAAATGATCACAAACGCATTATGTTAACAAAATGTTTGACAGTGACATCACGACAGATATGGATGGACAAAAAGATTTACAGTAAAACTAAAACAGATATGTGGTTATAAAAAGATTGACAGTGAAATGACACCAGATATGTTAAAGGAAATCTTCCACTAAGGCAGAGAATCAGACAAAGGTTTGCATTGAGAAGACACAATGAATTTGTATTAACTATTGGTCAACAGCAATCAGGTAATCAAAACTGTGAATCAATGTAAGATGTATTGTGCAAACATGTATATGCATGTATAAAGGAAAATATGACAAGGCTATTTTATTTCCAATTACGCATTAAAAGACAACTGTCTCATTTAGATTACACTGCTCAAGTAAGTAAACCGGGGGGAGGGGGGGGGGCAGGGGGCCTGACTAGTAAATAAAATAAACTACCGTATCAACACATTTTAATTTTATTTTTATTTTGTAAGAAGACTTTTGCTTCTCTAAACATTAATAGGCGATACACTTTAAATGGATGGTATTTGAGCACGTACGTATGTGACCACTTTCTGGATTACAATATGAAAGAAATTCATGGTGAGCAGATTTATCAGTAATTAAACACATGACAGGTAAAAGTAAGAAATACAGCTTGGAAAAAAAAAAAAGAAATAATATACAAATTTTATCAAATGGTAAATGTATAGATTGGATTTGCCTTGTCCAAAGATGGCACAGAGGAAATAATTCTGACAGGAATTTAAAAAAAGCAACTGGTTGAGATAAAAAAAATTTTGTAACTAGCTGACAACCTCTTCTAAATTTAATTTAATTGTATTTGATTTAAACATCAAACTGGACTTTTTGAGGCAATGTATTGATCTGAAGCAACAAACACGAGCCGCCTGAATTAAGTTGCGGGATTTCTGGTGTTGTTTTTTTAAAGGCTGTCTCACATCTTTCGATGTGAAAAAGAAAAAAATTGTAGTTTCGTGGGGGAGAGTAAATTTAGGTGACCAAAAACTCAACTTAAATAGTACACACAAGATTTGGATCGAAAAGAAAGAAAATATATTTATGGAACAGCAATTAAATTAAATAAAATCATGTATAACAATCTTGAGCAGATTTTTCAAAGAGTTATATTTTACTGGCATCATAATTTATCAAATTACACAGTGTTAACAAAATTTTTACAATCACACAATGTTAATAAAACAATTTCAAAAAAAAGTAAATAAAATTTAAATATTAAATAGATGATTTAGCATAAATCAATTTACAAGCTAAAAATAAAAATAATATTATGGCATCAGATTAGATAAATATAATGTAAATATATATATATATATATATATATATATATACCTTAAAGCAATGGAATTCAAGTGGACTGTACGAAGCAAACCAAATCTGAGTTTGGATTTTTAAGTAAAGGTAAAAATATAAAGTGATTATTAGTTAAGCTGGAGATGGTATTTTATAAAAAAAAAAAATTATATTGAACAAACACAGATTCTTTGTTATTGTATTTTTAAAAAAGAAAAAGAAGAATACTTTGTTCTAAAACAACATTTTGATGATGCCACTTGGACAAGTTTTTGAGCTCACAAGAAATAAAGTTACTGCGCCACAATCTTACAGTTAGTGTAAGTCTGGGATGGTAAGTCTTTACCAAAGGATAATAGTTCTTCAGCCGTAGACATCACTTCAAAATGCTGCATGCAGGAAGTCAAGTCACGGTCACAAAGATTTAATCATCCCCCCCCCCTTTGCATGTGACATTAGGTCGGTGTTGATGATATCCTCTTCCCTGTCCCATTTTTATGAAACCACTATTTAAATTTAAAAAAAGACTAGGCTTACACTAATGAGCAAAAAATATATATTAATTTCACATCACAATTAAAATTTGCCTTAAAGATAACTGGTGTGTGTGTGTTTTTTTTTTTTTATAAAACATGTGGACCAATGAAAAAACTAAAGTAATAAAATACAATTATATTCCCAGTTTTACAGACATTCATTGATCAAATTTCTGTATTTAAACAAAAGAAAAACTTTAAAAATCAAAACAGCCATTACATTTCAAATGAGGTATTGAATAGCTCAACTACTTTAATAACATGGCATACACTTTGCAAACTGAGCCCAAAAAAGCCCATTAGAATTGCCAAATATATGCAACTGTGCTATAGATATAAATAACAATATATAGAATGGTTTTGGAGCCTTTTTTTGAAGCAAGTGGTTTAGAGTGTGTGGTTTAAATCCCCCACAGGCTTGTTGAGGATTAACTATGAGTAGCTACAACCCACTGTCATAATCTACCAATGGCTACACATAACTGTAATAATCTGATAGAGGAGATTTTTCACAGCTGCCTGACAGCCTTGAGAGCCCTAAACAGGTACAAACTGTTCAAACGACATGAAATATTGAACGGAATTGAAGAAAGAACCAGCAGGATTTGCTGGCATCAGTAAGACATGTCACTAATGAAGGACCATTTTGATGACTTACTCTGTGACACCAGTCAGTCAAGCATTGGCCACAGTACAAAACAAAATCCTACAACTTTGTACCCAAGCTAGCGAGAGTGAGCTTATGTAACAAAAATGCCACTGGCTTGAGTAACATTCTCATGAATAAAAATAATTATTTGATTATGTCAGACACCCAAGAAGAAGAAATCTCATAACACTTTTTGTTATTAATAATCGACACAGAAGATATACAAACCACATTCATTACTAGCTGGGCATAAAATAATAGATTTAATGGTGCTGGTTTCAAGACTGAAAACAACAGTATGTGCCGTGCAATCAAGACAAATTTCAATTGATTTGAACCAATAAAAGCACCTTATCTCTTCATGTGTTAAGATAATGAACATACCAGTTGTCCAATCTAAAGCTCAAAATGTTAACTGTTAACAATTTGTTAACCATATTTTATTTTTGTGTATATATTTTGTGTCATTGAATTCAAAGTTAATAAAATATAAAAATATTTTTATTTGGCTCTTCATATTCGGGGAGGGAATGTAATTTATAAATGATAACATGTATTTATTATTTTTGTTTATTTCAATATAATTTGCAACAATTTAGCAGAACTAAATTATTTGAAATATGAAAAATAAAATGAGTTTTTATTGTTTTGGGATTTCTCTTCTATTTCTAACAGAATTTTAATTAAAAATTATTTTTTTTATCACAATCATTAAATAGAATATTTAAAAAAATATTCTGAGCACAGTGAATCATCCATGAAAACACCATAATTACATATTTTAAATGGTGATATCGCTTTAGTAAGTAAATAACTGGTAAATAAAGACCCTGTCCTGGGACAAAAAAAGGGATTTAACCTTCAGAGTAAGTTTAAAACCAACTGTAAGGAGCTTATTTGCTTTGTAGATTATCACAAAATTGGGATACCCATAACATAGCCTACCAAGGCAGTGGAAATACATTTGAAATAGTAAAATAACAAGAAATTATGGAATCAACTTTTAAAAATTGATAAGGGCAAAAAGAAAAAAAAGCCCACATAAGAAGAATGTTATATTCCAGTTAATAAGATAATTTTTTTTTAAAAAGTAAGAGCTTAGCAGCAAAACAATTATTTGTAGTAAAGCATTCAAGTACAGATGTAATTGGAGAATCATTTAAAAACTTGAGAAGCATTCAATGTTTCAAAAGAAAGTAAATAATTATAATCAATAATAAATTTCAACGGGGCATATATATTTTAAAAATTAAACAAACATTGCACCTTCATACAGAATGGATATGAAAATATACTTTGATTTGATTTCTCCTCACATATTGAACTAATTAAAACATTAGTCTAGTTAGCGAGTAGGCTCAGTACTATCTGCTGCAGGATGAGGCGAGGAGGCTCAGTACAATCTGGCGCATGATGAAGCGAGAAAGCTCAGTACAATCTGGCGCAGGATGAGGTTTGTGGTTTGTTACCTTGAGATCAAGAGTTGAAGCCTTTCATTTGTAACATTTCTCCCAAACAAGTTCTTCCCACAGTCAGTTCATTTCGGATTAAAACTTTCCACGGCATGATTTAAAAAGATGACAAACCTTGTCCTAGATTACCCTCCAGATAACCTAGACTACCCTCCGGATAACAACAGTAGGATGACATGGTGGCATCTTTAATCTCAGTATAGTCACAAGTGTCATGTTTAACACTTTTTCCTTGATGTGGTTGGATCAGTTCCAGCTTGTGTCATAACCAGACCAAGGAGAGGGAGGTGCTATGTAAACCCTTCGTCCTTTGAATGTAAATGCCACAACACCATTGTACCCCACTCTGGGGACACCAGACTGTGAAGAGGCAAAGTCTTAAGATATATAACATGGCATGAATGGGGACAGACGGACACAACAAATTAAATAACTTCTGAGCCAGGTAGGACAATTTGAAAACAGGACTCTTGGCTATAATTAACTACTGGCTTCACTCGTATTTGCCCAGTGGGAAGATGGAAGACAGGACATGAGTTTTTACATGTCTTTTATTTAATACAAAATCAGTCTAATATCCTGTCTGCCAAAGAATGGTTACCAGCGTAATCCATTTCGAAAATATCATATAGCTCCTCTGAATATGGAAGTAGGTTAACCCTTTAACTGTCAAAATGGCAGATCATCAGCAAGCACCTTTCTGTGGTGTCATGGCCGATAAATCAGCCGCTGGCAAAGTAGACACTAAAAATGCGAATGATTTGATGTGTATTGGTAAATGGAAAAATCAGTCTTTATACATAAGTTTGTTTCCTATCTCGGTTTCTATTTGTGTGTTAAATTGCTTTGTTTCCTATCTCGGTTTCTATTTGTGTGTTAAATTGCTTTGTTTTTCAGGGCTTGTTTTGTAAATAATTGGGAATAAAATCTGCTCAATTTTTTTTACTGCCATCGTCTCATGCTGAAGATGGTCTCCGTTGGGATTGCAAAATCAAAACAGACTTTCTTTATGTTAATTATTTCAAACTGATTGAAATGAAAGAAATGATTTCAGATATATGTGATGTGCTAGCAATGACAGTATTAGCTCTAGCGGTGATGGCCACATAAGAGTCAGATATTGACAATTTCAGCCCCAAACTTAGTCGTAATGTTAAAGACAAAATTCGGTTGGTGGAGGGTGGAAATCAAACAGAAAAGACAAAGATTGAATCCCAACTCCAACCCTAAAGATATTAAAGGACATTTACGTTTATGTATTTCTGAAGTGTTTAGTAATGACAAATAGATCGAATGACTCCAATAAAAAAGTAATTTTTCAAAGTCATTACGTGCTTTCCCACCTTGTATTTTATATGACAGACATTTGAGGGCGGTGACTAAAAAAAAAATCACAAAATTACAGTTTTCATATAGGCATCTATATTCTATAAAAGAATATTGCTATTTTCTAAAAGAATATTGCTATTTTCTAAAAGAATATTGCTATTTTCTAAAAGAATATTGCTATTTTCTAAAAGAATATTGCTTATATTTTTCAAAAACTTGATTTTATGATAGTTTGAACAACTTATGGAGTATTAGGTTGAGTTGAATGCAGAGCTGAGTGGTAAAACTTTACTCAATCTGTAAAGGTCATGGTCAATATCAACCTACATAATATAAAAACACTTTCCTTTTAAACCATAAGATTTCTTGTCCTATGTACTTTCAGAAAATGTATGCTTGTAAGGGTCTCTGAATTCATTTATTATGAGATTTTGTCATCTTTGTCAAGTATATGAAAATGCTAAAAAAATCTATACACTAGGGACAAATGCACTCGACCGTTAAAGGGTTAACCAAATGTAGCTCTAAACCTGTTAAAATTAATGAGTATCAGCATAATTCATCATCAAAGTTATATGTACCCTAGCTCTATATTTAGCTTTGAGATCATTTCGATTATTGATAATCACCTCTAACTAAAAATGATTGCCCTTTCAAGCATGTGATGGCAGAAAACTTTTAAAAACATTTCATTTCGAGACAAAAATATATACCTTAAAATCCTCCATGATCCCAAACTGTCTAGCAGCATTGAGATAACTGTTTTTGTCTGTGTATTCCAGTCTCACAACTGTGTCGTTGGGTCGGACACCACTTAGGACATCAGCGCTTGAGAAAAGTGGGGCGCTATAAACCCTGCTTGTAAATGTGGCATTATATTTGTCCTGGAGATAGTGTTAACATTTAGCATTTTGGGAGTTGTAAACAGGTAATGTTTGTTAAGTAACAAAGATTGATTTCAAAGAATAAATTCAAGACGAATTTGTATTTTCTTAAATTCATGCTCTTATAAAATTTACAGTGTCTTAAACTGTATAAAAATAAATATTAATAAGTATGGCTGCCAAGTTTAACCAATAGAATACTACTGCATCATTATTTAAACGTCCTGGTAAAGCAAAACTAAAAATAACTTAATAACATCCAGGCTGGTCAAAGACGTTTATTTATTTTAAAAACAATAAATTTCCCCACAAATAAAATGTTGTGTTTATGCTGACCGCAAAGTTACATTGTTATTTTTATTTTTTTAAATTTCCCCACTTATAAAATATTTTGTTTATGCTGAACACACAGTTACACTGTTATTTGATTCAAGCTCTGATTTTCTTTATATGGCCGAGAGGTCTCAGTAGTCAATGAACAAAGCCTAAACCATATATGAAGAGCTTATTTTCAAAACGCGGTATCCACCAATTTTAAAAAAATGAAAAAAACCTTACCCTTTTGTAGAGCAAACCAGGTTCCTTTAGGACATGGTAAATTTTATATACTAAACACATTATATTCCTATTTTATTCTTGTCTAAAAATTGATTTAATTTTCTAATCGCGTTATTAATTTTTTGTAAAAAGTTGAATAATCTCAAAACCCCCAAAATGGATATACAGCATTTTGAAAATTAGCTCTTCATATATAACACGATATTTATCCTAATAAATCCACCAACAAAGGCCTTCCAGCATAACATTTAATTTTTTAGCATTTAAACTTTTACACCAAATGCTTTATATATGTCATTTTAAAGGAAATGCTAAAGTACGTAAATTTTGAGAGATATATAATTTAAAATACTTTAGATAAAATATCAAACCCTTTGTAGTGTTATGATAACAACCTAAAGATTAATTGCATTTAACTGGGCAATGTTAAAAAAAAATAAATTCAACACTGAAAATTTCTTGTTCTCCTTTATGTTTATACTGGTAACATTAACTGCTTAACAAAGGCCCTACAGCTGGTAACAGACACCTACAAGTATCACACTTAGTTCATCATGCCATGCTTTGAACAAGATAACACACACCAAAGACTACAAGTATTGAACTGTTCAAGGCGACAGACCACAAATGTTGTTGTTAGCCATATAATCAATAAATACTTGGACCACAAGACAATAAAATGTGTTTTTTTTTGTTCCAAGAACCACTTTGTTAGCTCCGTGTGTTAGTGTGATGTCATTAACCTTCCCCCCCCCCCCCCCGAGAAACATGCCACACCATTTTTTACACAAGCTACTCAAACAAAGGGAAAATAATTCTGATACTGAAGACTTAAGTCCATCTGTGTCAATGATATCCAACAAAGTGTTACCTCCCTTTGACTTTAGCATTCTTTGGAAAGTGGAGCCTTTGTTCAATGACTAATAATAATAATACAAAATTTAACCAGATATAAATTATCAATCATTAAGCAATTTGTGGTATGAGAGGATGTTACTTTATAAGAAACACATAGTTAACAAAGGAAATGGTGTTATTTTATTTAATATAAAACATCATCTATGGTCAATTTAATTTAAAGTCCCCATATTCAAAGGGCAAGTAATCACCTCCCTGATGTAGAGAGACCTTTAACTTCCATTAATAATATTAATAATAGTATGGTTAAAAATAATTGAAATTAGCTTGAAAATATTTTAAAATATCAAGCCCACTAAATATCAAAATAATCTATTGATCTCTATCATGTGATCAGACGCCTGAAACTGAAACAAACATTCAGTCTGTCCTAAAAAAAAACATATCGGAAGAAGATGGACCCCATGATCAAAAAAGGGAAGTCATCAGATAATTACAACGTGACGGGCAGTGTCACATATGATATTTAAACCTACGGGAGGTTTGTTTGTTCTCGTCCCATGAAATGCACCGAGCAATCAATCCGGCATCAAAACTTAGTGGTGATCAATAGATCATTAAAACTTGATGGTGATCAATACTCAGTAGGTTTTGTAAGGGATTAACTGATTCATTGAAGGGTGAAGCAGGACAAAATCAGTGTGGGGCCAAGAAATCTGAATTGGTTGGAAAATGATTATTTCCTTACATTCTGGTACTTACAGATTCTATGAGCATACATTTAAAATTAAATTTAGGTCAACAAAGAAAAGGTCCAAGTGGCTGATACATAATGCATTTTTATCTCTATTCATTCCTCATTACAAATGTCTTTTACCCTTTTCCTACCTCCATTATTGCAGGCATCCAGAATTTGACACTGTGAGCTGAGGCTAAATTGTCCTAATTTCTATAAATTTAAAATATTGCTCATAAATTGGTCATACTTTGATCATTGTAAACCTAGAACTGACTGTGTTTCCAAGAGAAATAGAATTGTTTCCAAAAGATCTAGAACTGTGTTTCCTACCTTCTCCAGGTATGAGAGATCCAGCTTTGAAAATGGCACAAACTCACTGTTAAGAATTATGTGCTGGAGATATTTTGCATAGAAAGCCCCACTGTAGAAATAATATAGTCATTACATGGCATTACAGAAAAACATTTAAGTCTTGCTCATCTTATTCCTTTCAAGGGCTTCTAGACACATATGTCTTTGTAGGGGGCTTGTGTCTAGACACATAATATGGCTTTGTAGTGGGCTTGTTTCTAGACACATATGGCTTTGTAGTGGGCTTGTGTCTAGACACATATGGCTTTGTAGGGGGCTTGTGTCTAGACACATAATATGGCTTTGTAGTGGGCTTGTTTCTAGACACATATGGCTTTGTAGTGGGCTTGTGTCTAGACACATATGGCTTTGTAGGGGGCTTGTGTCTAGACACATAATATGGCTTTGTAGTGGGCTTGTTTCTAGACACATATGGCTTTGTAGTGGGCTTGTTTCTAGACACATATGGCTTTGTAGGGGGCTTGTTTCTAGACACATAATATGGCTTTGTAGTGGGCTTGTTTCTAGACACATATGGCTTTGTAGTGGGCTTGTTTCTAGACATATGGTTTTGTAGGGGCTTGTTTCTAGACACATATGGCTCTGTAGGGGGCTTGTTTCTAGACACATAGTTTTGTAGGTGGCTTGTTTCTAGACACATATGGCTTTGTAGTGGGCTTGTTTCTAGACACATGGTTTTGTAGGGGGCTTGTTTCTAGACACATGGTTCTGTAGGGGGCTTGTTTCTAGACACATGGTTTTGTAGGAGGCTTGTTTCTAGACACATATGGCTTAGTTTTTTTTTTTCAAAGTTAAGGGGAGAACATGTGAGTAGGGGGAGAAAGAACAGAGTAACCGTAGGGACATATACCATTGCTGTGATTGGGGAATGTCCTTGACACTGGGGAATGTCCTTGTCATTCAACTATGAAGGGAAGAAATTACTGGAAAATATAACAATTGTCTTCTGTCAAGCCTAAACATATCTTGCTCTGGTAGCCACTGAAGAAAACAAAAATGAAGGTAATAACTATGGGATTTGCCCTTCCCTATTCTCCAGCCAATGTCGAGTGAATGCTTATTTGCAAGAAGTCCTTAAAGCATGTGAAACGTAATGCTCTCAGTATCCTGTGGCGTATGGCGCGGGCTTGTAGCTACAAGGTAGTGGATAGTTAGATCGTACTGGAGTATTTTATCACAGTGTCCTTCATCAAGAAGGCTTTTTTTTCTTTTCTTATCAAAACAAACCCAACGACAACAACACCAAAAATAAAATAATTTGTAAAAATGTAAGAAATAAAAGAAGAGTTCCACCCCAGTGTTTCCCAAACTGTTATCTAGATGTAACATTTTAAACATGTTAATATTGTGAAAAGAAAATCACAAAACTCCAGTATTTTTTTAGTTAGTGTTAGAGTTAAGGTTTCATGCCATATTTAGTTAAAGATTTATCTGGTTTCACCTGTTGGACCAATGTAAATGCTTTTGGCAAAGATACTTGGCAATAAAATACTACTCATGCTGCAGGCATGCACATAAAATATTTTTGGGGGTAAACCATACTTAATTAAGTATTTTACAATTTTTAAGTTTATTCATTTATTAAAGAATCCTTTCTGAAAATTTAAGTTTAACCAAAACAAAAATAAACTATTTAAAAATAGACATTGCAAAAAAAAATTTGATACAAGATGGGGGTGGGGGGATTGGGGGGGGGGGGCCTCAGTTAATTCAATGTCACGCTATTTTAGTAGATTTTTTACACCATCCCATCCAGATGTGACATCATTTATAAATGGGCCACAAATTGCAATTTTTAAGACAGCCATGCCATCTGTGTTTTCTTCATTTCAAGATGCCAAACAAAAACAAAAACATTTCCTCTCGTAACATCTATTAAAAAAACATCAGCAAAAGTTTTAAGATTGTTGATCAAAATGCTAGTTTTCTTTTTTTTTTTTTTTTAACAACCCCCTGGTGTTATGTTATGACTTTAAGTAGGTTAATAATGAATGATCTGATGGGTCGACAAATAAAGAGCAGTTGCACAATAACAATGTTCATGCACATGCCTGACTAATCCCTCATGTGGCTTAAAAGTCTAACCAGCATGCACTAACAGGGCACAATGCAATGTACTAGGGATAATGTCACCATTTTTTTTCTTTCTTCTAACTACTGCATTCCATCTGAAAGTTTTGTGCACCACTTACTTGCTAACACCCTTTTCACCAAAAGTCTTGGTCCTGCATATTTCTGGACGTATGCACTGCCGGCCTTTCCTCTGGTCTGAGTGCCTCATCCAATCATCCCAGAACCTAGGCAACGATTGAATAAGCAACGATTGAATAAGCAATGATTGAATAAGCAATGACTGAATAAGGAATGATTGAATAAGCAACGTTTGAATAAGCAATGATTGAATAAGTAATGATTGAATAAGCAATGATTGAATAAGAAATGATTGAATAAGCAATGATTGAATAAGCAACAATTGAATATTTCTGGACGTATGCACTGCCGGCCTTTCCTCTGGTCTGAGTGCCTCATCCAATCATCCCAGAACCTAGGCAACGATTGAATAAGCTACGATTGAATAAGAAATGATTGAATAAGCAGCGACTGAATAAGGAATGGTTGGATAAGGAATGATTGGATAAGGAATGATTGGTTATTACATGGTTAAAATCCATCTCAAGATCATGGTGTAGGACGGCTGATTTCTTGCACTTGAGAAACACTTTACATGACTTGTGTTTAAATGGCGCCGAGTTACATAACAATGATACATGCTCTTTTTTTACCAGACAAAATTATGTCCAGCAAACGGGAATTTCAGGACATCTCCATAATTTCACAGCTTCTACAATGATTATTTATGTGTTGTTTATAGAAATAAAAAAAAGAATTAAAAAGAAAAGATAACTCACGTCGCAGGCCATTTTGATCTAAGCTCCATCCAGAGTTTTTTATCCAGCAGCCAGCCGAGCCCTGGGAAAAAGTCGGTTCTGTGCAGGAGAGCTGGGAGAAATATTTGCAACCAATAAGCCAAGATCAAGGGATCTGCCCTTTCTTTAAAAAATAAAAAAAATCATTATCACTAGTCCAACTGTGACACTGGTTAATGACAGTATCCTGCAACTGGCACTGGGAGCCATCAGACCATCATTCATTATTTATTAAAATAATTTACACCACTGTGAGAGCCTGAACCCTGAACTCAGTCAACAGTCAAATAAATTATAAATATTTAACTCATATTAGAAAATAAAGACATTTTGGGTCCCTGGTCCCAAACGGAATTTTTTAAAAGTTCAAATCCCCCCCCCCCTGTATATCATTCTGGATAATAATTGATATGTGTTCCAAGTTTGGCCAACCTGTCAATTCATATAGAAATGTAGGTGTAACAAAATCACAAACAAATTTTCATGTGTATATAAATACAGGGCCGCCATAATCCACTGCAACTTATGCGGCCGCAGTGGGCCCCGCGCTAATTCTAGGTGGAAATTATTAAATTAAACCATTATAACTTATAATCATGTATAGGTCAGCGTGTTTATTCTGTTTTTATGTTTTTACAGTGTTTTTTAATCTATTACGTCGTTGTTTCAAGTGATTACGACAAGTAAATAAAATTGAAAAAATTGTAGCTGATCGGGTGCTTTATCTCTAAACTCGTCATTTGAGGGAACTTGCGGTAAGATGAAACAGACACCTTTACAGTCCAAGCCTATTCAGCCTAGTCTACTCCTAGCGACCAAGCAAAGGGACATAACTCCATTTTAAATGAAGGTTCTATATCTAATTAATTTACAGAAAATAATCTTTAAGCAAGAAAATAAAATAAAAAATATCTAAATACAAAGAAATGATTAAAGCAAAAGTTGCACCAAAAAACAGTTTCAGGGACCCTCCCAGGTTGATTTGAGAAAAATTCCCAGACCATTCATGAGCTTGCTGATCAGTTGGAGTGGAATTGATAGGTCCGTTGTCATCGATGTCGTCACTATAACTATTATCTTCTTCACTTGAATCACTATTACTAGTAGCATCATTTAAATTAATGTCTCTATCAGATTCTACACTATCGCTGCTAGATTTATTTCTACCAAATACCGCCAAAACCCCAGTAGAAATTTTGGCTTATCTCTCCACTAATGAAAGATACACTGCTTTCCCAAACTACTTTGTTGCACTCAGAATATTTTTAACAATACCCGTAACTGTGGCATCTGGTGAAAGAAGCTACTCGCGCCTCAAACTAGTCAAGAATTACTTGAGGTCAACAATTCCCGAAGATAAATTGAGAATTACTTGAGGTCAACAATTCCCGAAGATAAATTGAACAATTTGGCAATTCTTGCTATTGAGCGTGATCTATGTAGGAAACAGAATTTTGATGACTTCGCTACACGCAAGGCTCGTACAGTAAAGTTAATTTGATCATGATTTTGTACTTAGTCAAGAATGAATCTTCCCACCCATGCCAGCATCATTTTACAGACATTTCTATGACATTACCTGCATCTCCTGAGATCTTCCCACCCATGCCATTGTCATTCCAGGCTGATATGCACCACAGGGAAGAGTCATTCTTCAACAGGGGATACACAGCGGAAAAATACTCATAAAAGTCAGGGGCCACCTCAAGATCATCTGTATGCACAGAAGGTTGGAGAAAGTGCAGAATGCTATAGCATTGAAGATGTATTTCAAGCTTTATATTATTGACCATGTTACATTATAGTGAGAAGGGGACATAACACATTATGATGCAACTGACAATCCAATAACGTTCCATGTTTTATTACTCTCTTGTTATCTTTGTCAATGCTTTCATAAAATAATGTAAGATTATAAGACTATGATTTTCTTAAGAGGTAATTAATTGGAACTGTTAATTCAATTAAATTGATGTGTTTTTTCAATCCCTCCCTATGCATTTCATAAATGAAAAAAAAAAAACCAACAACCTCTTGTACAGAATGAAAACTTAAGACAAAAACAATGTGATAAAATCAATTCAGCCAACTAGTGAAACAAGCAAAATCAATAAATAATGAATAAATCAATCCCAGTAAATGAAGTGGTAAAACTTTAACTGGTTCACAATTAAATCAATAGTACCTTGTCTTCCTTTGCTGAGAAATAATACATAAGGCTCTTGTTGACAGCACTGCATACAATATTGATATTGTTGACAGCATTACGTACAAGTTAGATATTGTTGACAGCATTACGTACAAGTTAGATATTGTTGACAGTATTACATGCAATATTGATATCGTTGACAGCTTTACATACAATATTGATATTGTTCTCATTGACCTCACCAGTGGCAGGATTAAACTTTAACGCTGTTTTAACTAAGTTGTGAATTGGCACATTGACTAAACCAATACAAATCACACACATTTTGTGCCATTAGATCCCATACCAATCACATATTTGGTGCCATTAGATGCCATACCAATCACATATTTGGTGCCATTAAATCCTATATTAATCACACACATTTGTGGCTGTTAGATGCAATAGCAATCACACACACATTTGGTGCCATTAGAATTACTCAAGAGAAATGAAATTAGCCTGTAAAAATTATTGCAGTGTGAGTGATGGATTAATCCAATATCGTGGCCATCTGTGCAATAGATTAATCTCAGATGGCGGCAGTGTGAGCAATAGATTAATCTCAGACTATCATTACAATAATAAAGCAATATGTCATTGAAATATTCTGCTATATATTCTATATACTATCCAATATAGCCGGCATTTTATTTTTCAGTGGAATATCGGAGAGTCCCAAGTAAACAAAAACAAGCGACTCTGTATGCAGAATTTAGCACCCAAGATTTTTACGGCATATCTATAAAAACATCCCAGTGACATTTGGAAACATACAAATTCTGCTCCTCTTCACTTGCAAGTAGTATAGGTAAAACATAAATTAGCGATTTGAACTTGACTTAATCGACACGTCGTCACACATAACTAAAGTTTACATGTTGAAGAAGAAGAAAAAAAAAAAGTTCCAAAAGGGTTTAATAACTAAAAAATGAACGCCACGCACCTTCAACAATGATAACAGCGGAGAAATTAAAAACCATAAACATCTGCTCCAGGGCCCACTTGTAGTGCCTGGACACCTTGTAGTAGTTGACAAGTTTGACGTGTGCTGGCGGGACTGGGATGTCACTGAGATCTGGTTGCTGGGGAGGGAGGGTCAGGTCAAACATATTAATCTATAGTAGCTGTTTGGTTGTTGTTCTGTCTTGTAGACACATCTAAATTGATTTTGAAAAATAGAGATGATTATTTTTAATAAATTTTAAACAACTGAAAATAAGACAAAAAAGAGGAATTGGTAAGTTTAGGAAGCTGTTTCATCGCAGCTGCTTTGCAAATTAGTTGTGAGGTAAAACCCAATGTAGAAATCCCTGTTCTGTTCTGTCTTTAAGTTAAATAATCAAAAGTTCTAACTGTGTCAGGTGAGGGTTAACTCTCAAAGTATTGAATTCATATTGAATTCTCGGTCACGAGTAACTGTTGGCTTAAAACTTGATTTTTCCCCCTAACCTTTTCATATACCAAAGTTATTTTTGACATAGACTATCATTTCATGGATAAATTTGTTAAAAATATCAATTTCAGGTGAAAATTTAGATTTAAAATTTTTTAAAATTTAGTAAGTGCATTGTGTTTCGGTTTTGTTCATGGCACGATTTTCATCCCCCATATTGCCAGTCCTGTCAAACGTCATGAGGTCCCAGCATTTACATTCCAACCATGCTGTTGATTATATTTCAAGTCAAGAAGAGATACTAGCCAAATAAAAATAAGAAAAGACAAGACTGCTGAAGATTTTGAGCATATTCAACTGATCAAAAGTTCGCTTTTGAAGGTAAGATGGGTTTTTTTTGCTGTTTTTTTTACCACGATTCTAAACATACTCAAATTTTTTGGAATTAGTGAAAATAACTGTATTCAGATTGAAATACTGTAACAGTGAATGTCATAAAAAAAATTATAGTTTATCAAGAATATTTTTTTATTATAATTTTTTTCATAGGCATATTTCCTTTGTTTACATTGGATACACTAAGCAGAGGCAATGGCATGTAATTATATGTCTATAATTAATTATAGATTTTTAAAAGCTTTTAATTTTGAATTTTTACTATTTTTAATTAAATAATGCATTCAACTTTTGTTCAGTTATTTTTCTAAAGTATAAGATCTATTATCATTTCACAGTATCAGAGTGGTGAACTAGGACATTGGGCAACCCAATCATCATGGCAATTATATTCCTGCCTTAAGACCAGAGCTACCTACTGAAACCTGTCTAGAACAAGACAAGATAAGGAGTACCTTCAACTTTATCACTTTTCAACTTTAATTTACTTCAACGAGGGTGGAGGATGCTTTGTAAACATACACAACAATTGCAGCTGCAATGTTATGGCGACTATGCCAACTTGATTTTAAAACTGGACATTCCAGTTGATGAAAGAAATTAGTAAAACTCACTGTGCTTCTCATCAACAAGTACCAATTGGGTGAAATGTAACTAAATAAAATGGAGTTTATTCACTGGATTTTGGAATTCATAAATTGTTTAAATTTAGGCCAATGTACAGGCCTATACAAACAATATAAGTTTCTCAAAATAACAACAGAGTAAACTGCTGTTAAGCAGGCACAGTTTAATTTCATGTGGACCTGATGAAAATGATGAGCATGCACATACAGTACCTGGAGCATACATATTGAATGCACATGTTTTTGCTGCAGCAAGATGAATGATCATAACTCAACATGCTGTTTAAAAAGCAATGGTTACTTAAAGTTAAAAAAAATACAGTTTTCTCGAAAACGCAAACTGTCACATTTGATAACAGTTGTTTGTTTAATTGTACCCAATGTGGTAGGCCTATATCTTTTTTTTTTCAAAAATGTGATAAAGTGATTTATATCCCCTGATATCATTTGCCAATAATAATAGTATTTCTCTCATGAAACACTTGCCTTATTGTCTTTAATTTTTTTTTTTTTTTTAAATAAAAGAAAAATAATTTAAAAAGTCATTATTCTTCTAATTTATGAATGCATTTTTCAAAGTGGCCTAAATAATACAAATGTTGGTAAAATAGCTTGAAAGTTTTATATGTGTTGTAAAAATAGATACAATTGATGGATATAATAAAGATTTTAACATGGGTCTCAATACTTATTTTTGTTGCTTCTAACTGTTTGAGGTTTGTTGACATTTTTGTAAAAACGTAGCACACCCAAAAACCTAATCTTATGGCTACAAAACAAAACCATTAAAAACTGTGATCTAATAATTGGTATCAAATAATTGTTCTTCATTGAACAACCAGCAAGATTGTAAAGGTACCTAAGGATGGAGGGGAAAAAATGTCAGAAAACCAAAAATATTTGAGAGTTAAGCCATTGGTACCTTGTCTCCTCAAAAAGGCAACTGTGGGCTTAGTGTGAAGCATTAGAAGATGAAGAGGTCAAAACTAACACAAGACATGATGAAAGACATCTATTTCATCATGTAGATTGTACTAACACAAGACATGATGAAGGACATTTATTATATCACATTAATTGGCTTTGACTCTGATCTTACTTTGACATGTAACACTGATCCCATGAACTGACTCTGATCTATGTAACATTGACCCTATAAAATTACTTTGATAAGTGTAATGGTGACCCCTGACCTTACTCTGATATGTGTAATAGTATGAACTTCCTTTAAATGGGTAATGTCAATCCCAAGTACTTACCTTGATATGTGTAATGTTATGTGGTACAACATAGGTCTTTATGACATCGGCTGTCTCCTGGTGTCCACAATCTTGGCTCACCACAATGGGAAATCTGGCAGGTGGGGACCTGTATCTGAAACAAAACATTTCATGTTAACTTGGTTAATCTACCAGAAGCATGAAATCTAACTTTAGCCAAGTTACTCTAACTGAAATGAGACATCTTACTTTATCCAAGTTAATCTATCTGAAACATTACATTTAAATTTAGGCAAGTTAATCAATCTGAAACATAACGTCTCACTTGGTTTATTACTAAAATAGTTTCAGGTAACAATATCGAGGCAAAACGTTATGGACTAAACAATGACCTACTGCAGTAAAATGGACTAAACAAAAATTAATATGAGCTATTGCAGTAAAAATGGATTAAATGACCATTACTATGACATACTCTAGCACAATGGACTAAACAACCATTACTACAACCAACTGTAGTACAATGAACTAAGCAAACATTAGTATGACCTACTGTATTAACTTATCCAATGCTCTGTTGACTGACACCCTGTTGCAGGCCATAACTAAAACAGGGAGGTAATTTTCTCTGTTTCCCCTCGGAAGATAGGGAAATGGATCTGTTTAAAGTGGCAGAGATGAGCACAAAAATGAAGGGAAGATGATAAAAAGGATATCACAGTGACTTCCCAGTCTCAAGCACTGTGCTGGATAATTAACATCACTTTCTTTCTCTTTCGGTTGACACTAAAAAACATCTCAAAGCAATAAGTATTAGAGCAGCCGATTGGCGGCAGTTACCAGAAAAATATGCCTCTCTCAATCAAGTAAAGGAATTTAAAAAACATATAGGATATGAAGTAAAGTTCAATAAAAAAAAATTAAAAATTTAAAGAAATGTTCAACTGTTGAGAATATAAAAATATATATGATACAAAATAAATTATTTTAATTTATATAACCAGAAGATAATTTACAGAAGTAAACATACTAAGGCCAAGTCAATCAATAAAATGTAAAATGGATTTGAACAGATTAAAATCCATAATATTTGTTCCAGATTCAACTTTGTCTCAGTGTTTGTGGTTTTTTTTAGGCAAAACCAGTGCGTTTAATTTGAGGGTGTTATATTATATTGACAGGGATATGGCCCCGCAAGCTGCCGCCAACTTGCCCGGTCAATAAGGATGGAAGTTAAAGTCAACTCATTAGATCACTACTAAAATATTTTGTTAATGTTTTTAAGAAATCAGTGTGGCTGCAGGAAAAAACACACATAAAACAGTAGATCAATACAAAGTCAATTTGTTGGGCTTTTCTGCTCTCAGACATAAAAACATAACAGCTTTTGTACAGATGGGTCTGGATGAGATTGTCACTGGATAGTATTTTGTTATCAAAATCCCCCATCCATACCAGACACAATTGCATCCTTACCTGACATATTTAAATACATACCAGACACATTTGTATCTGTACCAATCATGCACATTTATTATATCAGAATGATTGTACATTTGCTATTATACATCTACACTAGTCTCATTTTAACCTTTAATCGGATATGTATATATATCAATTACAAAAACATTTACATCTACACCAGACTCATTTACATCTATAACAGACACATTACTTAGAAAAAACTTTTATTATTTGCTTTTGGGCACACCTGGCAATTGATACTGAAGAAAGTTTTATGTAATATTCAGGGAAGTGATAGGGCGCTAATAAAGAAAAACATTTGTATGACTCACTAATAATTTTTTTTTTTTTTAAATTCATAAAATCCTACTCTATATACCTGGCATCTACAATTATTTTCTTTTTTTAAATGACAGGGGGCTAACTTCCCCCCAAAATTTTACAACAGGGCAAACTTAATCAACACTTTACTGACACAGTTCTGAGGGAAAAAAAGACCACTAGACAGATTATTGTTACACATACTTGCACGTTGTAACTTCTCCAGTAGTTCCCTGTTTTCTTCCATCTCCCTGAGTAGTTTCTGCTCCAGAACATCCAGCCTTAATGACAATTCTTTCTCTTGGGTTGTACTCTGAGGATATGTCAAGGGACCAAAATTTGATGGGGGTAAAAATAAATTAAAAAATGGTACAACTTTCAATTTTAAGACTGACTTTTAAAAAATTCCAGGTTAAGGTGGAATAACTTAGCAATTAAGACAAAAGTTGTTGTAAATAACACTGGACAACTATTGTTAAAATAATATGAGAAATGGCATCAAATCGGGACAATTTCCTGCTTACCAAAGTTGTTTTATTGTTTGACAGTTTGCGATACATTATCAAGTTCCACACAAGTATTGCAACGCCCAGAAGAATAACTAGATGTTTTATTCTGTTTTGTCGGCTGATTAACTTGAGCATTTCCTGCCTGGTCACGTCACAAGTAATGTTTAGTTAAATATCCTAAAGAAAAAAGTATAAAATATTTATTATGTTAACAGGACTGATAAAATCAATTTAATGATTAATTGATAAAAACTAAAGATTAAAAAAAGCAACACATCAAATAACTTTGATTTAACTAGCATTTTTTAATTTTAACTTATTATATTTTCCTCCTTTCTTTAAAAGTATTTCTTAAGATTTTGAAGCATATTAATGTTTATCAAGATTAAACATAATGTTGCTAATAGTATTAAATGTAGATCTAGTTTTTTGGGGTTAAATTGTACTTTTAAAATTTAAATCAAATCTTTTTTATTTTAATCATAGTTTTGTCTTGAAACTGATTTTTATTTTTAAAGGATTGCTTTAGATTTTGAAGTATACTAATGTTTATAAGTATTAAACATAATGATCTTTAATCAATTTTTTTCATTTAAATATATGTTTTCCTCTTTTTTTTTTTTGTTACAGATTTCTTTAAATTGGATTTTAACACACTGAAATAAACTAAGTAGATTACTATTAAAAAAATTAATATAATAATCTTAATTAAACTTCTTTAAAAGGATTTTCATACGTTTTCTTAACTGAAATTTCTCATTCTATTCTTCTTAATATTATTGTAAAATGTTGTCCTGGTTCATCAATGTTATTTACTGTCATTTGTCAATGTCATTTGATTCCACCAAAACCTTCTGATCAAATAATTTGAATAGATAAACTAATTTTCCGCTCTGGGAACCCCAAGTCAATTTCTAAAGACTGAAAAGTGTAATTGAAATAAAAATGAAATTTATTATTACAAAATTGTGCATTCATGATTAAAGGTTAAGAAATAAGTGACTAATAATACATAAAAACAAACAGAAGTTCTATTTAGCAGGGGCCTTTAAATATAAATAGATTTAGATAAATAACCATAATTAAAATCAATTTTTTAAATTTAATTATTGGTTTCATTTAAATCATCTCAACCTTTAATGTTAACAACGTCAATTACACAGAACAAATATTGTTTTGTATAAAAAAAATTGATTCTGCATCTAATCTAATAATTGTGCAGAAAATTTCTTCATATAAAAATAAACAAACTTTTGTAGATAAAAGATAATTTTCAAACTTTGAAATAAAAATTTTGTTGCTATATTTATAGGCCTTACAAATGATGTGAAGTTGCATTGCAGTAAATAGTAAAGTAATTTTGAAATATATTCCTTTACTTTTTTGCATTTCACTTTCTGACATCCTGAAGGTTTCCCTCTAACTCTATACCAGGGATTACAAACTGGATGATTTCCTCTGCCAAAAGGAAGTTGTCTGCAATCCAGTTACCTTAGTGACTTAGTGGTTTTACTAGGTTGGTTCATGATCTCTTTACCAGACTTTACCAGGGCTTCCCACCTCTAAAGACAATCTGCATGAATTTGAATATGTTAGTGAGCTTTAGCAGTGTTTTGTTTCACTCTGATAGCCCAACTCAGAAATCATACAAACAATTATTTAGACCGTGAATCCATTAGCCTGGCCCTTTTGCCAGTAGGCCCCCCTATGTCAAATATTTAACAATTCGAAATGTTTTATTATTAATCAGTATAGGAAAAGGATAGCTTGGTGTAACTCATTGACGTGGTAACTTACTGGTAAGATTAGGCCCAGTATGAGTAGGCCTAAATTTAAACATTTGTCTTTATTTAGTAACTAAATTTTAGTTTTTTTAGTAGTAGATTGTTAGCTCTGTAACACTGAACAAAAATGAGTTAGTTAACACATATTACTTAAAATTACTAAGTTTTATTTTAAGTTATGAATGATATAGGCTTACACATTGGACCATTGGTTAGTAGCCAAACCAAAACAGTCAATGTTCTTAAAATTATGTTATTTATAGTATAGTCATAAAAAAATAGGCACGACACCCACAATAATTTACAATTTACAGATATCCATAATCATAATGAATTTAATGATAATAAACTATATACTATAATATTATTACCCATTTCTTTAAATTGCAAATATTATTTCCATGTTTTATTAAACATTTGAAGTAGGTTTGGACCCTATTTCAGAAAGGCTGTATCTTCATATAAAGCTAAATATACTTTTTTTTTTTTATAGATCTAATCTAAACACTTAAACTATAACTTTAATATTCCATTGATGTGACCATTAACAACGTAACACGTTGACAGTTGAGTTAGTGGTAGGTAACAGCAGTTTAATAATAAAGTTTTGCGGCCAAATCTGAATTTTTTTCTTACACACGTCACAAGGGCATATTATTTACGTTAGCAAATTGCCTTCTTTATCCCTTTCTTTAAGAGATATGTTTCATGGGGTAGCATTTATTATACTGGCTTACATATTTTGTGTCGTTATTCAATGTAATATTTGTTAAAACTATATATTCTCGATCACATCCATGTATTTCGGTATTTAGCTCATAACAAATAGGTGGGCGTTATTTTCTATAAGTCGACTTATTTTTAGAAAGCGTGACCTGATGTAAATTAGACTTTAGGAGGGTTCCCGGGCTCCCAACCAAATGTCTCAAAAACGTTTGCCCTAACAACTCTCGCTCAAAATAAAAAATCAGATTAATATACATTTAAACAGTTATCGCATAAATTAAGGTGCTCATCTTTAAAATTAAATGTATATAATAATATAGACCATTCATTTGTTATAAGGCAAGGGCATGTCATAAAATAAGGTACGTCACAGTAATTTTAGACAATTTTTACCCCTCCCTTCCCCCGTCACAATCTTTCACATATCTGTCACCTTATATGTCCCCCACCCTATTCGATACGCCTTTGCATCAACTAAGGAACGCGAGGCAGATTAAATTAGCGTATATAGGCCCTAAGCTTACTTTTCGGTCTAGAGGGCGTTTTTTTTCAGGTTTGGCCCCTGGTGCAGCTTTTTATTCATTTACCCTGTATAATTATATAGGCATACAAATAGATACATAAGCGATGATATTTAAATATTGGAGCCCGGGATGGCGACCCCCATTCACCCCATCACATCGCTCTTCTCTCGATATTATACTATAAATAAATATAGGCCTATAGCCTATGCTGCAGTATGCAAAGGAGGAATAAAAAAGAGGCTAAATAAAAATGAATGGGTTCATGTTTTGTACAAGAATCTAGTTTAATAACCTTAAACACATTTGCCTTTTTCTTTCTTTTTTTTTCTTTCTTTTTTTATTTAGCCACCAGTGACTTCATTTCCAGGAATTACGAGGTTTAAAGTGCGATCCGATACTTGGTCTTGGGGTAGCTAAAAGATGAAACCCCTCTATTTATAATTTTACCGTATTGTCAGTATTGAGTTTCACTTTCATTTTCTATTTCTGGGGCTATTACATTTGTGGACGTCCTGTTACTTTGCCACGATTAGAATGATGTCAATATAATAATTAGATTATATAGGCCTATAGATTCCCAACGATTGTAAGTAGGTCCTAGTTGTAGCAGGCTAAGGCAATGACTACATACATTATACTTATACATGTAGGCCTACTAAAGTTGTCTAAATTAATCATTATCAGAGTTACTCTAAAATAAGTTAAATTGCATAATGTATCATTTATACTAATAATTTAAAGAATAATAGAATCTGAATGACAAAATGTGTCTTTTGAAAAATGGGTAAATTCGTATATGTACCGCGTTTTTTTACCATGGCCGTCATCTTGGTTGTCTGAACCCTAAATTTATCCCTCACCCTAACCTGAACCCTAAATCATAAATCTATCCCTCACCCTAACCTGAACCCTAAATATATCCCTAAACCTAATGATGAGGTACCATCTATCTGAATTAGCCGAAAAATGAAATAGGCCCAAAGCATTACTTATTAAATTGTAATATTACTTTCACAAATATTGTTTTAAAAAATGTCAGTTTAAAATGATTATTTAGTTGAAGATAATAGTAATATTAATATACATAAGGCTTATTTAAAGAACTATAAAATATGTATGTTTAATAAATATAAAAAGATATTATTCATATTAGTAATATTAGGAATTATGGGTCTTCCAAGATAAATAAAATGTATCTCCTTTCACAATCCAGAACATATAAATATTATTTCATAATATTATTTGTTACAAATATGGTTTAATGTAATTCCATGTAAATTATTATTATTTTTTAAATCCAGTTCCTGTCAACAAAAAACAGAAACATTCATTTTTGTGATTCTCCCTTTGATTTAGATCTACATTGTGAAACAAAACCACACATTTTATTGAAATATTTAATTTGTTATAGTTATAAAGATACATGGGCTGTTTGGATAGGTTGGCAGCTAACCTAAAGCTTAATATCTTGCTAAAGAATGATATAGCCTACATCTACAATCTGTAATTTATCTATAGGCTTCTGCATCACAATGGGAGAAACCATCACATGTGAACAAACCATGCAAGAACAAGTCAGTAAATTAACTGAATTGTTTGAAAGCTTCAAGGCATTGATGGACCGTAAGCTACTGACAAGGGTTATTGCACTGGAAGACAAAGCCAAGGATCTACTTACAAAGAATACAGAAGAAAGAGTCAGCAAGGATATCCTTGAAGAAAGACTGTGTGAATTCATTCAGAATCAGGTTGCAGGTGTGGAAAAAAGGATGGAGGATCAGATTATTCAAATGAAGATGCAAATAAGAAATGCAATGGTCGAATTTACAAATTTCATCACAGACTTCCAGCAAATGAAATCAGCTTTACGATCACAGCTCAGAGACACAATAAAATGTAGAGATGGAATGCTTGAAATATCAGATAGGTTGTCAGTGCTGCAGAAAGAGAGTTTGGCAGAGAGAATCAGGATAGAGGAATCAATGATCCAATGCAGAGAACAGGTTCAGAGCCAGTGGGAGTTACTTAAACACAGAAATGCAGAGAATGAAGAATTTAAAATGCAAATGGAAATCATTAGAAACCAGTTTATAGAAAGCTCAAAAGAGCTGGAAAGCTTTAAGAGAAACAATGTCGGACAAGATGGATGTGAATCGACAAAGGGAGAAAAATGGGATGATATTGTAAAGAGTTGTAAGAAAGCTGAAAAGAAATTTAAAAATGATATGAAAAATCTGTCAAGTACTTTGCAAGATGCATTTGAGAAGAAGATAGAAGAATCCCTGGAGAAACACAAACAAGACTTATTGTTAAATGCTGGCAAAGATTTACAGGAAAGGATTGAGAATGACGTTATAAGAATCAAAGAAGAGCTTGGTGCACATGTCACAGAGATACAAGATTGTAGAGATGACATCAATAAAATTGAAGAGTATGTCCTTAAGGTAAACCATAGATTTAGTAGGACTATGTATTTTCATGTCTACTATGCTCATTCCACTCTATTTTATTGATTTCATTGATGGGCACTATAATAAGCATATTCATTTTATATTCTCTTCTCTCATCATTTTCGCTCTGACATAAAATATACAATGAGAACAATTAATATTTACAATCCTTTACATCACAATGTCCAATACATATACTGAACAGCAAAGGACCATGGGCATCAAACTATTTTAGATTTAAATAGATATTTAAAAAACAAGATAGTTCAGCTGTTGACATTTTTTTTTCAATTTCTATTATTAGCTTCATTATTCAAGAACTTGACTCTCCATCCATTTGATTTATCAATGCAATTGAAACAAAGTTACACAAGAAATGTTAAATTTACTTTTCTTGAACATATCAACAGTTAAATGAACAACAAGCAACTTTTGAGAATGAAGTTGGAAATCTCAACTTTGGCCTCGAATCTCTTCATTGCCAGCTCACAGAACTGAATGAAAAATTGGTTGAGCTGCAATTGGTTGTGATCAAGGGAAAAGTAAGTTGTTCAAGTGAATAGTAAGTCAGAGTAAACTGTAAGTTTAACAAAGTAATATATCAGTGAGAAAATAAGTTGTAAATAGATTTAAGAGTAAATTGGATGATAATCATTTCAGAGGAAAGAGACAGGTGGACAAAGTGGTGCCAACAGATGTGATGGGATTTATTTCAACACTGATCAACTTTCCCGTGGATTTAAAAGCCTTACAAAAATAATATAACTCTCTAATAAATTAAATTTCAACACACATATATTTTTTTAGCTTAGGTTTGATTCACTCGATATAAAATAAATAGAATTGTTTAGCATGACGTAGGCCTACTAAAAATTATAAGTTTCTCAAACTCTATTTTGTAAACAGAATTTTTGGGATGAAATGTGTATTAAACACAGTGGCCAACTTTCTGCACAAGAGCTTTATGGTGTCATTGCTGATGTTGGATTGAAGGTAATAATGTTGGATAAAAAAACTGTTTATTATTTCTTTATAATTCTGTCAAGATCCAAAAGTTTCAAACACTTAAAAGTCTATTTACCTTTATTTAAGAAAAACAAACAAATTAATGTTTGTATATTAGATCTAATAGAATAAGACTGACAAAAATAATACCTTTCACAACAGTATGAAATGATGAAGGAACTCATCACTAAACGTGTTCACAACCTGGAGAGCTTAAGAGAAAAGTTATCAGCTTTTGAAAGATCAACCAAAAGCAGAGCTGAATTGGAGAAAAAGGTAGGGTGATATTGGGAAATGATTTTAATGATTTGTATTTATACATAAATGAATACTTTTATTAAGTCATAATTTTTTATTAATACTTAAGTTACTTGTTCTATAAACCTGAATAAAATGCAAAGTGCTATTACTTCCAGGATATCTCTAAGGGTTAAAGACAGCCTCTTGTTGATCAGGTTCATGCAAAACTTCAAACTAGAATCCGTTACCTTGAGATTTGTCCATTTCAGAAATTTAGAAGATACATTTTTATTTCAGGTAACTTACTTGACTGCATCCGTAGAAAATGTGCAGAGCTTAATTTACTCAACCCAAGGTATGTACGATGGTAATGAAGGTTCAGTTTCCTTCATCATCTCGAGAATTTTGTTGAATTTTAATAAAACTTTACAGAGAAACACATAAAAATGTTATAATGTGCAAAATAAATTTTCCCTCCCATCCGTTTGATTACATAATAAAGTTTCTCTCATTCATCTAAATTCACATACAATCAAATACCAAGTGGAATAACTTTATTTTTTATTTTTAAATGTATACATTTTCCTGGTATTTTAAATAATTTTTCAATATAAATTCTTTCATCAGATTCTTTCAGTTCTGTGCTGGCCAAAAATTGTCTCACAAACTTCAAAGACAGCTGGCCATTAGATGCATCTTTGGAATTGGGCACTGGACCCAAAGTGTGGGGAGAGAGCACATCCGTTTCATGGTCCAAAGCAAACAGCAGAGCTAATGATGATGCGCTGTCAAGCGAGGAATATGTGGGTCTGTCATCCTTCAATCTTGATTTACCCCCATCAACTTTGGAATTTGAGGGTCATTCATCCAGTAATCTTGATTTATCCTCAACTTTGGAATGTGATGGTCAGTTATCCAGTAATCTTGATTTAGCCTCATCAACTTTGGAATGTGATGGTCAGTTATCCAGTAATCTTGATTTAGCTTCATCAACTTCAGAATATGATTGTCAGTTGTCCAGTAATCTTGATTTAGCCTCATCAACTTTGGAATGTGATTGGACAGTTGTCCAGTAATCTTGATTTAACCTCATCAACTTCAGAATGAGTGTCAAAAGTTCAATAATATTGACTTAATCCCATCAAATGGGGAAAGTGAGGGTCAATTGTCCAGTAGTATTGAGACAGTATTGAAAATAAATCAGTATTATAGTAGAGAAATTCAGTAATTGAATGGAGGAGACTTCTCATAAATATCTGTAAATTATGAATAAAATAGCAGATGAGTTCAAATTTAGGTGCTGAAAAGATGTACATGCTTATATAATATAAATTGGAATGTTTCTAAGATAACAACTTAAATGCAACAGAAATTGGAAATAAATTTATTTTTCCATGGCTGTGCTCTTTTTTATGAAAATCATCTTCAGCATTAGACTTGACTTTCCAAATGTCTTGCTTTCATATATTTTTCGTATCAGTATTTACTTGGATTTAGATCTAATGTTTAGCCTTGAGTGAGGTTTTTTTCCATAAATGTTTTGCAGTGGAGCTATTAGAACCAATTGGTGGATACTGCACAAATTTAGTTTACATTAATAGACCGTCTCAACAGGACAATGAACTGGTCAAAGTCTCCAACAACAAAGTGTTGTTGTCTCTGTCTTTCATTGCTTCATGTCCCTTAATAACATATTTTTTTGTTTCCACACAAATCGAGTAGCAAACAAGAGTGGTTTTAAACTTTGTTCTTTCCATTATGCCTTAACAAATGAGAGTGTATGGAGTCAACTAGATTGAAAGATGAGTTTTCTTATTCTTTAATGTTCATTGTATAAGTTTTATTGATTAATATGTGTTCTGACATGCCCATTGTCACAATCACAATCTCGTTATAAATCACAACAGATGCAAAGTGCTCTAAATGATAGTGACTATTTTATGATATGCGGCGTAACACGTTTAGTGACATACACTATAAGAATCAAATCTCACCAAAGTAAATCTGAAAACACTTTGAATGTTTCATATGTATTTCAATACTAGCTTCACTGTAACTTCTTTACTTGATAAAGTATTAACACACTATAAATCTTCATTTGAAACATGAACGATATCTGTTCTATCTTCTCACATCTTCTTCTTCTTATGCCTTTTTACCCCGTCTGGGCCACAGGCCGTCCACTCATCCCGGTCCTGTGCTTTCCTTTCCAATTGCCTCCGGGTGTATCCCATATTTTGAGCGTCTACCTCTAGCTCCCGTCTCCATGTATTCTTAGGTCTTCCTCTCTTTCTTTTTCCCTGTGGATTCCATGTTAGGCATTGTCTGGTAGTGCTGTCTGAGGGTTGTCTGGTGGTGCTGTCTGGGGGTTTTCTGAGAGTATGCTTTATCCACCTCCATCTTTTCTTTATGTCTTCTCACATAAATTTATATTTTTCAAACAACCATTTCATTCAACTTTCATCTTGTTTTTTTCCCTTGCTCTCCTTCTATTTGCCAACTATTCGGTATATTGTGTAGTAATAACTCCCATTACTAGTCTCCCATATATTCATATCTGTGACACCTATGTAATGTACAGTAGAAAAAGGTTTGATTGCAACAGTGGCTTTTGGGGTTGGGGGCAAAAGTTGGGGGAACCAAAGTTAAATAATTAATGGGTTTGGAGGGGGTCAAATTGCAGGGGTCAGCCCTGGGTGGCATTTTGGTCAAGGTATGTCACTGACTGTCACTGGCTGTCACTTGAAGAACTAATAAAAATATTTCAGTAAAAAATAAATCTTCAAATTCAAAACTCTTCAGGTGTCACTTGTTCCATTTCAAAGTGCTCAGTCACACAATTATATTTAAACAATTTTTTTTTTCTTCAGAAATATTTTTATTTTTCAACCAACACAGTTTTGTTGAATTCAAAACTTTCAACAGTAAAAACTTAATATTAAAAATAATCAAAGTATTTACATCTATTGAAATATGAAATCGTTTTTCTATAAAAAAATAATAGAGCATTTTAACATTTTGTGTGTAAATATTAACTTTAGACTTAGATTAGTTTAATAAAAATCTGTCTCATTTTAAGAATAATTTCAATACAGACACCCACAATCATTTTTAAAACAAAGAGGACAAAATAAATGGAATGAATTGATAGTGTATATGTAAAATAAACTCTGTTAAGACGTTTACCATGAAGATGGTGGCAAACCAATGTTTGTTCTAAGAGGCAGATTTTATCATCACAACACAGTAAGGAAAGAAAAATGACATGCCGGTTTTTTTTCTCTTAAAAAAAAAAAGACTACATGCAAGTCAAAAAGATGGCATTTGTATAAACATTCGTTAATGAAACAAATTTCCCCGTTAGCGCATACAACGTAATTACAGTTTAGTTTTAGTTCAGACCATGTAATAAAATGATTCCTTTAAAAAACGTTACACTTCAATAATTATATATTTATTTTTTTTAAAGATAATTTAAGCTAACAGCAACAGGTAAAAATGTGAATATATTATAAGACAAAATGTCTAAAAACTAAACTTTAAAAAAAAAATATTTCTGAATGTCTGTTAAATCCCCCAAAATGTCCAATTAACACATATTGTCAATGACAAATGTGAGATGAACAAAAAAAAATTATTATTAGTCAAGTCCCCCTTTATGTCTCAATTTAAAACAATCATGCAGAGAGTTCTTTTGAAATAGAAACCCAAACGGTAAGCATCAATACACCACCCAAAGGTGATAATCCTGAGGTGACACCATATCCTGGTTTTGAACAAAATATAATAACATAATATTTTTTTTTAAGGGGCAAATCAAATTATTGTAACATAATAACAATAGCTAGTTTTGTATGGCACAACAAATATTTAAAACTTCTGGCAGCTGTGGAACACATTGTGAAAAAGAAGCAATCGTGCTACTGTGCTACAAATGCAGGCATGAAAAATTATGTCATGTTTCTTATTTAGTTATTGGACTATTAAAAATGTCCCTTGACATAAATTCAAAGGGGAAAAAAAACACCAGAAGAAAGCCTTTAAGAGGATTTTAAAAAAGCAAAAAAAAAAGCCTTTAAAAAAGCAAACAGCACCGGCTAAAAAAAAAACAAAGGTCAAGACAACAGAATGCGATTGTGTGCATGAAAATACAATACATATGACTTATTGCAGGGAAGTCAAACCCACTCATATTATTTAAGGCAAACCTTCCCCCTACCTTTTATACTATTTATACACTCACAATTGGTATTTTAGCAAATACAATACAAAAAAATTATTGTTTACCATATACACCACTTACATGGTAAACACTAAAGTGAAATAACACTGCAAACGTCACACTGCAGTTGTGCACAGGTTAAATGGTCAAACAGTGATGGACTGCCACAATTTGAAGTTAACCTATCAAAGGTTTTCCAACCAGTGGTGCATGCACCCCTTGGGGATGCAAACTGACAAGTCAAGGAGAAAGGAGGAAAAGTGATATATATATATATAGAATCAAGGGAGTTTTTTTTAAACTTCTTTGTTAAGATATAAATTTTAATATAATTTTAACAATTTCTTCAATAACATTTTCCTTTATGACAAGCAAAACTTAGTCAAACAAATCTTTTGGGGTGCAGAACATAGAAAAGGTTAAGAAGCCATTTGGACACATTTATAAAGTATAATGTATGGGCTTAAATAAATTTTTCCTGGTTCCCATGAAAATTGAAAGAAACTTAAATTTAAAAACATGTTTATTTTTCAAATTACAAAAATCCTATAAGACAACCATATTAATATTTGAAAATTATATTTAAAACATGTATTTTTATAAATTTCGTGATGCTTCCCTTTGATTGTATTTCTGTTGGTGAAAACGTAATATTATAGCACAAACATCAAACAAATCTGTCCATGTTTTGTTTTGTACAAATGAAAAGCAGATTCGTTTGATCAATTGGTTAAATCAAGTCACATACATTGTAATGAAAGTGGCCAGAGATTTTTGTGCCATCAAAATGAGATCAAAACATTTTTAACACAGGGTTTACCCCCAACAAGAAACAACATGTCCTTGATACATGGAGGGTTAACTTTACCTAGGGTTAACATATAAACAAAAAGTGGAATTTATGAAGAAAAATTAAACAATTGCAGTATTTATCATTTTAAGTAGAATTTTTTCAAAATGCAAAAGCTTCCCCCTGAAATCCTCCCCCCTTCTCAATTAAGCACTGGAAAGTCATTAAATAGATATTAAATGTCACCACCCCATCCGTCCCCATGGATACCCATGAATAATTTCTTTATGTCAAGCAAAAGTTTGTTTACTAATTATCCTGTTTAGATGCTGGAAAATATTTCTCAGATTGAACCCAAAATGAGTTTTAATGATTCCACAACACAAATATGGTTAACTTTTCAAGCAATAATTTTCATAAGGCAAAAAAAACAACAATACATACAATTTGTCCTGGAAAAATAGACTAAACCTCAAACAGTCCAGAATAGAACACGTAACAAGAAACATATTTTTTTTAAAACTATGTTTAAAAATAATGAAATAACTTTTAAAGGTTAAGTGTGCTCTTCTTTAGGCTGATCTGTGTGCCCGGTCTTAGCGCTGTACTGGTACAAAAAACCAGGAGTTGATTAATAATACACTAAATTAACACAATTATCAAATCAAAGCAAGGTATGGTAAAAAACACTCACACCACAAATGAAATTAACAGAATGTTGGTAAAAAAAACTACCTCCACTAAGAGTAAACAAGCAACAAATTGAAAAGATATCAAAAACAAAATTCTTCTATAGTCAAAAGTTTCAAATTAAAATATTTATTTAGTTCTGTTTTTCAAATGAATGTTCAACTAATACAAACTTCATTTCATAATGAAAAATTCATCAGCAATATTTTTTTTGTTCTTTTTTTTTGGTAGATACACCTGAGATCTGTCAGGAAGACACATTGGGGCATTTCACAAAATATATACCGTCATCTAGATTGCAACAGTTCACTTCACAGACATGTACGTTTAGCAAAAATCTACCAGGTCATCATGAGTCCTGTCAGCATCAACTTTTTACAAAATGTATCCTGTCATTTGGTGTTCATAACCAAGCCCAGAAAAAAGCCAATTTTTCAACCAAACAAAAAAAACCTCAACCGACCGTAACCCAACAACCATACGATATACCAGTTGATGTTTGTGGAATTCTTCTCTCACATCAGAAATGAAAATTTTATCAATACTATCCCATTTGACCTACACATATTTTAAAATAAAAAAATATTCCTTTGATACACATTAGAGCACAAAAAATTATATAAATAACAGATGGCATGTGCTCTTACGATTCACTCACATGGTCATAACAATGAAAAAGAAATTAAAAACTTGTTTCTATTTTAAAATAATGACAATCACATAGCACAACCATATTATTAATATTTAAAAATTCAATTATTCAAAATGTATACTTTTGTGATACTCTCTTCTGATGATAAATTAAACTAAAATAATCTCATACTGGAAGAAAAAAAGTAAGTGCACAATGCTTCTGTCGTATTTCTGTTTTTATACAACCTTCTCACTGCACGCTTAAATTTTTGTTAAAAACTATAAAAAAAAAAAAAAAATAGAGATTAACACATTTTTTTCCCTGTCTTCCATTTTGAATATTAAAACTTCCTGTGCTGCTGAAACTTCCTTGCGCTGCAACTTTTTCAAGTTTTAATTTCTGCCTAACATTATTAGGTGGCCAGAGTTTATGAAATATTGAAAGAAACACAACATGGCAAATTAACTAATTTACACATACTCCTGAAAAAATTTAAAAGTAAAGTAAAATCTAATATTTAAATAAAATAAACAGTGTGACAAATAGTCCAAAACAACGGGATAAAATAAAGATCATCTCAAGTTAAAAGATACAAGAAATGCCACAAAACACTTTCACTCATAAATATGGCGTATCGACACAATAAATTTAGCTAATAATTACTCTTGTGATATTGCGCAGAATATCATCTCTTTTTTTTTTTGGGGGGGGGGGGGATTTTTTATTTAAAGCAACTTGATTATTGCTGCCATGATATGTTTTGTAAATCAGAACATTTTATGCATTAAATATTATTGATATATTATAATGATTAAAACCAGTGTTAAAAAAATGCTTTAATCATGATCAGCTATGGGGAAAGACACAACTCAATTGATAGAAGCTATATTTTTAAAAAAATAGAATGAAGTGGACTTTTTCCTTAAAACAACATGCTCTTATGTACACCTACAACAAATACTTATATCAGGCACATCCATCATTTTAGCTTTGGCTTCCTGTCGAAGCCAAGATGCAATATCTTCCTGAGCAGTGCAGGGCCATTCCACCAGCCTCTGTAACAGTGGGACAGAAGGGGAAATGGTTGGTTAGGCACCATTGTGGTAAAATGAACACACACAAAATTACAATGCATAGGAGTTACTGAGAATTTGTTTTGAATTAAGGTGATTTATATTTTAAATACTGTGCTATTCAAAATTGCTATAAAATTAAATATCCCTCAGTCATGTGGACATCCATGGATCATCTACAGAAGATTGCTTAGGCACTAAAATTTGTTTCGTCACAGCTCTCCAGTTAGGAGAGACACTAAAATGGGACAGGCAATCAAACTTACTTCATCATAACTCTCCAGTAAATCTCTGGCATGATGTATGCCTTCATGTTGTAGGTCAAGTTCCTTTCCTTGGCCTGGTTGATAGGAAGGGTCTCCAGGGGGTTACCATCATAGTCGAACTCTGCCAAGATGCATGTGCTCTTGCTGGTAATCAGTGGACAGGATGTGTAGCCATCGTACTGTCAGAAAATAAAAAGAAGCTATTCTTCCAAAGCTGGAAATCTACTAAAACTTCCAGAAGGTTTGGTGCAGATATTCTCAATGGTCTTAACTCAGCCCCTCCCCCCTTGCCTTGTTCTATGCAGTTTCTACCTTTTATTTCTAATATAAACATGAATGGTGATTCCATTTTAAATGAACTCACCCAAAGTGGCTCAAGGCCCCACCCATAATGTCTGAAAGCCCACCCCCTATATGACATAGTCATTGTAATAAGATAGTTAACTTTAATTTTTTTTAAAATGATTTTGAATAAAGTAAAGGGATGTTGAGATCATCTTCATCTCTGGCTCTTATAACAGTGGCGTTTGAGATCCAGCTAAAAGTTCTTTGATATTGCATGAATAGATATATATATATAGTCTTTTGTTTCATTATTTTATATTTCCCCCTGCTCTTATGAAGTATTTTAGTTACAAAATACTTGTTCTTAAATACCTAATTTAAAGAAAAAAAAAATCACAATTAAATATCCTAAATTAAGCAAAATACCCACAGATCAATTTCCCCAGTCATCTAACTTTAATATTCGTTAACGTTCTAAAAGACTTCTGCATCTATTTACTTTTCATAAAGGCAGAAAAGGCTGCCCTTTGGGTCAAGATTCTAGATTCAGTTATAAGCTCTGTTCTCTCTTACCAATGGTTCAGGTACCTTCCCTTTCATAACCTCCAGCATGTTTTTGTGTAAGATTCCACACTGGGCAGCTGTACACAAAGAATATAGAAATATCACATATATTAGATATAATTAACTAATTATAAGAGTGTTGGACTGCGATACAGCTTTGTACAATTTGTGTCAATAAAACAATACATGCTCAGCTTTAATAATGATTAAACAAAATACAAATGTAGACTTTTCGGCTAATGCTTTTATCAGTACTAAAAGACCATTTATACAAGTATAAATTAATTTATATAATATATATATAGTTATACATGTATCTATCATAAAAAAGAGAGAAAAGAATAAGAGTGGGCACAAAACCCTGAAAAAAACAAAGTTCAGAAGAATGGAAAGGAAGTGAGTGGATGTAACGTTTAAAAACCAAACATGGAAAAAGACATGGCAATAATGAGCCACTATAAAACACCCACCATTATCAGGGTACTTCAATAATAGTATACCCACTCTAGCGACAGGATACTCCATTCGATTAGATATATTATTCTGATGAAAGGGTAGTATAATAATATACTCTCATAAAATATTGAAATAGCGAAATGGTAATCTCATGATAGGATACTCTAATGATTAGGAATTCTAACGATATGGTAATATGATCAAAGGATACTTTTATGATATGGTAATCTTGTGGTATGGTGATATGTTAATGAAATAAGAGTTTGGCAATGAGAATACTTTTAAAATAAAGTATTCATATAATTATAAAGAACTCTGCTGATTGGTTGAGCCGAAGAGTGGTAGGTATATAAAAATATCGTACAACTGCGGTGAGCCCCAACTAGGGCAGAAACTCACCCACTGCGGCTCCGGTCTTTGACGTCGGCAGACTTGTACAATCGCCCAGACCAAATACATTGGGGTACGTCATGTGCTGTAGAGTGTGTTTGTTGACATCCACCCAGCCAGCATCATTGACCAGTGGACTCTGTTTCAGGACATCTGGGCTGGACATTGGAGGTGTGGCATGAAGAAAGTTATACTGTAGGCAGTGAAGAAAAAAAGTGGGTAAGCAAAATATCCTGCACAATTTGACACAAAAGACAAAATAATTGGAACAGACTGATGCAACAAAGTATCTGGTACAGACTGACACAATGTTTTGTTGACCTGCCTCTGATGGCAGTTGGAGGCACAGACTGGCACAAAAATGTGACAGCAAAGACTGACAAAATTAAGTACAAACTCACTCACACATGCAGTATACAAAATGGCAAAGACTCACCTCAAAGGATACAAATTTGTTTTCTTCTCCCAGAATTTGAAATACAGCTGTCTTTGTCTTATAGTTCACTTCAACTAAGTTGTGCTTATAATTGACTGTAATGCCTCTGAAAATGAAGACCCCAAAAAATAAAAAATAAAATAAAATCAGGAAAACAAATTAAACTCTACAAATTTAAGATTCAAATTAAAGCTGTTTAACCCTTTCATTAACGCTGGGCTTTGGCATCAATTTTTTGCAGACTCAGCAATAAAAAAACTTGCAAGAAGAATTTTTCAGTATTTTTCATTCTCTATCCGATTCGCTTTTTAACTTCTCTAGAGATTAACAAATAAAGTAACGTCCTTGGTATTTCAGAAAAGTTCTTTGCTTCTTTGTTTTGACGACAATGTGACGTCCTTGGTAAGTGAAAGGGGGTGATTTTGACATTGTGTCGACGTCATTGGTAACAAAAAGGTTAAAAAAACAATATGAAACAAAATGTGTACAGGATTTTATTTACCTTTTTTCAATGACTTTTTGCAAGGCCGCTGCATATTTCTTGACACCAAATATCACACCAAGAGATGTGTTGAATAAGACATTGGTTTTCTCTCTCACTCCAGTCTGCAGTTCAGAGAGGTGGGATAGTTTAGAGCTGTGTTTCCCAAACCTTTTCTATACTCAGCACTCCAAACAAATTATTTGACCATTGACCACTTTTGCACCCCCTACGATTTATTTCACTAGTTTTGCACCCTATACAAATTGTTTTACCTAGTCTCGCATCCCTTCCTGTGCATTTTGAAATTTGAAAATAATGGACTTCTTATTTATTTATGGAATTGCAAAGAGAACTGTAGAACTTTGAATATAAACTATGACTTACTACATAGAGAAACATTACAAAATATTCATTAAGAAATGTTTAAAAATAACATTTATGACATGATTTAAAAGCTGATGACTCCTCTGTATTTAAATCCTCTTTCTTTGCAAACCCCTGAAATGCCTTCTCGCATCCCCATGGGGGTGGGGGGAGGGGGCGCGAGATCACCCATGTTGGGAATAGTTTTAGAGAGTTGTTTAGACAAAAATAATTATTAATCTTTTTTTTAAGATTACAAAGAGAATTTCTCATAGCCAACCATACTTTGGAATAGGTGCTATATAAATATATAAGAAAATAACCCATACGACAGATTTCTCTCACACCCCGAACACCTCCCCCCCCCCATGTTCTTAGGTTAAGTTCCAACACTGTTTGAGGGTTTTACATTCCAATTTAGATTTGCACTGAACAAAACTGTTTCACAACAAAAGCTCCTCATTATCATTTTAGCCTTCCATTACTTCTTAATGTAACTCACCATTCTGAAGTACTCATCCGCCAAGTACATTATCTTCTGCGGAGCCCCTGCACACTTGATGGGTGTGTTGGGGAATGTGAAGATGGCATTGCCCCCTTTGAAAGCCTGCAAGGCGGGGAACGTCTTGTTGACCCACCTATGGTGGTAGTTGGAGGCCACAGAGGGGTCATTCTCTAGGGCTTCTACGAGACCAGGCACCTGTATGGAAGAAAGGGGAGGGGTGAGTGTGGGATAGACAAAAATACAGAATGAGAAGGAAAATGTATAAATTTTTTTTTTTTTTTCATAAACAAGTTTGTATGGGTAAACTCCCATTTTGTCAGCACCAGCCACCTTGCAAAAGGGTCTTCGTAAAGGTGCCTATATCCTTGTAATATTAACTGCCACAAAAAAAAAGTAATCAACACATTCCAAAGCTTTTGAGCAGTCCTGAAAAAATTTTTTGGATCCACAAACATAAATTTTTTTTTTTTTAAGGCAAACAAATAATATGAAACAATGAGACAAAACAAATAAACTAATTAACTTTCAATTAAGTCTGCAGTCCATGTGCTTATCTATGACATGACAGAGACCCAGCTGATAACTAAAGCTAAACACTGGCCCACAAAAATGGCCTCAGACACTGACCTTGTCGTAATCCAACTGTATTCCCAAGGCAACAACAAGATAGTCATACTGAACCTGGATTGGGGACGGACAAAAATTTCAGATATAATGAGAAAAGATAAAACAAAATATGCTTGGGAATTTGCAGCATGAGTTGTTTAGTTCATGAGGATAAACAAATAACAGAGTACATTTAAGCCCCCCCCCCCACCCCAATAGTTTTAATTAACGTAAATGTTCAAGTAAGAGTTCCTCATTATACTCCAAAGGTCACTGTTCACAGAGCTGCTATCAAAGCATTTAACACCTATCATTGCACTTTCTTTTCATAATCTTGTAACTTAAATTTAAAATATTTAAATTAAGGAGGACGAAAAGTTAAGCAAATTTTCCAACAAAGAATGTTTTACTCTCTAATTACAATTGCACCACTGCACAACAATGTGCACCAGTGCACAACAATGTGCAATGTCTAATTATGCAGTCCAGCATTAATAATATGAATGTTGCATCATTATTTGGGTAAGTAGTCAAATGAAGCACTTACGTAAAGAGTAAAAAGAATTACTTCTGCCCAGGAGGAAGCAATAAGTTTGAACCCTGTTAAAAAAGGGCGGTTTGTTTGTGTTCTTTAAATAGAAATTTTCAGAATCTGGGCCTCAACTCCCAATCTCTGGTTGGACAGTTTGAAAACGTCTGGTGAACGATCAATGAGGGCACCTTGATCACTTAAATTAGGAAGATTATGTCCATGTAAAAAAATAAAGGCAAGCTCCACGTGAATAGCATAAGTGAATGCACAAGAAATAAGCACCCCGCCAGTGTGCATATCTACCTTTTCACCGGATGACAGCTCCACGGTGTTGTGAGCCGGGTCAAACTGGATGGCTTTCTCCTTGATCCACTCGCAGGACTGGGGCAAGACGTCACACATTCGATGGACGGACGACTGGAAGCCCTTCAGTCCGGCCCCCACCAGTGTCCAGATGGGCTGGTAATAGTGCATCTGTGATGAGGGGAAGAACAACGTTCCAGTGTTTAAAGGATAGCTGAATAACGTGGCTAATACGCTGGAGGCTTTTTATGTGTGTAGTCATTCACTGATTGTGTAAAGTCATTCACTGATTGTGTATTATTCACTGATCGTGTAAAGTCATTCACTGATTGTGTATTATTCACTGATCGTGTAAAGTCATTCACTGATTGTGTATTATTCACTGATCGTGTAAAGTCATTCACTGATTGTGTATTATTCACTGATCGTGTAAAGTCATTCACTGATTGTGTATTAATCACTGATCGTGTAAAGTCATTCACTGATTGTGTATTATTCACTGATCGTGTAAAGTCATTCACTGATCGGGTAAAGTCATTCACTGATCGTGTAGTCATTCACTGATCGTGTAAAGCCATTCACTGATCGTGTAAAGTCATTCACTTATCGTGTAAAGTCATTCACTGATCGTGTAAAGTCATTCACTGATCGTGTACAGCCATTCACTGATCGTGTAAAGTCATTCACTGATCTTGTAAAGTTATTCACTGATCATGAAATCATTTACTGATCGTGTAAAGACATTTTCACTTATCATGTAAAGACATTTTCACTTATCGCGTAAGACACTTATCAGGTAAAGGCATTTGGACTTATCATGTAAAGTCATTCACTGATCATGTAAAGTCATTCACTGATGCTGTAAAGTTGTTAAATGAGGGTGTTAAGTCGTTCACTGACAAGATGTGTCTTATTAAAGGTTTTTTTTTTTTCCTCTCAACCACTTTGGCGATATTTTCACTGAGCAGTTTCAACTTCCAGAGCTCACCAGACATTGCATACATCTGGTATCAGCAGACATTGCATACATCTGGTATCAGCAGATATTGCATACATCTGGTATCAGCAGACATTACATACATCTGGTATCAGCAGACATTGCATACATCTGGTATCAGCAGATATTGCATACATCTGGTATCACCAGACATTGCATACATCTGGTATCACCAGAAATTGCATACATCTAGTATCAACAGACATTGCATACATCTGGTATCAGCAGATATTGCATACATCTGGTATCAGCAGACATTACATACATCTGGTATCAGCAGACATTGCATACATCTGGTATCAGCAGACATTGCATACATCTGGTATCACCAGACATTGCATACATCTGGCATCACCAGACATTGCATACATCTGGTACCTGCAGAATTTCCAATAGCTCCATTCATTCATTAAAATGACAGCTATAGCGTTAATTTTAGGCTCGCTGGGAAACAGTCAAAAGGAGCAGGATAACAAAAAAAAAAAAAAAAAGGATAAGAGCTAAACGTGTAAGATCAAGTGTTTACGAATTACTCCTAAGTTCAGCTTAACACACGCATCGTGCTATATTACAAATGGACTGCCTGAGAAGAGCCAACAAATTGCTAGTTTTCTCACTTAGATCTAGATCTAACTTTTAAAAAGCATTACATTTAAATGTACTATTTATTAGCTGGGGCCAGCGTTGCTTCCCTTTTCTTCAGTACATTATGTGACCTCATCGGTGTCATCGCGTAACTTTTGGAGCGCCCCCCCCCCCCGCCCCTTGTAACTTTTGGTATTTATATATATATATATAAATATATATATATATATATATATATATTTATTTATTCAGATCTTCGAATCCATTCAAAATACTTTCCACACATTTTTAAATTCATTTTTACCTATCGGAACTTTGGGGCCCCTAAAATAAAAGAGAGCCCCCCCCCCCCCCGCACCCGCCGTGGCTGCAATGACCACGTGACGACTCTGGGTCGAATTTCGTCATGGCCTCGCGCGAAGGTCGCGGCCCATTTAACCGGAACGATTTTCAACTTTCACGTATTTCTGTGAATGAAACTCTCGTACCAACCCCGGCAGAGCGTGGCAGAGCGTGACAGTCCGAAACGTGACACGCCAGCTACTTTAAGAACTCGGTATCTTTGCATTTAGACAAGGGTGTCAAGTGTGGGCTGAATGGATTGCGTGGGTACTATCTTTGCACGAAACCATGGCCCAAAAGTCATTGAACTTGAACCACGTGATCATATATAAAGATCAATATTATAAGCCGTATCTTCAACACGTCGTCAGGTTCTCCTAGTCAATTATTTTTTTCTCTTCTTAATTGTACAGGAAATGATTCTATCTCCGGGTCTAGATTCACCGGTATTTGCTAGATAAGGACACGCGACCTCGTTGTATATAAATTAACTTGGCCGTTTACAAAAAGCATCGCTGTTACGGTCACCCGGTTACGTTATGTTTCATATGATCAATAAAGAAATCCACGTAGTAGTAATACAATAGTAACTGAGGTGGTGACCACATAGCCTGCAGCAGGCATGTTGCAACAGATGCCGTAGTGCGTGCAACCGTGACAGAGGTATTACAGCGTGTAATATATTGGTTGAGCGAGTACCAGAGAGTATGACCATAGAGAAAGTAACCATAGTGACTGACAAGAGGTTATAGAGCCTATAACACATAGGTTGTGACAAGAGGTTATAGAGCCTACAACACATAGGTTGTGACAAGAGGTTATAGAGCCTATAACACATAGGTTGTGACACAGTTGATAGAGCATTAACATATTTTGTGACAGAGGTAATAGAGCATTTAAAACATATGGGTTGCGACAGAGGTAATAGAACATGTAACATATAGGTTGTGACACAGGTAATATAGCGTGCACCATGTAGGCTGTGACAGAGGTAAATAGAGCGTGCACATATATGTTGTGGTGACTCCGCTCTTCAAAATGACCTTGACTTTTCAGTCTTCTGACCGGGGAAGTTCTACTGAATGGAAATAGTCCTGCGCGTATTACATTGCATGGCATACCGAGACGTGAACTTAACAGTGCACCCGTCCCGACCAGGTCGTGGAGACCTTACGTTACATAAGCACATGTGCCAAATAAGTCACTATGCCAGGAGGCCGGGTTACACTAAGGTCGAGGGTTAAGGGGGGGGGGGAGACATGAAAAGGAAATTCCCGGTTAAATACGTGAGTGAATAAAGTCAAGATCACACAAAGGCTGGGGAAAAGTGCCAGGAATGTACTGAATGACCTTACATCACCAGGTGCTGGTCTGCTTTGTTCGGTCAACAGCTAGAACCTCATTAAAACTTGGAGATGCAAAATATGTATTTCTTTTTTATTAAAAAAACAAAACAAAACCCGATTCGAAACTTTGCATCCGACAGATGACGTCATAACTACGCCACGCAAACGAGTGTACTACCACGTGACCCAGGCGGCTTTTCCTTTACACAAACCATACACTCCTGCTATCAATGAAGAGGGTGGCCCTATCAGAGGAAGACAGTGGCTGTAACAAGAGTTGGATCGTTTCATGTTCATTGGAATATCGCACGGTTAAAGGGGCGTGACCGCACAGTGACTTGGTTGAGGGACACGATCGCACAGTGGCTTGGTTAAGGGACATGATCGCACGGTGACTTGGTTAAAGGACATGACCGCACGGTGACTTGGTTATGGGACATGACCGCACTGTGACTTGGTTGAGGGACACGATCGCACAGTGGCTTGCTTAAGGGACATGATCGCACGGTGACTTGGTTAAGGGACATGATCGCACGGTGACTTGGTTAAGGGACATAACCGCACGGTGACTTGGTTATGGGATATGATCGCACGGTGACTTGGTTAAGGGACATGATCGCACGGTGACTTGGTTAAGGGACATGATCGCACAGTGACTTGGTTGAGGGACACGATCGCACAGTGGCTTGGTTAAGGGAGATGATCGCAGTGTGGACGGTATGAGCATGTAAGGCTGGTGGCGAGCTTGTGAACATGAAGAGGATGACTGAAAATCACAGGAGAATTCGTAAAGAGATATAGACAAAACTTGTATTGAGCGAGAGATGGAGACAGAAAGAGGGAGATAGGACAGCGAAAGAGAGATGTACAGATAGAGGTAGACAAAGAGAGAAAGGACGGAAAGAGAGAGACAGAAAGAGATAGACGGAAATTGAATGATAGAGAAACAGAGACGCAGAGAAATAGATGAGAGAAATGGGGTATAAAACAGAAAAACGCAAAGATGAAAACAAAAAAAGGAAAAGATAGAAACAGACAAAGAAAGGGAAAGTCTGAGTGGAGTACATATAAAAATCCCCTGCAGAGAGTTAAGAAGCAAAACAGTAAACAGAACTAGGAAAACGGGGGCGCAGAGTGATCGACTAAATGAAACTGGGAGGGGGGGGGAGAACATTTCCAGAACTACTCACACTTAAAGAGGTGGCAGAACAAGTTGAAAAATGTAACTGTAAACACAGGCCACTCATCACAGACAGCGACGCCACCCCCTCCCACTTTTTTTTGACACCCGAACCTCCAGCACGCCACAGCTCCATTAGGTTCACACTTACCGTCTGCCAAAACAGGTTTAACAACAACAAAAATGAACCGACTGGCCTTTCAAGTTTTCTCACTTAACGCCGACAATAAGCCACCAGCAATGTGTCTCTGCCACTTAACGCAGCTCCACCTCCATCCACTGTGATATAAACACAGACACCACAGCCTTCATACCGGACTAGGTTAACAAGCATGTCACTGTGTGTGTGTGGGGGGGGGGGGGGGGGGGGGGTGCCCGGTTCACTTACAGCCGCACCCCCCCCCCCCCTCAACTAGAACATGCCCCTTCAACCATAACAAATAGCAATTAATTAAGCCACGCAATCTTATAAGGGGGCATGATTTAACTCCTGGAACGACTTACGGGGGGGGGGGGGGGGTGGGGGGGGGACGGACGTTTTCGAAGACAGGTATGCATTCGTGTCAACTCATCCACTAGCAATGTCAGCAGCGAGTTAGCCGGTCTTGTAATGTAACAGCTACGATGCTCCAAAACTACAATGTCTGATCAGTTGAAAGATAATTGAAACTGCCTGCTATTTATTTGTTTTTTTTTTAAAAATATGTTAAATATAGCAGAACGCTGTCTATCCCCAAAAAGCCGGTTATCCGAAATGCAACATTCCCCCACCCAAACCCTGTTTTTAAAACAATTATTATCATTAGCAATGCGCATGTCATAGGAGCATTTCCGTAGACACACGAAAACACTTCTGAACGCCCGACGTCACACTATGAGGTTAAAGCTTATTTTTTAACGCATTATGCATGCATTGACCACACTGGGATAACGCCAGTCATCTCTGCAAAAAAAAAAAAAAAAAAATTCTTTGAGAAAAACTCTGAATTCAAGCCCCCCTCATTTCATGATATCATATAGGCCCCCCTCTATTGAACTAGTAGACTAACGTGTGCCCACGTACCCCCACCCCAGACACCTTTAACTAGTTTAATTTGCTGATTTAAGGTAAATCATGTTCATGGGTTAAGAAGTGTATGAAGCTAAGGAGATCCTGTTTTTCTTAAGGGGTGGTAACGGCGGTTGTCCGTCGTAACCAACAACAACGACGAGAGAAGACCCAGCTTCTTTTAAACACAAAGAGATGTCTAACATCATATAAGGTATTGCACATGTATATACCACAAACTTAAAATATTAATATCAATGCTCAAATGTTTCCACACTGCCTGCCCACACTGCCTACCAAGTGACAACACACTGCCCACCAAGTGACAACAGAAAGCCTACCAAGTGACAACACACTGCCTACGAAGTGACAACACACTGCTTACGAAGTGACAACACACTGCTTACGAAGTGACAACACACTGCCCATCAAGTGACAACAAACTGCCTACCAAGTGACAACACACTGCCTACCAAGTGACAACACACTGCCTATCAAGTGATAACACACTGCCTACCAAGAGACAACACACTGCCTACCAAGTGACAACACACTGCCTACCAAGTGCCCCCACCCTGCCTACCAAGTGATGTCACACTGTCTACGAAGTGATGTCACACTGCCTACCAAGCTACAACATTTACAGGATACAACATATCCACTCACATCATTTGGCTCAATGACGGCACACTGTCTACCAAGTGAGGAGAACTTTGCCGCCACTGCACAGCCCCCACTGCCTCCACCCACTACAACGACTTTGTACTTGCTGGTGGCCGTCCTGGGCTTGACCTCTGTGCCGTAGCTGCAAACCGTTGTCCACCTGACCAAGTCACCTCTAGCGCACTGCAGGATTTTGGCCACAGAACCTGGATTCCTCATGCATAGTGTTAGAGTTGACATGCCATGCTTACAAGCCATGTTGATGTCACTCTGACCCTGGTGTCAAATTTCCTTTTTAAAAAAAAGACAAGAACTAAGAACACATTATGGAAATTAATCAGGATATATATATATAGGCCTATTATTATTATTAGTTGTCTTATATAGCGCGGTGTCCCAGCCTAGGGCTGGGCTCACTGCGCTGTAGATAAAAATGTTAGTAAATATTATATTTACAATAAATACATTAAATTGGTACTGATGATATAAAAATTGACTTTTTTTTTTATTGATTGTCCTATTTAAGGTCAATATAATACATTATCCCACCCACACTTTGGAATAATTTTAATTTTTTCAACCGCATATATAATCAACTTCTGCCCTCAGCTAGAAACTTCAGAGAACAGAACAGAAGGGGTAAATTTCACACTATGATTGAACAATTAACAATACAGCTTTATGTTACTTATTAACACACAAAAAGGGTCAAGAAATAAGTGTTTCTTCCCCCCAAGTTGAGAAGCAGCATGACAAAATATAGACTGTCCGTGTGATCAAACATAATGAAATACTAGCACCCCATGGTATCAAACATACAAAGATATTTTGTGGTATTTAGAAATGCAGAACCGAGGGGATTAGGAATGATTGAGTCAATAACATCTATGCACAGCACTTAACTGATTACCAGATTCTCCCCCCCCCCCCCCCCCCCCGTCTTATTGTAGGACACAATATAATATACTATAAATCAGAAGCTAATGCAGTCAACACAATATAATATACTATAAATCAGAAGCTACATTAAAAAAATATGTCATTGTTTTGGTCTTCATAGAAAAAGAATTACGTTAAAAAAAGTATAGGTGACCAAAACACTTTTTACAAAAATAGAGGCAAAAGCATTTATTGGCTAAGTATAAATTACATCATTTTATTTATATAGAATTAATCCTTTTAAAAATAAAATGTTTCCAGACACCTATTAGGATTACATAGATGTAGTGTAGCTATAACTATAACACCCGACAATCACGGGCTTCAGTGCAATATAAAATGTATTATCAGATGAACAGATGTCAAACCATCACCCCCCCCCCCAACCCTCAACACTCTCCCATTTAAAAAAAAAATATCATCACATAAACCTATTTCCTTTTGCTTCTCATCTGTTGAGGGAAAAGATCAATATTTATATTGAGTGACTATTTGATAACAATGTGTTGAAGTTATTTTAAAAACTTGAGCAGTATCGATAGAAAAACTGTATGGTAAAATGAGGAACATCACAAGCCATACAACTTAACTTGTCCAAATCCCTTAACAATCAACATAATACAAACTATACATACTTTAAAAATAAAAAAATTAAATCAAGAGATGACCAAGCTCTAGTTGTGGAAATGGCAGAATTGAGGTACAGACTTCATATCAAGACATTCGGTAATAAATTAAAAGACCTTTACCTCAGTATAGTAGGCCTACAGGTCATAAAAGGCTATAAGTAAAAAGATATAGGCTACCTTATAACCCTTCTTGGCTAGTTACGTAATGTTTTTTGTTTTTTTCATACTAATGTTTCAAAAAATGTTAAAATAAATTTGCTATTGGTAGGCCTACTATTTAATTACAGATTACATACAAACATTAAAATTAAATCTCAGCTATCAAGATATAAATAGATTGGGTTGTGTCTAAATATTCTCAAGTGAAAGAAAATGTACATGAAATTGAATTAAAGGGTGAATTTAACAATAAATACAATATAATAAAACAAAGGATTGCTGTGGTGGGAAATTTTTTAAATCCTCCCCTTAAACTATCCTCATTTCTTCCCCACAACTTCATTCATGAGTTCTTCTTCCACGCAAACCCGAGCCCTTCCCACCAAAACCTTCAATACAAGCTGGTCTTGCTTTCTTTCCACCCTCCTTGCCTTAATCAAACCCCCCCATACCTTCTCCCATAGAGGCCCATTCAACTTCCGACAATATCATTAATTGCAAACACTTAAGTTTTTTTCTTAGATACTATCTGTTTATTTTTATTTTTTCATTTGTGATGTCTGCTGAGGCAGGCTTTTTGCCAAAAGATTCTTTGTTTATTGTCCTGTCTTTCTATTTCAAGCCTCCATAAAGCTTGTTCTGCTATTTCCCCCTTATTTCAACCTCTCACTCAAAACCTTACATACCCATTAATGTTGTGTTGTCCCATTACCCATACTTTTGACTATCTTCCCTTCAACTTTGTCTTTAATGACCCATTTCCTTTAAATCCAAAATACATCTTTTGCAGAAATGTTTAAAAATAAATTGTATAGCCAAAAGCCATTCCTAGAAGATATATACACTAAAATGAAGTTCCTCCAATAATTTAAAATGTAAACCTATTTTATATTATACGAAATAAAAATATGTGCTAATACAATGGGTAAGTGTCAGAATAAAAATCTATGTAATATTTCTATCATTTTGACAGTTTTTTTTTCTCAACAATAGAGCCTATTATTGACAAGATTATCTAGCCTATAGACTATTTCAATGGGAATTATTATATGTGTCTGGTTTTGGCTAATGAGATGGGCCATTTTAGATTCCACTGCAACCATGTACATGTACCCACATTGCAGCCAGATTAGGACTCATGGTGGGCAAGATCTGGGCAGCGAGATGTAGTCTGAGGACCCCCTACTGCCCTACTACTGGACATTTACCTAATTGGACTATATTTAGCTTAAAAAATAATTTTATAGTTGGTTATATGGGATATATTTAATTTTAAAAAATTACATCATAATACAGCCAAACTATTATTTTTTTTAAAATTGCTAATTCATTGGGCATTGGGCTACTAATATTAGGATAATTTTAATATTTTAATTATATTTATTATATGATTATAATTATACTGATTGATGAACATTTGTTGATTTGAATTTGATACATATTAAAATCTTTGCAGCTATAGTATAGGCTATAGGCTATTGCCATATAGACGTCAAAAATGTAAATAAACTATAAATAGTTATAATGTAGGTATATTATTATTAATATCTTTTAAAAATTATACCCATCCATGAGCCTAGGACTAGGGAGGGCTAACTTAATAATTTAATCATTTAAAATATCTTTATCAAATAACTTAATAAACTTAATTAATTATTAATAAGTTTAAAAATAAGTTATAGTTATAGGCATACGACTAGGATGCTGATTATTTTAAACGTTGTTTTTCGTAAAATATAGGCCTTATTATCATCATTACTTTTAAGTCATTTTAGTTTCTGGGGAAAATCGCACCGTTTAGGCTTAATAAACGCCAATAAACGGAATATTATGATCAGCTGTTTCTTGTTTGTTTTTACTGCGCGTTGATGCCGGTAGCCAGATTTAGATGTAATTCTGATAAAAAAACTTGTTATAGCTATACAAAAAAAAAGTTTTATATAACATATAAATAAACTAAACTTACAATACTAATACCTTAAAACTTTACCTTAATGCAATAATATTGTTCCTATAAAAATGGCAGGTATTTCACAACACGCTTTATGTCTTTAAGCCGTGCCGTTGACAATGTCATTTAACATCACGTATCTATCCATAACACACTGAAGGTAACCGGAACCGAATAGTGGGTTTGTCATAGCGTAGAACAAAACACATTTGTTAGAGCCTCATTTATTGGGGCTTGTCAAAACTCATGTGGTAGCTTTACTGTCATTGGATAATTTTAATCTTTGTCGGCCAATGAACTGATTGAAAGGTTTGCGCAGGCGTAAATCAATGGTACAACTCACGTACATGGAAAAGATCATTTTTAAATATTTTTTTAACCAGATAACTGAAGCTAAAATAGTTGGCTTGCTGTGTTAATAAAAATGTTCATTCAAAATTGGTTCAGAGAATGTTTTACATTTATTTCGAAAAACAGTAATACTATAGTCTTGTTTGTTCCTCACATCTTTAAGATACACTTAAACATTTTCAAAATTAGTGAAGTCCGCTTTATTTTAATTGAGTGTTGAGTTCAATGAGTAATGATTGGCAGTTTATTAATTAAAATTTACTGAAAATGTATCCCATGCGATGCAGTTGAAAGTAGATGACATTTTTATTTTTTTTAAAAATAGTTTTTTTTTAATATTTATTTTGTGGAAAACCGTATGCATTTATTTAAAGATGATCGCTCAATACTTTAAATTTAATTAGGCTTTCACGTCGAATATTATTAAGCATAGGCGATATTATTGATATCCTTTTTTAAAGTGCATTTTATACTATAAGTGTTGGTTGCGTTGGCAGAACTGTCTCTGAATGAATACATTTAAATTAAAATTGTAAATATCAACGACCGCACGAGAAGGGTGACACCAAATGGAACATTCCGAAAATTCCGCCTCTCAATATAAAGACTCCCCACCCCGGGGTGGGTCCGCCATCTTCACTCCCTTCCTACCCAAGCTATAAAATGTGTTGTTCTACAAGATGATGCCGAATGGTGAGAAAATACAACTGTATGACTATATGAATCGTTTACTATTAAATAGCCCTTGCTGCCGACTCTTTACCTTAATATTGCACCTCTAAGCTTTAGAAATGGTGGTAACTAAGTTCTAAAGATATAATCACTGGACAGTGGCGTAACTAGGGTCAAAGCCGTCCAGGTGGTGGGATAATTTTGCCACCTCCACCCACTTTAATGCCACCCCTACATATATAGAAAAAAGTGACACCCCCTCCTACGCCAATGTCACTAGAAATCAGAAAAGCACCCAATTTGGCTTGTTTTGTTTTGTTTGTTTGTTGTTGTTTTTTTTTAATTAAAAAAAAAATCTGTCATCAGGAAATAGGCTCAACAAATTCCATGTCCGGGCCTTCTTATTTTTTGACTCAGGTAGTCGTAGGGTAGAGGAAAAAAATGTATTTTTGGATAAGCCTATGTCTATGTCTTGCTGTCTTGTTGATACCAGGAGACTGTTCGTATCACATTCCGTATTAAATGTAACTAAGCTAAAATAAAATGCCTAAAAACTATCAAATTTTAAGCTTGCATTATGCAAGGTGTGTTTATTTATGCATAATTCATTTGATACATTTGAGGCCTCTTTGAATATGCGAACTGGGTCAAGTGCTTGACCTGCGATCTATGAGCCCTCTCTGATGTAAAGATAAAACTAATAAAATGATGTTGTAGAATTTATAGTCATTAATATTCTAATGAAAATAAATTACCCATTACTAAGATGTTCCTAAATTTTGGACAAAAAGAATCAAGTGATATATTAGGCCCAGAGGCGTAGCGTAAGGGGTGGGAGGGGCAGGGGGGTACAGATGTACCCGGGCGCCAGCTAGTTAGGGGCGCCAAAATGTGCTTTGGTATTATTTTATTGATGAAAATAATGGGTTTGAGAGTTGAAATAAGGAAAAGAGGGCGCTTTAAAATGAATCTTGTCCCCGGGCGTGAATCTTGTCCCCCGGGCGCCAAACACTCTAGCTACGCCACTGATTAGGCCTACTTAGAAAGAAGATTAAAGTAAGAAAGAGGAAAGTACCGTTAGACTCTCTTGCTCCCCCCAAATACCCAATACACAAACCTGTGGCTTTTCAGACCTTGCTTGATTCCCCATTGCACCATCTTGACAAAATGTCCCCCATTGCGAACACCCCCGAAAAGTGCCCACTGACACGTGTCATTTTTTACGTATTAGTAACAACACCAAATCAACCAAAGTGGCACCCGTTATTTCACCTCTGGCTCGGTGTCGTAAGTCACGTAACCCTTAGCCCATAGATTAATGATAAGCCTAGCCCCATGTAACTCAAAAATATGGTATGCCTATGTAACTGGACCAACTTTCTTTATCAATGTTTGTCATCCGTGTGCCACAATTTATATTACAGCCTAGTATAATTAAGATTTAAATATAAGGAAATCCTGATTAGCATTATCAGTCACCTTGTAACTTTTATTTAAAATTATTTTTAAACCTTGGTCGAGCGCTACATTTACTTAGAATTAGAACTTCTTTGAAGGCAGGACATTAGATTGGAAGGAATTCAAAATAATTCGCGATTATATCTTTGGTCTGGGGGAAAAAAAATATTTTAAAGTTTAAGCCGCGTATTACGGTAAGTTCAAAACTAGCATCGGCTAGAGTGAAGTAGACGTGTAAAGGTATACAGTAGATCCACTTTAAAACTAGTACCAATAATTCGGATAAACCATGAAATTTCATAATTTCCTATATATTATATATTCTTTGACACATTATTGTCATTATTTTTGTTATTATTTTTTTTTTTTGAAGTACGAGAAAAAAGTATTTAAAAATATATCATCGTATAACAAAATCCCCAAAATATACACCCACCCACCAAAAAAAAAAAAAAAAAGAAATCAAATCAAACTTCAACACGCATAGCTTACTACCATTACTGCCATTACTAACAATAAGTTGTGATATTAAAAAAATATATATGTGTTTTTAAAAACGCTGCCACCTTCATTAAACTTAAACAAAAAAATCATTTCGCTATACGTAAAACCCCATGTTAACGCGGCCTGCTGTTAACGCGAACTATTATGTTGTTTTTTGTTAAGATAGACTTTAACTATAGCGTTAAATCGGGGTTGTACTGTAGGCCTACTTCGAAGTCGCTTATAAACAGTGGGTTGCTAAAAGGCTAGAGCAGTGGTTCTCAACCTCATTAATGCCGCGACCCTTTCATACAGTCCCTCATGTTGTGGCGATCCCCCAGCCATAAAATTATTTTTCTGTCTACTTCATAACTGTAGAGTATATGTATTTTCAGGTCGTCTTGGGCGACCCCTGGGAAAGGGTCGCGTGACTCCCAAAAGGGTCGCGACAAACATGGCTGAGAACCGCTTGGCTAGAGCTTCCCGGGGACGGGTCAGGACTTTTGTTGTCCTCTCCCCACGAAAAACTCAGCTGCTGGCTGAAAGTAGCACCCTTCAATGTATAAAAAAAAAGTGCCACTCAGGGCAGATCACCCCATCCGTACCGCCCTTTCCCCACCAGTGCACGACCTACTCTAGTGGGTCATGACCAGTGCCGGTAAAAGCGAGTCTAGCAATGGAGGAAAACAAAGTGATTAAACGGATGAAGGGAGGTAATAGATGAGCATAATTTTTAAAAAAGTTATATTTAGAAACAGAAATTGAACACACAGTGATTCCCCTTATTAAGCAGAACACGTTTTCCTTCGTGACATATTATGAATGATTTCCCAAAAGCAGAACAAGAGGAAATGTAGATTCAGTGTCAGAACTACGACAATTAGGCACACAGAGTTAGCTACGGTTTAACCGGTTAATTAGAGCCAAACACTCACTTAACACTGACTTAACCTCTGACAACCCCATGGGCAATTACAGCCGGAACAATAGCAAATGCTTCACTGTGCCTGGGAGTAACACAGTGCAACATAAACTAATCATTCTTCCCACGCACAATAATCGCTTGGAACCACCTGGACAATACCGCCGTGAACTCGACATCTATCGAAAGCGTCAAGGCTGCCCTGGCATCTGCTAGGAGCCGTTAGGATGGCAGCATCGCTTCTCCAACCGTTGCATATATGCCAGGATATGGATGCAGCAACGTACCCTACCAGAACCAGAAGAACCAGATGATGACGTTTTTAAAAAAAAAATTAAATGTAGGCCCTATAGATCCAACCACGAAATACATTTTACTCGTAAATAATTTTTTTTTTTAAATAATGATATTTTATATCATCTATCATTAAGCAAAAGTTTGACTGAAGAAATATGAATGCATAATCAACTCGATGACTGCAGAGTAGGCCAATCATTAGCCTCAGTAGGGTTGCATTAAAAAATACTTCTAAATTGTTAATATTTTTTTTAAACATACAGATAAGATAGCGTAAAACAAAAACACCATAGGCCACACAGTGTAAACACCAAGACAAATGGCCGAGCTGGCTGACGAATCAAATCATGAAACGGATGTGCACAATGTAAACTATTGTGAAGAACTAACCACATTCTACTTTATTTTATGTCATTGCCTCAGTTTAAAACACACAAACACGACATAAAAAAATAAGCCAAATTATATAAATTAAACATATACATGCCTTTTTTTAAAACAAAATGTTTTTAATGACGTTAAGTTTTTTAGTGGAGTGTTATATCGTTAGTCTGTGACCCTCCAGGGGCGATCCTTGACAATTCATGAAAAATACACATACAAAATGAGCTGTATAAAAAGGACCATTACAAAAAATAAGAGCCGTCGGAGACAGTCCGCCCTATTCGTCACCCTCCTTCTTTAAGGTTCATCCATAAATGACGTAATAACTCTATTTTGCCCCCCCCCCCCCCCAAATCAAAACCTATCTTCTTGTTCCAAATAGTCACAAATCACAAATTAGAAATTTGTATCACACATAGTCATACATTGCGACCCGCTCCATTTTTTAAATTTATTTTTTTTACGCGTGACGCCTTTTATGGATTGCCCTTTAAACCCGTAAGTTTAGACAGATCTAGGGCCCTTCATCGTTCACAAGTCAACACGATTTTAAAAAGACACAATCATAAAACAATCCAAATGATATTCTTATCGAAAAGTAGAATTAAAGTTTCCATTTTTATTCGAAATCATTAAAAAAAAAATGTTTTAATATTTTAAAAATAAATCAAATTAATTTGTTAGGAATACGATTTTAATCTATAGTAAAGGGAAACAAGTCTTTAATTTGCTGAATTTGTATGCGATCATTTCCCTTGGTTAGAAAAAAAAAAGTTCAGTATTTTAATTGATTGCTTCATGTTCTAGAAGTAACTCATTTTCATTTAATACAAACAAATATGCAGACAGTGGCGTAGGAAGGAGGTGTGGAGGGGGGGGGGTCCGCTTGGGGCGGCACATGTTTGTTTATAAGGAGGGACGCAGGGCCGGATTAAGCCATTTAGTGCCCAAGGCACAAACTCACACGGGTGCCCCCTTCTGCCCGGGGCCCCTGATCTTTCACTGACCGTGACCGCTGGTATGTTCAATATTATTCAAAGAAAACAGTTGTTAACAAATATGTTTGTAGTTTGTATTACTATCACTTATATAAAACCTACAATAAAGTATTTCTGTATTAAAATTAATAGTTAATAAATTTAAAAAAAAATAATACTTTATTTTTTTTTAGATGAAAAAATCAAAAAGATGTTGTCATTTACATTTTAACGTTTTTTTTCCCTAGATTTACATCTAGCGAAGTTTTTGAGTATATCGTCAAAGTTAATTTTGCGCAACACATCTGCCTCGATCATAAGCAGAAATAAGGAATCGAGCCTTTCTTGTTTCATTGTTGATCTATTTGGATTTTTTGAACGTTTCAACTGAGAAAAAGAGCTCTCAGTTGAACAGTTAGTAACCATTAATTTTAAAAATATGCGCAAGGCGATTTCAACATTTGGAAAGGCACACTCGATTTTGTCTCTAACTATTACTTTGTATAATTCTCCATGATTGAACGTGTTGTTTTCCGATTTTGATGCAGGAAACTTGTGGCGAATATATGAATGAAACTGTTGTAGTTCAGTATATAAATTATTGTTCAGATCTTTAGGATAAGCATTTATTAGTTCTTCACAGCACTGTTTGTGATAGTGATACATTGACCAAACAAGAAAATCGAACTGCTACATCATTATATACTTGTCCTCGTCTACTCATTTCTGTCTCAAGTTTGTCAACAATGGCGTAGAATGCAGATATACGAAATTTGTCTATGGCATTCAGAGATACCCCAGGGGCATCACCATCAATGACCACTGTCGTTCGTTTACGATTACGGGTCAAAGTTGACTTATAATCTACACCTGTGTTATTATTTTTCCTGCTTCTTCAAATCTTTCAAATTCAATCCTAGATTTATGCAAGTGATCTGCTAGTGAAGAATACAAATCAGCACACGTTTTCATGTTCACGTGCTCATTTTGTGTCTATTACTAAGGGGTTCCCGGTCGAATTAATTAATTAATGTTATTATTTTAATATTATTTATTGAAAATATAAAAATGGTTTAATTTTTTTTATAAAACTTCCCAAACATTTTTAAAATTCGAATACGACCGCATAATTTATTTACAAGCCGAGTGAGTCCACATGGTCCGCATTTTGCTCATTACCATTTACCAGGAGTTTTTTTTATATTTTTTATGCGCTTAATTTTTAAGCATTCAAGATTGTACCAAACTTGAATGTGAATTTTTATTATAATGTTTTTCTTCATTTTCATAGCACTTGTTCAATTTTCAGTTGTTTCTGGGCTTAAATTTATTCCAAAAAAAACTATTTGAGGACTTGTGGTGCCCCCAAATGCTTGGTGCCCAATGCACGTGCCTTGTTTGCCTAGAGGTTAATCCGGCCCTGGAGGGACGCATTCTTGGCCCGGTTGCAGAGTTTTATGAGGAGAGGAGGAAAAAAGGGAAAGGTTGGATTTTGGAAATCTTGTCCAACTCCGTGTGGCACTAACCCTTAGTATGCCACTGCAAAAAAGAGTCAAACCCTGGGGAGGAAGTTTGGGGACTCACCAAAAAGATGGCCCACCTTTTTATTGCCGAAATAGACAGATCTGTATTTCTTTATTTTTCTAGGTCTAGACCAGTGTTTCCCAACCTTTTTTTGTTTTGCCATGCCCCACCTAAGCCTTTCTGCTAAAATTCGTATGCCCCCCATGTAGCATATACATAATTTTTAATAATAAAAAAAAAATAGGGTTGTTCACTGAAGAAATTTAAATGTTTCCTCACAAGGCCATGTCATTGCTCCTTTTATATTAATATTAAATAAAGTTTTAACTGACTCATCATTTGCATTTCGGCGAGTTCTTCTTGATACTGCATATTTGAATTGTCAGACAAATCCACTAACATTGGCTGCATCATTAAAGTTGGAAATCAATATGTTTCAAATCAGAAAATAAGCCGATAGAATTTTCAGATGATCGACAATAACAAGTATAGCGGTATCAGATAATAACAAGTATAGCGGTATCAGGCAATAACACGTATAGCGGTATCAGTCACTTCGCATTTGTGAAGCCAATGAAACTTTTCAAAATATTTGTTGTAAATATTTTTCTGACACAATTCAATAAAGTTAATGAAACTAATATCTACAATTTTAGTATTTAGTTAGTGTTAAATTATTTTCCCTCTTTAAAGTTTCAAATTGTAGGTCTATACTAATATTAATTACCATAAAATAGTTCAAAGTTAAAGTAATTGAATTCGGACTTGTACATCCATTGGCAAAAAAAAAATATTTACAAAATAAATAAATTCGAGAGCAGTATTAAAGCAAACCATAAGTATACATTTTTATCTTATTCTCTTTAAAGCGTTTTGTTATTTCAGATAGCGTTTCTTACCCTCAAAATATAAATTAATGATTAATAACGTTGATAATGCTAATTATTAAAACAAAGTTGGGACAATATATATAAGAATCATATTATAATTATTCATGGTGAAATTTTAACACTATTTTAGGTTTTACTGCAAATTTCCTGGAAATCTCCCAAAACTGCAGACTAAGCCTGAAAGTAAAAAAAAAACAACATATTCCCATATTTTCTGTTATTTTTGCCTGCTACCTCCCAACAGCTCCTAACTTTTGTATTTCTCTAGAATAAATTCATTTGTTTCTTTGAAAGCATTTTTTTTTGGTTTTCTTCTAAGTATAATTACACAAATTCTTTTGAAAAAGTTACAAACAAATTACACATTTGGTAATAATAATACATTTAATTTCTCATAGGGTTTTATTGACACAAGGGTTAAATAGTAACATATAATCATTATATTCAATATTTTGTATACATTACAGGCACAGAATGAATTTGATATATGGGTGACTGAGAGAAATATATGTCCACCCAAAGAAGATTTCCTACTACATTCAACAGACTGTAACATTTTATAGTGCTAAATCACTTGAATTATCAGGTGAATTGGATTTTAAACATGAAATTTGTATACACTTTTCAAGAATGTACTAATATGTATAAATAGAAATTTATTTTTACTTACAGACATTTACTCTATCAAAAATTAGTTTTTTAAATTACTATTTAAAATTGATTTGGTACATTTGCCTTCCACTAAACCAAAAAAAGTTTAGTTTGAATTGTTCATTTTAATTTTTAGTGTTTTATATTTGAAAAATTAAAAAAAAAAATTTAAAATCCTGAGTTCATATTTTAAAGTAAATTAAACATTTGACATTCTTTATTTCAAAATTATGCCACTTAAAGTTACAGAGACTATGTTATAACGTTTGCTACTAATTTTATAATTAATGTATCATAAAAAAAGGTCGATAGCAATTTTAAAAGTAAATATTTATCTGCAAAAAGCTCTACAAACTGGTGAAGGTGAAAGTGGTCTTGGTTCTGAAGAAGTTGCCAACAATCTCTTTAAATCTGCACAACGTAGGCTGATATCAGTGAAGCAACGCCAACTGAAGGGGGTAAAACAGGTGTTTCATTTGAACAGTTTAGAAATTTTGTGGCAGAAAATAATTATATGATCTGTAGCTTATAATTTACTGCTTTGTAAAACATGATAAACTTTTGTACTCAGAAATGTAAACAATCGTTCTATTGATTAACCCTTTAAGTAATTTAATAAAGATACAATATTGATATAAAAATAAATAGGAAAAGAAAGCTTATATAAAATCAATTTTTGGATCTGAAACAAAATATAAAAAGCTTTCTATAATCTTGCAAGAATAACATTTTTATCACTGTTGTTTAAATCAATGAAATGAATTCATTTTCTGCATTTTAACCAACAGGAGAGACAAAAGGAGATAATGTGCCTCATAAAATGATAACGAAATTTGAAATACTGGAAGAAGCTGTGCTCTATCTCAAAAAGATGACTGAACAAATTTAAAAAAAAACAACTAGACAGCACCGATTAATTTAATAGAAGATGCCTCAATACAACAAGATAATGTAAACACAAAATATTGCTCTTGTAAGTGAAGATAATTAAAAATCTATTTAACAAATAAATCAGGGAATTAAAGAACATGATAAAATATCCCATGAAACTTCAACACTCCTCGAAAATTTAGATGTAAATGTAAATAAAATTATTCCAAGATTCAATCAATTTTAAAAAGAAATTAAATCATCATCATCATGTCCCTAAATTCCTTGGACCTTTGGGGCGCCACAGATGACATGAAAACTATCCTCCTCCATTCCTCTCGGTCTTCTGCTCTACGCACAGCATCGCCTAGTTTTAGTCCCGTCCATTCTTTGATGTTATCTTCCCATCTTTTTTCTCTGTCTTCCTCTTCTTCCCCCTCATTAATAAGTAATAAGGACAAACGATAATATATAAGGTACTGCATTCAAGCAATGTGAATGAAATAAATAATGGTAGGCCTACCGTAAAAGTATTTATTTTCAAGCCTAAACAGAGCTTCTTTCACTATTTATGTAAAAACAAATTTGTTCAGGTAGTCTGATTTTGATCTTATGTAATTAAAATGATTTATAAAATCCTTTTTTTTTTTGTAAATCATTTTTTGTGTTTTATATTATTTTTTTTATTCCTTTCATTTGGGAAATAAAAGGAATTTTTAAAAAAATCTAAGATATTAACGTTTTTTGAAAAATGAAACACTACATAATTTTGTGCCAAGTGTACTGTTCTTTTTCCCCCACTACGGATTTGGGTGTATTTAATTAACTCATGTCATTTCATTTCTTTTCTTGTTTCAGAAATAAAATGCAGTCTACACAATTTGGCATTTTGTGCCTATGGCTTATTTCATCTCACAGCACAGTTTGTTGATTTAAAACATTTTGAAAATGTTAAAGCTAACTGTGGAAGTCACTTTAATCGCTCATCTGCGAAGGTCACAGCTCCGCTGAATGGCTTGTATTTAATAAGCATTAGTACATTGTCTCGATCAAATGTAATATTCTGTGTTCGGTGTTATCAGAACACTAAAGTCAAGATTAATGAAGTGACTGATCCCATCGATCTATTCCAATAATACCAAAATCGAACAACGACACGGTGTACTGAAAGGATGTCAGAGGATGTCATCTATTTGCAATTGATGACAGTTGAAGAGAACCCAAATTTCTTTATAATGGTGGAATTTTCCTGCTTTATGATTAATAGATGAGAACATTTAATGAAATTGTCAACTGCAAAGTTGTTGGTCTGATTTAGAAATTGCTAAGAATATTTGTGTCTCTATAACAATATAAGCCATGTCAAATCTGATGTACGTTAACTTCCTTTGCTGCCGTTTTAGTCTCACTTAGAATTGATCTTTTTTTATGTGGTTTATTCGTTTGGATTTTAAAAAAAAATTTTTTTTAGCTTTAGGCTAAATACAATTACAATACTCAAAGTTCATGGATACAAAAAATAAAATACACATATTAAATAACTTAGCTTACAGGTCACTGAAGCATTGTATTTTGAGGGTCAGAGGTCAGAGGTGGGGAGTGTTGATGTGTATGCAGGCTGAGGGTTGTGAGCGTTGATGAAGCTATAGGCAATGACATGAAGCTACAACAAAAGGATGATAAAATAACGAACGTCGTTTAACTTCCACTAGATCATTTTATCAAATCAAATGCTCTCGTAAGCACGTTTGGTCCTCTTTGTATTTGACAGTCATTACATTGCATTCTGGCACAAATACTTATTGCCCCAAATTTGAACTCGGTGAGGCCATGCAGGGAAGCAGGAGAAACCTTTGTGAATAAAATATTTTGCGTAATAATGGCCCAAACAGATGGAGCTTGTTGGCAATGTATAAGCCTCGACATTAAAGGCTTGAGATCTAGCAACTCACAGAATAATAATGTCAGTTAGTTAGATACTCACGGGCCACACCCTTCAATAAAGACAGTTCATATAGCAAATAAAAAAAAAATATGGCAAAGTAATATTGACACCGTCAACTCACTGAGGTAACAAGCTCAACCCCTAAACAAAACACAATTGGACAGAAAACAAACTTCCACCCATGGACAGAAGACACAATCATTTCAACCCTAAACAGAACACAAACTGAACATATACAAATAACAGTAGCAGTCTAAGAAATCCTACGCAGAATACAAAATTCAACCCCCATTTTTATGGAATAGAAACGTCAACCTCTAGACAGAACACAAACTTTAACCCCTAGCTAGACAGAAACCCTAGACAGAAAAGTTCATTAACACATAGACATAACGGATTATGAACGCAGAAATAGAAAAGTGTTATAGCTTACCTGCGGTTACGGTGACCGTGTTGAAAAGGATAATCAAATATCCCACGACACATTCGTTTATTTCATGATGGATACTGTGTTAACAAATTTTACCTTGAACACATTTTTAGTTATCTTTGTTGTGCAAATTATTAATATCGATCACTCAAACAACATAGACACGCTTAGGCATGATATGAAAACATGGGTGAGCGATAAACAGAATTTAAAAAAAAAATTATTTCAAAAAGAAAGATTTGGATACGCAACCGAAAATAGTTTGGAAACCCCGTTAGTATGTTGATGGGGCATTGTGTAATAACTCAACATTTAAAGTTGCAGTGAAAAAAAGGGTGCGAAGATTGCGGGTTAAATAAAACCCTCGCACCAGAACACAGTGGTCTGTTTTGTAATGATAATGTGTTGGTAAATTTTTCTTGGAACACGTTTTTTTAGCAATGTTTGTTGAGCAAATTATTAACATCGATTACTTAAAAAAAAAAATGAAAAATTTTTTTTATGCTAAATCTCTTCAGCCGTTGAGATTTAAAAACCACCCTCTGTATTTAAACAAAACTATTGTTATATATGAAGGAAAGAAAGAGGAACATTAAATTAATTAATGCATTTATTAAACTGTGTTACTTCTAACTTCTAACTTCTAACTCCTAACTCCTAACTTCTAACTTCTAACTTCTAACTAACTTCTAACTTCTAACTTCTAACTAACTTCTAACTTCTAACTAACTTCTAACTTCTAACTTCTAACTAACTTCTAACTTCTAACTTCTAACTTCTAACTCCTATTTTCTAACTTCTAACTTCTAACTTCTAACTCACTTCTAACTTCTAACTAACTTCTAACTTCTAACTTCTAACTAACTTCTAACTTCTAACTAACTTCTAACTTCTAACTTCTAACTAACTTCTAACTTTGTATATTGCTTGGCTGCTCACAATTTTTTTTACAATCATATTTATTTCGCAAGTATTTGTCTTTACCGAAGGTAGTACAGTCATATAGTTAACTAATATGTTAATGTAAATGAACATTTTTCATCAGATTCAAACGTTAATTAAAAATAATACAATTGCATAACTTATTATTTTTTCATCAGATACGTGGGATTTAATTTTATTTCGTTTTTTAAAATTATCATGTCTGTGGTATTATCTCTTTTCTGTGGTAGTATCTCTTGCTGTGGTAGTATCTCTTTTCTGTGGTATTATCTCTTGCTCTTGTAGTATCTCTTTTCTGTGGTAGTATCCTTTGCTGTTGCAGTATCTCTTGTCTGTGCTCGTATCTCTTGCAAGCAGTGTGTAACTGTTCGTTTTAGTTCAGACATTTTTCGAATTCGATGGTAGGAAAAGGTGCCTAAAATAGAGATTTTGTAACGATAAAAAATGCATATCATTTTCTCCGTTTTTAGCAAAAGGCACATTCGCTGACTAGTCCGTGTAAAGAGAATGAAGGATGGACGTGTTACAAAGGATCTGCTGTATAGAGCGTTGGTAGAATGGGCAAGACTCATTGTCATTTTAGGACGTTTTCAAAAGGAACACGAGGGAAGCCGACATAGTAATACACGAAAGGGTTATCATAGCTGAACACAGATCCAGCTGGCGAACAGCAGTATACGAAGGACTCAAAAGGCAGAAGATGCGCGAAACGAATCCCTTGCAATAGACAGAGCACTAAGAAAGGCCAAATTTAACCCGTGTCCGGAAATTTGATCGAAAGAAATTTCGTCGATGGAAAATTGATCGACGGAAATTTGATCGAACGAAAATTTGGTCGAATCTCTTTTATTAGTTTACGCGTTAAAATTGTGCGTCAAATTTCTTTTTTGAAATCATTATTTTGTTTTACTGTATAAATAATCCATAAATGACGTCACCAAATTTTTGCCGATTTTTTGAACCTCCCCTCCCCCCATCGTCACAAATCGTCACAAAAAGTTAGACCCCCCACTAAAATATAACGTCACAAATCTCTACACCCCTTTATAAAAAAGGCCCTGTGTCCACTATTGTCATTTAAAAGCCCTTATTAAGAAATTCACCTCCCATGGATATCAAATTACTGCACATGTGTCAGAAATATTTCACTAGAACAGCGGTTCTTATCCAGTGGTAAAAGTACCTCCCCAGCCCTGAGGTGTGGAAGACCAGAAAAGTGTATTCAGTGGCGTAGCTAGGGGGGTGCGAACCACACGGGGTGACACCATCTCAAGGGGTGACACCAAATTGAAAAATTGCGTAATTACAGAGCACACACTGTTCGGTCTAACCGAAATTTATAAAAGGATTAACATATGACACATACATTTGCCACCCATGTAACCAATCAAAACGCGTTTTTTTATGAAGATTGATGCGTCAGCAATTAGGTTACCATTATTATTAAGTCAGAAACACATTCTCTTAAATCATGTTTCAACGCCCAAATGAAGTGTTCGGTAACTTTTGTAAGTGACAGGAAGCTATATTTATTTAAATTCTTAGAAATAAACCTATCCTTTGATAACAATGAACGATTCTAAGTATCTTTCACAGTTCTTAAATACATTTACCTTCTGACCTTCAATTAATTTGTTTTTGTTCCTGTATAATTTGTTATACCATGGACTAAGTTTAACAAGAAGAATTACATCGTGGAAGTTGAGGGTGGGGGTTTGACACCACGAGCTTACCGGACCGGGTGGCACCAACCCTAGCTACGCCACTGATTGTCTTTGCGGCCATTGCTAGCTGTTTGTATTAGCTTGTATGCATTTTGATTAGCAGCAGTAAATGTTTTTCTTGTGAATTTTTTTGGCGCATTTCTTATATTGGTAATCCCCCCGCTTGTTTATAAAGTTAATGAAAGAAATAAAACTAAATTGTTTAATTATTTTAAATTTGATTACAGTATAATTTATACGTGTGGGGGAGGGATGTTTAAAACGGAGTGGGCCTGCAGCGCTGCAAAAAAGGCTAAGAATCCCTGTCCTAGAGCATTTACTAAGATACACCCCCGGTCCTTGTCCTAGAGCATTTACAAAGATACCACCCCCACACCGGTCAACCATTTGTTATCGTTCCATCCCACTTCCCGTGGTCGCCGTGGTAGTCCGAATTCTATGACTCCCGTGTCCACATTTAGCCATACATTCTCATGACTGTCCTTGCAACTAAACACCGAGTCGCCTCCTCCTTGGCATCCTGTAACTTGACCAGAAGCCATTATTCGGACCTCACATACCTGTACTGATTCTCTCAGTGATAGTAGTTTAAAAATAAATTATAATAATGATTGTTGTATAAAAGAATATGTTAAAAATGTATGTAATTTAGGGTCATTAAGTGCAATTCTTTACTACAATATTCTACTTGTCATGTGACGTCACATTGCTCGAGGTCCCCCTCCTCTTCATCACATATCGTCACAAAAATCTGACCCCCTCCCCCACTTTTTTTTAGACCCTTGACGTCATTTACGGATAGCCCAAGAATTTACCAAATGTGCTTAAATATAATTAACCATTATGTTAACGGAAATAAAAAAGAACGCAATTTCCATTGTCAAAGACTTTTCGATTTTTTAATTTTTAATGGAAAGTAATTTTAGCCAGATAGAATAGTGGGCCTAAATATTTTGCTTTTTAATTGCTATTTTAAAATGAAACAAGAAATGGGGAAATCCCGATATAATGTCCCATAACTTTTCAATGTAAAAGTAGCCGCTACATACTAATACTACAGTCAATAGGTATAGTCAACACAGCATAGGTAGGCCTATAGGTACAGGCTACTCAGCATTCTGATTCTGAACATAAATTTAAAAAAAATCAACAACAAATACAACATTTTTTAAAATCAAAGATAGAGTAATTAGACTCTTAATCTTAGTCTACATATACTGGAGTATACTTCCTGGCTATACCTGCAATGGAATAGATTTAACAATAAATAACACATACATGCCATGGTCATACTCATCCACCAAGTAATATTACTAAATAATATAAAATAATGATTATTAGTATTATTATTAGTGCCATATTCAAGAACAAGCAGAATTTGTCTATTCAAGAATTGTGAGCTGATCCATTTTATTCTTCACTCAAAGTTAGGAGCTATTTAAATTTCATTGGAATTGAAAATGTCCAAAACTGCAAGCAAAACCCAGCAAGTTGAAAGACTCGCCAAGATTCTTAGTCAACAACTGGAGATTCTAAAAGGAGAGAGCAGTAATCTGAAATCAGTTGTAGATCAGTGTGTTGAGAAGGTATTTAGTTAGTCTTAAATTATATTTCAAATGTAAAAGAAAATACTACAATAAGGAAATAAATGAATTCCAATATCTCGGACTAATTTTTAATTATTTTTTTATTTAAATAGTTTCAACATTTAAAAAAAAAAAAAGAAAGAAAAAATGAGCGAAACGTGATGATCTGTATTTTTGTGCAAATTTCTCAAATTGTAGAAGTAAATTTTTTTTATTATTTTTGCTTTTAACTTGCAATAAGCTCCAACTGTTTTGTAAGCAAACATTGCTCAGTTTTGTCTTATAAAATTTTAAATTATTTTCTGAATTTTATATGCAAATCAACAGAACTACTTAAAAATATTATCAAAATAATGGATTCTGAATTTTTTTGTGGTCTCACTTTTTAGCTAAAAAATAAAATTAAAATCATGGCCCTTTACTAATTCAGCTGAAAGTGTTGTTTACTTTTATATTAATGTTACTTGTCAATATTTGGTTTATTTTTTAGGCACAAAATGAAGTTGATACTTGGATGATTGAAGCAAAGATAAACCGGCCCAAATTTGAGAAGATTTCCTATTACATTCAACAGGCTATAACATTTTATAGTGCGAAGTGTCTTGAATTTTCAGGTAAATTGAATGTAATGCAAAAAAAGTGCTCAAATAATATATCAATGAATGTTGTACTAATCCCAATTAGGAAATCATCCATTTAATTAATATCTAAAAAGAATATAATAATTATTGAGTTTGAGGAAATAATGCTATTTTATAACTATAACATTAAATTGTACTTTTGGCTATCAAAAGAGAATAACAATTTAAATCATTTTTTAAAAATTAAAATGATAAATGCATGAATTTGAAACCTGCTTTACTTTTTTTATACAAACAATGATTTTTTTTCAAAATATTCCCCAAAACAAACTTATAAGTTATGCTGAAAATTTCTTTAATCACAATAAACAAATAACAATAAAATCAAATATTATTTTAAAAGAAACTATTTATTGGCCCCAAAGCTCTGCAAAATGAAGAAAGTGAGAATGACGTTAGTTCTGAAACAGTTACCAAAACTTTCTGTAAATCTACATCAAGCGAAGACAGGGAAACCATAACAGCTGAAGATGATGAAACAGGTATAATTGTAGACAAGTATACTATGTCAACAGCATATAATGTAACCAGAATACCTGCTTAAGCTTGGTAAAATATATTATTTTAAAAACTTTTATACACAGAAATATACAATTTAGTTCTATAGATGATCACCTTGAATTATATTAAACATTAAAAATGGATTTAAATTAAATAGAAATACTTTTATATAATATTTTTTTATAATTTTGTGGATCTAAAACAAAATATAAGTTGCTCTATTTATTTTCTTTAAAAAATATATGTGTTTTTACTGTTGGTCAAATTCAATGAAATAAAAGCAAGCATTTTATTATATTTATTTTAAGGAGATTGGAAGGGAACAAATGTGCCTTATAAAATGATGATGAAATTTGAAATACTGGAAGAAGCTGTGTTCTCACTTAAAAGGATGATTGGACAAGTTAAGGAAAAACAAGAAAACGCTGATAAATTAATAGAAAAATTCTCAGTTCAACAAGATAATGTAAACAAAAATATTGCCCTTGTAAATGAAGAGAATTTAAAGTCTTTTGAAAAAATACATGACAGAATTAAAGAACATGATAAAATATCCCATGAAACTTCAACAAATCTTGAAAATTTAGATACAAATGTAAATAAAACTATTCCAAGATTCAGTCAGTTAGAAAAAGAAATTCAACTACTAAGTAAATATTTGGATGACATAAATTCTCAGATTAGCTCTATAAGAACCTTTGGCAACAATACTGCCACATCTGTCGTTGATATATCCAAGAGAACTGAAAGTTCAGAAGCACATCAACACTGCATTTCTCAAAAAATAGATGAGCTACAAACCTCCATTGATAATTCGGCATCTCAGTACATGGAGCAGTTAGAGAGGGCATGCACTTCTAACATACAAGTATTTAAAAATCAGGTTTGTAAATCAGTTAATATTCGTTTACAGAACGAAGGCAAAGAATGTTTGACAACTTCGTAAAATGTTGTGCAATATATTAAGCAAATGTGGTTTTTGGGCTGTTTTGAAACTGTTACATTATTCTTACTTACTATTGTTACAGTTTATTATTATCATTCTTTATTTTATTATTCGTCCTTCGCATGCGAATATGACCAAGGCCTTGTCTTCAGTAGTGGCATTCAAGTGAGCTGATTTCTGTTTAAAGTGAAAGAGAGTTGTGCTATTCGCCAGCCTCACTCTCTCGTCCTTTCCAGATGGCAAAAATTGTATCAGTGATTTTATAAAGATCAGTAGTGGCCAGTGGCACAGCCCTTAAGAAAAAAACTGTGTTTAAAAATGAGTAGTACACATTCATTTTAATTTTTGATTATAATAACTTAATTCTTAGAAGCCTTTTACCTTTTTTTTTAAGAATTTGAACATTACCTAAAAAAAAATATTTAAAATTTTACAAGTTACAAGACGGTCCCAATTTTTATATGCCACCATATATAAATAAGGTCTTTTTAAATTATCAATTTCATGTAAATAAATTGCATTTAAATTTCATGATTAACGCTGGGAAACTGAAATGTTTTGAAATGTGAAGAATATAAAATAAACTTTTCTCCGAGTTACAGTTTGGTATGATTTGCCAAGTGCTAGCAAACAGACTGACACCATTGGAAAAATTAAATGATGCTATCAGCAGACAGGTCAGCACGAGCAATAGGCAACTCTCAAAGGTAGGCCTACATGTTTTAGTGGTTTTTAAGACAATTAAGAAGTTTTCTTTCTTACATTCTCTTATTTTGTCATTTAATGACACATGGCTAGTAATATAATTTTTTTCCTATTTCAATTTTTATGTTGATTGTAAGAAAAAAATGACACAATTTTTGAGGTTAACCTGATGGGAGATGAAGCGAAATAACAGACACGTTTGAAAATTAAAAAAATATTTAAAATTGTCCTTTTTTGTGCATATGTTTTTTTGTATCCATTTTATGGAGATGTTTTATGTGGTTTGATACTGCAGATTGGCATGCATGTGATGTTCTTGAAATGATGTAATTTTACAATATTTTATTAAAAACATGCATCATATACAGGTAGATGCTATTGAGAATCAGGTAGCTGAAATATCCAACAAAGTTACACAGATCGGTAAGTTACTCTGATCATTAATAATAATTAAAATAGACAAAAAATTAAGCAATCGTTTAGTAGACTATGAATCTTGATAGCCAAGTGAATTATGATTCTTTATTTTACCTGTATATTTTAACTTTTTAATGTACAAGTTTTAATGTTCTTTCCAGCATCCTAGAAAATTGACAAGAATAGCAATTATTAATATTTTCGACCTATTGCTCACTCTAAAAATATAATATCTCTTGAAATAAAGTAAACCTGAAGTTATAAATACTAGAAATAACATTAATATTTTTTTTTGAATATTTATTTTTGTGGCAAATTAAACAATAAGTAAAACATGTTTTAAAAATCTCCTGGAAAATGAACATATATAAAAATATTACATTTATAATCTGACATTCATTCGCACATATTCGTTTCATTTCTGCAGCAAATTTTTATTATCTAAATGTTTTATTCACCAAATTGGCAATTTGCTGCTATCAAAATGTATTTAAATTTTTACTCTTAACACCATGGATATGAAAATTATAGGCGGTGCGAAACGAAATCTTTAAACAACATTATTGTACTTCTTCGTGTTGCCCCATACTTGAAAAGAAAAGAACTCTGTGAGATATTTTGACCTTAACTTTAATTATACCAACATTTGCTGAATCAAAGAGATAATACAGCTAAAAATAGTGCGAAATGGCTTTTACCTCTAAACACTTTACTGATCTATTTTTAGGGAAGAAAATTCTAAGTTTTAAATTGTGTCACAATGGGATTGACAAATCGTTTCTAAACATAAAAAAATTTAATAGAAATATGTAATTGAGTGAAGGTGTTATGGGCTGTTTCCCGTATGGAGCAATAATAATTAATCTTTTATTTAAATTTATGGCTCGCTCTAAAACAGTGCGCAACAAAAGACGATACCATAAGTTAAATAGTCCTACTATAACAAAGAATACGATACTCAAACCTGGGCTAATTACAATTAATAAAGTTTAATTCGTTAATGATGAATTACACGATCAAAAAGAAGTAAATTAAAGCTATCGACTTACAGAATAGTGATTGGCTTGCACCGTTACAATGTTGAAGTAAGCGAAATGCTGTAAAAAGGTACTATTTAGAAAAGGAATCTACACACACGCAATAAACAAATCTCTTGTCTCGTAGCAAAAATTGCACACGTTCCAAATATCTCGTGATCAAATCATAGCACAAAATCTTCTACATACGCTCCTGTCGCTCAATACATATAGCCGGTTTCAAAGACATTTCGAGAAACCGGAATGCGCATTGTAATCGTCTCTCAAACCTCCTACCTAATTCTACAAAGTTATAAGAATAAACAGGCCATATATTGTAGTTAATTATAATCGAGGTCAAAGGGAGACTATATTTAGTAAGCCACACACTAATAAAGCGGGGTGCATCCAAATTGGGGTCAGCTCGAGTTCATTCACGGGGAAAGATGGCGTTAACACGATGTCTACATAACAGAAGGAAATAACTGTTTTCCCAAATTTAATTGAAAGAAACAAAATTCGATATAGCAGCTACTTTATGTCTAATTTAAAAAAAAATATTTTGTCATTTAAATATTCTGTTTGTAGAGAACTTTACGAGACTTCACTTTTTGAAGTATTATCCTTCTCCAGGCAACTGGTGTTAATGAAAGTGACTCTTTCTTGGTCCAGAGTGCCACCTTTTTTTCATTACAACCTCATAGCACCATCCCTTTAAATGTCAGTAAATTACTTTTATCGTTATAACTATTATTATTATTATATTTTTACAGATATGAAATGCAGTCGACCAAATGTAGGATTCTTTGCCTGGAGCACATTTAATCTCGCAGCAGGTTGCGGTGATTTAGAACGTTTTGAAAATGTCAAAGCAAACTGTGGAGATCACTTTGATCCATCATCTGGGAAGTTCACAGCTCCACTGAATGGCTTGTATTTGATAAACATTAGCACACGATGTAAAACAGGTCGATCCTTATTTGTAGCATGCTATCAGAAAACGAAAAAAAAGTCAAATAACGATGCTGATCCCATATATCTAGGCCATGTCAACGAAAACCAATCAATAACACGGTGTACTGAGATGATGTCAGGTGACGTCATGTATTTACAGTCAAAGACATTTGAGGAGAAAGCTAGAATCTGTGTGTGGGTTAATTTTTCTTGTTGTCTTATAAATGGATGAGAAAATTTATCAAGATTATTCTCTACAAAGTAATTGGCCTGATTAAAATATTGCTAAGAATATCTTTGTCACCAGGCCTAAATACATAATGGAAATAAAAAATGGTTTCTTAGTCATTTGCTTTCGAAGCTTTTTAACAATAATTTATAATATATGATGCTTATTCAGGGCCGACCTTAACAATTGCGGGGCCCTATGGGAAACGGATTGCGCGGGGCCCATTCTAGGTAGAGGATAAGGATAATAAGTGAAAATTAAGATTTTGTATCAGAAAATAAATTCGGGGCGGGGCCTATGAAAGTGCGGGGCCCACTGCGGCCGCATAGGTTGCAGTGGCCAATGGCCGACCCTGTGCTTATTCAACGTTTATGTTAGCTTTTTGTTGATAACTTGTGACTAAATACTAAATCACATAGCATGGGTCAAAACATGGGGTCATAACATGGGTCAAAACATGGGGTCATAACATGGGGTCAAAACATGGGGTCAAAACATGGGTCAAAACATGGGTCAAAACATGGGGTCATAACATGGGGTCAAAACATGGGTCAAAACATGGGGTCATAACATGGGGTCAAAACATGGGTCAAAACATCGGGTCATAACATGGGGTCAAAACATGGGTCAAAACATGGGGTCATAACATGGGGTCAAAACATGGGTCAAAACAAGGGGTCATAACATGGGTCAAAACATTGGGTCAAAACATGGGGTCATAACATGGGTCAAAACATGGGTCAAAATTATCATCAAGAACGAACGTAACATAACTTGCCTTAGAAGGACATTGTAGTGTTGTAGATGGAGGGACGACAAGAGGTTAGTGGAGGTGAAGGGTATGAGTGCTTATGTGGAGAGTGTGGGTGTGTATGTAGAGGTAGTGAGTGGAGAGTGTGGGTGTGTATGTAGAGGTAGTGTAGTTTGAGGGAAAGGAGCGTCGACAGAATGTGGGTCGCCATGAAGTTACAATATAAAATCTGAAACGTTAATAGCCGCAATGTTAAAAAAACAATGAGACCATTTTATCACGTCTGAAAATGTCCACGAATGCGGTTAGTCCTGTTTACGTTAATCATTTGCATTGCATATTGGCAGAGACGGTAGCACACCTGCTGACTTCGTGCCCCAAGCTTGAACTTCGGGTGGTCAGGGCGGTCGGAGTGGGGGGGAGGGAGGAATAAGATGTTGCATGGCAAGGTCGGACGGAATGAGCTGGTTGCCAATATTATCAGTGGGGGCTTTAAAGAGCGAGAGCTCAAGCTCTTTCCGAGGTATATATGTCGTTAAGTTAGTTAGACTCACACGGAGACCATTAATCTAGCAAAAGAAAATGCCACTGTAATATTACCATTGTCACATCAGGGTAGTAACAAACCTCAACCCCTAGACAGAAGACAAACTTCAAAACCCTTTAGATGAACACACGTCTTAACCCATAGACATAACCATCTATGAGCTCCTAGACAAAACAAAAACTTTAAACCGTGGACAGAACAGTATGTGAACCACTAGACCAGTGGTTCTCAACCTTCCTAATGCCGCGACACTTTTTACAATTCCTGTGACCCCCCAACGATACAATTATTCTCATTGCTACTTCATAAATATGCGTTTTCCGATGGTCTTTGGCGACCACTGTGTAGGGTGTCGAAATGTAGATCTTAATATCGAGAGTTCATCTAAACTTTGATGTCAGATGCTTACTTGTTGGATATTATTGTCTCTCATCTCGTCCCACGGACTAGTGCAACTGATACCAATACACTAATATAAATTTATTATCCATCATCACAACATGGCGGAGTAATGTATACAATACTCAAAATCCAACTCGTTACACAAATCAAAGTACTTCATTGACGATACATCCAGCCGAAATCCTCAATACAAAACAACCCACAACGTGAGTGTCCTACGGTCATCAATCCACCATAAGAACAACAAAACAACAATGCATTTCCCTTTACCCAAAATACATCACCAAACTCTCAACATAATATATACAGCTCCACATATCATCTCTACATTAAAATCTTTTTCCATACCAAACATAACAAGAGTGATTCTCATACCCTTGACATAAAGGGGTCGCGACCCACAGGTTGAGAAACGCTGCTCTAGTTAGAACACAAACTTAAACCCCTGGTCAGGAAAAAAAATGTTTTTCTCCTAGACAGAACTGAAGCCTCACGCCATTTTTTGAGAGTCTTGAAGCCTTCTTTTTCCAACACGATACACCCTGCGCCGTGACACACCGGTCTCAGAGCTCGGCGATAGGACATAAAAATTCAACACATTGAGAGAACACATATATCAACACACAGAACACCAATTTCAACACATAGAACGCACACGTCAACACATAAGACACAATCTTAAGCACCTAGATCAGAACATATGGTCCATTTATTTTAGAAACAAACTGCAAAAGATTTCATTGTACAGCACTCTATCAATCCATTACTATCCCTTAAGACATTCTCTGCAACTCAAGCATGACTGATGGTATAGATACATTTCAGTAAACAGAGGTGGATAAAATCCCTAAAGCATGGTGCACTGAGCAGGCATAAGTTGCTGAGCATATTTAGAGACAATATAAAAACAACAACAACTTTATAATCCATCAGGCCCTTGTGTTCTTTCACTGCGTCAAAACTTTCAAAGATGTTTGTCATGATACATTAGTTTGTCGAGCACGGTGTGTAGACATGTCTGGCGAAAGTAACGACAAACATTTGAGAATGATCATGCATGAACAATGAATAACACATTGTATGCATTTTTAAATTAAATTTTACTAATATAACAACTGAGCATCATATTTAGTCTAAAAGTTCTCAGAACCGGAACAGTCCAAGATTTTTGCCGCCCCCTTTCCACGAAAAACCCCCCACAGTTACGCGAAAATGCCGCCTCTCCATATAAAGGAAAAAAAGTGTTTTTTTTATATAAAAAGTATTTCGTCAGACATCTTCAGCACTGATATTAACCCAGTTATCAAAATGTATGTCTGTGTTAGTATCTATTGTAAGGATAAGGTAACTGTTGGTGTAACCTCAGACATTCTGGTGAAAGTAAATTATTGTGTCTCGAAACGATCTTTGCAAGAAAGAAAAGCTTTCCGCCAATTACATGAAAATGAACATATTGGACTGCTATGGACTACACTTTTTCTCTACCACTGATTGATCGCGTCTGTTGCAACATGCAAACCCCAAACCTGCCCCCCCCCCCAAAAAATATATATATACCACCAAGTCATACATTAGTAGTGCATTTCCACAGACACAACTGGGCGCCCTCCTGGTTCACCCCAGCAAAAATTAAATAATTAATAAATTAAACTAAATATTTTAAAAACATTAATAATTAATTACAAGGAAAAAAAATATGAGGGACAAAAAGGAAGGTAGCTGGCCACGACTGAGAACTCCTGACACATAGAGCCACGCCGGCAACTCGAGTAGTTGCCCGGAGCGACATGTGCTTATGGCGCAATCAACTATCTTTTAAACGAAGTAGCTATTGGTACCCGGGTACCAGAAATGAGAGGCTGGGATTAAAAAACGATTTAAAATATTTTTGTTGGGTTTGTAAGACCAAATGAGGTAGGTATCAAATGAAAGATAATTGAATGGACTATACGTTTGAAATCTTAATTCTTCATTTTAACTAAAATAAACTAACACAAATGACATCCGAATAGCATTGAGTTTAATGTGATTAATGCTATTCGGATGTCATTTGTAGTAGTTTATTTTAGTTAAAATGAAGAATTAAGTTCACAATTATCTTTCATTTGATACCTCATTTGGTCTTACAAACCAAACAATAATATTTTAAATCGGTTTTTAATCCCAACCTCTCAATTCTGGTACCCGGGTACCTATAGGTGCAGCCTCTTTCAAAATAGAAATAGCACGTGAGCGCTGTGGAAACAAAAATAGTTTTTAGTGCATAAAGGTTTGTATTCCAGTGCACTGACGAGGTCTCTAAATCGCAGATGACCCAGAAAAAAGAAAAAGGAAAACAAATCACTTGTCAAATGTAATGCAGGACATAGATTTAAATTTTTATCAGAGAGATTTGAACATTTGCAAAGTTTCAATAAAACGAGGGGATTTTTAAATGACCTAAAAAATCTGCCAGACAAAGATATAGGCTTAAAGTAGCATGTCAAGGTATGGAGAATAAGTGAAGGTTTCAAGAAGGTAGCGATCGTAATAGATGTGATCTGTTGACTTAACGAGATAAAGAGACAAAGAGTTATTTTTTCATGATGTAAAGCTTCCCCCCCCCCCCCAAAAAAAAAAGCATCTATATTAAAAAAAACAACAAAAAAAAAACAATACTAAGTTACAGGATGTCATGTTAAATCTTTGGGTAGCATAGAGAATAATGGATTGAAATACCTATAACTTTCGCCGCTAGCGAGCGAACCCTTAGTAAACTAAACCTTATAAAAAACATATTTACGACGATAGTTTATGCCTCGAGATATGTATATAATCACTAGTGAGCACCCGGCAAGCGTTGCAGTGCCACTCAAAGAAAGTAAATATCTGTGCTTAAATTATGGTTTTTGACTAACTTCTTCTGTAGACAATTTTTTTTATTTTTGTTCGTTTTTTTGGCGACCGGTGCGTACACGAATAAATTAGAAGGTTTTTCCAAGCATGGGCAGGCCACACACAGCTGTCCTTGTGAGAGGCAAGGCTTTTCAAAATTTAGTCCACGCACTTGTAACGATTGTTCCACACATGCAATAGCTCTGTTTGAATTTATATTTATATAGCTTGTATAATAACAAAAATAAATTTAGCCCCCCCCCCCCGGCCCCAAACGGAATATTGTAAAATAGTTGTACTAATGTCAAAACCTACTTATTATGTCACACTCAAACTAAATGTCGCTATTTGTATTTGATTGAATTACATCCATACATGCAATAGATCTGTTGTAAATTATATTTATATAAAAAAAACCAACGAATTTAAGGCCCCCGGCTGCAAAAGTAATATTGTAAAATGGTTACACTAATTAAGAAAAATTCGCGGGCGTGCGCAAAACTACTCACCAAAGGTGTATTGCAATCGGATGAATGGTATAGGAGCGCATACGGAAATTATATTTACATAGCTCATAAAAGAAAAAAACTTTAGGGCCCAGCCTCCGAAACGAATATTGTAAAATGGTTGTACTAATTCAGAAACCTACTTATTATGTTATAAAAAAACTAAAATGTCACTTTATGAAATTGATTAAATTCTATCCACCCATGCAATAGCTCTGTTTGCAATTATATTTATAAATCTCATATTAAAAATTAAAAAAAAAAAAAATGTAGGGCCTTCGACCCCAAACTGAATATAAATAAATGGTTGTACTAATTCAGAAAAAGTTTGAAATGAGCATATTGGCTGTGACGTCATATTTTAACAATGATTTGAATGATCCCATTTCATTTTCACGTTTGATTTTTTTATTTTTTTAGGAAATCATTTGTTTTCAATGTTTCTCATTCATGGACAATGACTAGTTTGTGAAAAAGTAAAATAAATAAAATAAATAAAAAAAAAAACAAAACAAACCACCATCACCACAAAAAAAAAACAAACCCAACCAAACTAAATAGCAACACCAAAAAACAACAAACGAACAAATCAACTAATTGTGATCACAAGTAATTATACACCACCAGTAATGTACAAAATAAACTTTAGCCCCGCCACAGCCCACCCCCCCCCCCCCGCCCAAATCTCTTGAATTGTTTCGGAGTCTTTTTGTTGAGGATAGAATTCTAATAGACAATAAATGAAGGACCGCGCTCACGCTGCATGCAGGAAGTTGTGGAACAAGGTGTGTGGAAGATTTAGAATAACTCCAGATTACTCAAGAGGAATGTGCGTGAGTCACTTTAATAAGCTAATCGACATCATTGTTGAGCACGCATATTTTTTCCCCTCACGTCTGATCTCGAATACAAAATTATCATAAAATTAGTTTGCTGTTTTTTTAAGCAAGTATTTTTTTCTTCAAAATTTGAAGTAAGGAAATTTGAGTTGTAAACCGCAACAAGGTGAGAGAAATTTTATTATAACTACTTTTTAATCTCTTTTAATGTTTTCATTGAATTAACCATGCCAAGCACACTACTGGAGCATGTAAGTTTCGTCTCCTTCTTCCATATTTAGAAGGCCAACGATCAATGTTTTGATCATACTGGCTCCTATGTTTGTAGTAGGGGTTCGCGATGTTTCGGTGCCCGGTATTGAAGAAGATACTTCGCTGATTGAAAGGGTTACTCATCGAGGGTAATAGGAAGGCCTGAGGCAATAGACGCAATGGACTACGATTAGTCACTTCCTTGTTTTGTCACGTGATACGTACCAGCCATTAGTAGGCTTTCTGCTACACATAACAACACATAACAACAGATAAACAGCTGATCAGCCATTGCCATTATCATTAATTCTAAAGCAAAATGTTTGTCTCCATCAGCGCTTCCCCAGTGTTAATTAAAATTTTACTTTTCAAAATATTCTTGAATACACGTGTTTTTTTAAAAATGACATTCATTAAGTGTGACAATAATTATAATTCAGTTATGATTAAAGGAAGAAAGTTGTTTGAAGAAAAATTTGTGAGCGACTAGTGTGTTGCAGACAGCCTACCGGAAGTATTACTTGTTTTTACACGTATCACGTGACAAAACAATCGACTAATCGTAGTCCATTGTGTTAAGGGTTGTCGCCTCAACCGTTCCTTTTTTTTGGGAGCTTGTTCCAGTCCCTGATTGTCTTTGGCAGGAATGAGCAGCGCCTGTGCCGTGCTCTTGCTGTTATGAGTTTTTACTGATATCCAAGCCTGTTTGAATTAGAAATAAGCAGAGTAATACAAAATAATAATAATTTATGTTAACACTTTGATATGCTTAATAAAGATCCGACATGGTTATTTTCATGATCGGTTTTTCATGGAAATTCAAGAATGTTTTTGAAAAAATATTTTGTATAACTGAGCAAGTTGGCGTAGTGCAAGAAAAATTATTTTTCATAACTGAACAAGTTGGCGTAGTGCAAGAAAAATTATTTTTCATAACTGAACAAGTTGGTGTAGTGCAAGAAAAATTATTTTTCATAACTGAACAAGTTGGCGTAGTGCAAGAAAAATTATTTTTCATAACTGAACAAGTTGGCGTAGTGCAAGAAAAAATATTTTTCATAACTGAACAAGTTGGCGTAGTGCAAGAAAAATTATTTTTCATAACTGAACAAGTTGGCGTAGTGCAAGAAAAATTATTTTTCATAACTGAACAAGTTGGTGTAGTGCAAGAATAATTATTTTTTTATAACTGAACAAGTTGGTGTAGTGCAAGAAAAAAAGTAACATCACTTCAGAATGGCAACGACCTGTGATCCTGCATTTTGCTACATGAAAGGTTGAAATTGATTTAAAATATCCTTGTAGCATCTTCACTCCCATACTTGAAAGGTTGAAATTGATTTAAAATATCCGTGGAGCATCTTCACTCCCATACTTTTCCTTGTAATTAATTATTAATGTTTTTAAAATATTTAATTTAATGTATGTATATATGTCTGGTATGCGTTCCTATACTATTCATCTGATCGCGATAAAACTTTTGTGAGTTGTTGCTCATAAATTTTTCTGAATTATTACACACATTTTACAATATTCCGTTTTGGGCCCAAGGCCCTAAATTTTTTTTTCCTGTCATATTGTCATGAGCTAAATATAATTTCCGTATGCTTTCCTATACCATTCATCCGATTGCTATACAGTGTTGGTAAATTGTGTGGAAGCTCGCAAATTATGTTTTTCTTATAGGAGCTATACACACCTAATTTCAAACACAGCTATTGCATGGGTGGAGGGAATTGAATAAAATACAAGCGACATTCCATATTGTGGGACATAATAACTAGGTTTCTGAATTAGTACAACCGTTTTACAATTTGGGGCCGGGGGCCTTATTTTTTAAAAAGTTTTTATGTGAGCTATTAAATATAATTTCAAACAGTGCTGCTGCATGGGTGGATCAATCATTACAGAGTGTGTGGACTAAAATTTGAAAAATCCAATCTTCTTACGGCGACAGCTGTATGTGGCCTGTTTACGCGTTCACAAACCTTCCAATTTATTTGAATATGCACCAGACGGAAAAGAAAAAAAAAATTATGTTCCATTTACAAATTAATTCAAAAACGTAATTAATACATACACATTTTTTTTTCCTTTGAGTTGCATTGCAACGCATGCTGGGTTCTCTCTGGCGTATCATGAAATAATAAGCATGTTGTCGAGACAAAACGTCCTGCTATGCAGACTGTAGGCCCCCCGCGTGATGTTGTGATTGTAACTTGAAGGAAAGTTTGCGTGGTGCTGTGTTTAAAATATTGACTTATTGATGCCATAATTGTTTTTGTTTAATCCCGCAAGGAATGTAAGAGTGGCTTAGTGAGGGGCATCCAGAGGGGGGCGGGGGTGGTACGCACGGGGGGGGGTCTTATTTTTCTTTTTAAAATGGGGCGTGGGGGTGGGGGTGGGGGGGTTTATTGTTTTCGACCAACTGTGGTAATCTGCTGACGGGACCAACAAGACTTGATGGCCCACTGACGTCACCACACAGCCTTGTGACCCATTGTTGTGGCATGAATTTAGTCTGTTGGGGGATATGGTAAACATGTTTTCAATAGAGCCGTTGACATTCATCAAATATTCGTTCTGACATTTTCCAACATCAAATATTTATAAGGTCCCAGTGACATAGAAGGCTGATGGCTTTCATTACTTTTCCGCGTTGAATTATGTTTTTAATACTGACTTTGGCTTTGCTGTGCATTACGTTCGTGGCTGTTTTAAAAAATGAGCAAGTATAAGATCGCTTTCACAGTCAGGTTGTCATTCGGGATAACAACGTTGTAGAAACATCTTAGTGTTTCACGGTAAGTGTCGTGTAATGGCGTAATTGAAATCAATTAGCAACTAGAATATTGGGTAAAATCAAGTTCGGATTTTGAAAATAAATGCATAGTGTGAATATGATCGAATTTGTGTTTTTAAGCGTATAATAAAGATTTTACACTATAAGTTCTGTAGTCACAATTAAAAATATTTTTTTTTAAAAAGAAAAACTTATTATAATTAGAATAAACAATCCGTAAGTTTTAGCACCTATTGATATTTTTTTTAAGTGTATTTAGTCAGTGCTGGCCATTTCGGTTGCTGGCACCCCGAGCAAGCTTAACTTTCGCGGCCTTTTTTGAGGGCATTCATAAAAAAAATTAAGGAAAACAAATCTGATGGTTGGATAATGAGTTTATTACCTAACTGTTTAAAAAACAAACAGACAATGAACAAAATTATTTTTTTAAACTTATAGTTTGACAGTAATAACAGTTAGCCTACCGATGCCATTCATTTTCCTAGTAGTTAGATCAGCAAATCGTTTTCTATTTTTATTCCATGGCGCCCACATTTAAAGCTTTTTACAATTTTTGAAGAGCTTTGCTGGCGCCCCAAGCACATGACGCCCCGGGCAACTGCCCGAGTTTCCGGTACCTTGAGCTGACTTCGTATGTAGTGCCCAAAATAGAGTATTAAATAAAGTAGAGAAATAGCAAGTGACCCGAAACGCCCCTCAACAGACTTAAACCAATTAGAATCTTTCATCCATTGAAAAACTGTCAAATTAAGCTAACATTGAAACCCACAATTTCATTGCGTAATTCAGTTTATACTATACTTTATGTAGAATCAATTTTATCCCCCGGTGAGTGCCAGAATGAAAGTCAATTTTCTCTTGCCATTTTCTGGGATGAGCGAAATCCCGGGATGAGAGTCACTTTTCTCTTGTCATTTTTATGGGATGAGCGAAATCCCATAAAACGAGGAACAATAATTGAGACGAATTCATAACAATAAAAAAAAAAAAGGGGGGGGGGTATGTTGCACAAAAAAAAATTCGTAAATACCCAAAATAAACAAGATCCCTCTGTTAACTTCATCCGATTTTATAGCCCCCACTTATTGCAGTACAGATGAATTTCCCTGTATTTTTTTAACAATATCATGATGATATGTTTTATTGTCTTACATGCTACGAGATCAAATAGTGAGGGATTATATTTTAACGACTCATTTCATTATTATTTATGATACTGAACATCTATTTACTTAAGCCCGTTTGTATGTGATTTTTGTACTCAAAAGAGTTACCAAAATATTCATAGATATGTTTGGATAGCTGACATGATTTCACTTAATATGTTTGCATATGACTTGTCGCGTACGTTTATTTAGAGTTGTGGGATCATTTTCCAGGAAAAAATCCATGAAATATTCAGCTATGATGTTATTATTCTGGACAACACTGCTGTCGATAATACGTAAGTACGTTTTCAACTTTTGTCTTATAATTTAAACGAATCAAGATGAGATATTAATAGTTTAATAAAATCACCTTTTTTTCTTATCTTCTTCCTTTTTTTTTCTTTTTCTAAAACGAATATTAGGCAAATCATTACTGATATATTTTATATTGATAAATATTTTTCTATTAGAAGCATTTATTGGATAATTAAAAGAAAATAATGCTGAATACAGCAAATAAATATGGCTTATAAAACAGATTTTAAGAGGGGGAAAAAAAGTAAATTTGCGTTAAATATTTGACACTATTTTATTTATCCATCATTTCAAAGTTAGACCTGGCGCTGCTGACTTTTCAGCCGGTCAATGTAACACAACCGACGACAGCCTGTACATAATCATGGACAGCTCAAGTGACCCAGATCTAACTTTTATACGGATAACACATTTTTTTCAATATTTTATCTCCAAAAGAGATAGTTCTGCAAAAACTCCCATTTATTTGATAGAACCCTTTCAACAGAAAGTCTTCAGATGTTCAAATGTCAGTTCAGACCAAGAAATCCGCGTTTATCTGGATCAGTTTGAACTCTCAATAAACGTAAATAAATCATCCAGGAATGGTATATCGACTCTTTCCACAGCTTTAACGTTTACAAATACAATTTTACAAGCTCATTACTCAATGTATGGAGAACAGTCAATTGTAAACGCGTGGTTTTCGGTGTGCTATGTTAGCTGTGTTAAGACACTGCGACTTTTCCGCGATTACAATTTCGACATTGACGCGAAGCAGTTTTTTCTTTTTTTACCCACTTCAGTGAAAGATTCGCGCGACGCACCGTATTGGTCTCATTTTAACAAATTTACATCTTATCTACTTGATCCTTACGATGATTTAAGTGATAATAATAAAATCGCTTTGTACGGATGTAACGAATGTCCTATCGGATGGATTTACTTCCTCTTAGATAGTGACACCTCCACATTCTATTGCTATAAAATAGACGTTCTACCCACTGAGCTGAACTGGTTTGAAGCGTCGGCACATTGCAGGAGGATGTACTCAGAGCTGCCCACCGTAGAAAACGACGTGGAGCTACAATTTTTAATTGCAACTCTGAGCAATGCAACGAATCGTAGGCCATGCGATCAGGCTGAACAGTTCGCTGTGCACGTCGGCCTCACGAAGACCAGTATTGAAAACGACGTACGGCGGTGGATTAATAAACGACCGTTCACCTTACGGAATAGTTTTCCAAGCGGCAGCAATGACAACTCTAAATGCATGGTCTTAAAACGTAGCTGCCGTGCACGCGGGAAAGATGAATCGATCAGAGAAAATGATGACGTCGCCTTGGAGCTGGTTGATTGTAAAAAGAACAAGGCAGATATTGTCTTATGTAAAAGGAGTATAGATTTAACGAGCAATGTTAAAGCAGTCGGCACCTTTTATTTGGAGAGCCAGGCATTACAACAAACGATGCCGTTAAACAAAGAGTTTGATTTAGATATAAACTTTTGGTCACTACACTCAGTAGTGCATCGCAACAGGGTGTTAGAGCCAGACAAGAAGACGGAATACCGACAGTTGTTATTTGACTGCAACGATGATTTAAATGCTGTCGTATATTCTAAAGTTTGTAACGATTTCATAGATTGCGACAGTGGTAGAGATGAAGCGTACTGTGGAGTTACGAATAGTGTGGAGAAAAAGGATTTTTTCTGCGTAAATCCGAATGCAAATGAACAGTTCCCCTATGTGCAAACAATTCCTCATAATCTTAAATGTAACATTCACCAAGACTGCCCTGATAACAGTGATGAGTTGGGGTGTGATGAATGTAAAGAGAGACGTTGTTATGATGGTACATGTGTACCTAGACATTGGTTATCAAGTGATGAGGAGAAATGCAGGCTATATAAAAATAGTAATGGAACTATGTTTATAAATGTCACTGTAGAAAGTTTCCGTGCACCAACAAAACAACATGAAGTCGTTAGCTGTAATGTGTTCGAATCTGCATATCAAAATACTAGACCGAATGCTAACACAGAAACGTATAAATGGGCTCCTAAATGTCTGTTTCTTAGAGGACGCAGTGGTCGACCCATTGGCTGTAATGATATGTCTCACTTACAAGGCTGTATGGATTTTACATGTGATGAAGAATTTACGAAATGTCATCAATCTTATTGCATTCCGTGGTATCTCATTAATGACGGAGTGATGGACTGTCCACATGGGGAGGATGAGGATAAATTCAATGCATTTCAATTTAGCGGTATAGCTTTCATTTGTAACAGTAACAAAATCAATTATATTCACCCTGTTCATGTATGTGATGGTGTTGCCCACTGTCCACACAGCGATGATGAGTTAAATTGTAATATCATGTGTCCGCCTGGTTTTAAATGTTTTGGAAGTGCAGTCATGGTAAACAACATTTCAGAAGTTGAGGAAATAAAATCATTTAGAATTTTTGATATCCAAACAAAGTATCTGAAAGTCAGTGGCCTTGACCTCTCTCATCTGAATGACCTTTACGTACTACCAAATTTATTGGAGTTGCACGCATCCAACTGTTCTTTGGAAAGTTTAGATTATATTTTTGGAGATGCTTACCAAGTGTCAGTTTATAACTTAGATTTAAGTTACAATAAATTTACTATTTTCACAGTTAATAATAACAATTTTAAACATTTGCATGTCCTTAATTTAACTGGAAATATCTATCTATCTGACTTTTTCTTATACTTGCTATCGCCAAACAATCTAAAGAAACTCGATCTATCGTTTACAAATGTTTCCACTTTATTTGATGAACCAAGAACCAAACGCTTTGCTCTTCGATATTTAAACGTAGCGAATACAAAAATAGAAAGTCTTCAAGCACTATATTCAGATAAAATTAGTCCCGTACATTTTTTGGATATCCGCAATGCTTGCCTGAAAGAAAGTGACACAGTTGATCTGCTAAAAAAGCTAACTATCACGACGGCTTTGTACGTGGACAATTTCAAATACTGTTGTCCTCAAGTGGTTGGTACTGGGATACCAAAACACGTATGCCATGCACCATTTGATGGTATATCATCTTGTGAAGATCTTATCGGTGACATCCTAAAACGTTCACTCTTGTGGCTTGCGGCCCTTTTGTCACTAGTTGGAAACATAATGGTGTTGGCATTCCGCCTTTACTATGACCGGGAAATTTTAAAGAAAGGTTACGGCGTCTTTGTTACTAACCTTGGAATAGCTGATTTTGTCATGGGCGTCTACCTGACAATCATGGCATCTATGGACATTTACTTCAGAGACAATTATGTCATTCATGAAACAGATTGGCGCGCTAGTATCTTGTGTAAGGTTTCTGGGTTTTTATCAACATTGTCAAGTGAATCTTCAACTTTCTTTGTTTTACTGATAACACTGGAAAGGTTTTTGGTGATAAGATTTCCGTTTGGAGAGTACAGACTAACAAAGTTGTTTATAATTCTTTTAGTTGTAACCAGCTGGACCATTGGGTTCACATTGGCCTTAATTCCTATCCTCTTTTCACAATGGACAATCTATTCCTCAAACGGAATGTGTATTGGTTTACCACTGAACACAGATCGACAACAAGGTTGGCAGTATTCATTTGGGGTTTTCATTGTTTTTAATTGTATTTGTTTCTTAGTTGTTGCATTTGGACAAGTTCTAATTTTTATTTCCATGTCAGGTCAACGATTTATCGTCACCAACTTCAACGCTACAAGAAGACTGCAAGACATTGACGTTGCTAAGCAACTATTCATTGTTGCGCTGTCCAACTTCCTGTGCTGGTTCCCCATCTGTGTAACGGGTTTAATGTCTCTGAATGGACATAAAGTCAGTCCTGAGTCATACGCATGGTTCGTTATATTTGTCCTACCACTGAACTCCGCCATCAATCCAATGATCTACACAATACCAGCAATATTTAAAAAATGGATTGAATTTAAGGGTTTTAAACATTCTTAAATTTTTAAACGAAAAGTCTGTGGTTACCAAACATATATATTCTCCGCTACTATGCGAATAATTATTTTTATTGCACAATTTTTGCTAGATGTCGTGTCTTATCACAATGAATTGAAATCGGAAATTAAGACAAGAAAATTTTGTTTCATTTCGTGGCACCTTTGCGAAAAAGTTTACCTGACCATATTTTCAAATTCTATTCCCTTTCAATTAAAAAATCCGCATTAAAAACATTTCATTCACCTGACTTACAAATATTTTTTTGTTATAATATTTATTGTATTGTTGTAAAAATAGGAAAAACTGATTTTTTGAGGCTTATGATGGGGTGAAAATTTGTGTTTTCGTCTGCAAAAAAACCAACTGTGTGCCAATTTTCAGCTCGATAGCGTGACGGGAAGTGGGCTATTTAGCCTTTGGAAGATTTAGTCATATATGAACGAACTAAAGTGAAGTTAATTTAAAGGATTTAAATGTAAAAAAAACAACAACAAAATAAAATAAAAAAAACAACTACTAAGCCATGCCTGTGTTAGGAAATTAAAATAAAAATGTACTTAAATTAATGAGCGTCATTGGCGCTGATCATTCAGCAGGCTGTAGCTGAGCATGCCTTACTCCTTTTCATTTTAGAATGTCACATGTTGTCTGACACATAATGGTATCCCGCAATAGGACGAGCACCGCACTGCCATATTTTTCGGATGTCATTTGACGCAGTGATGGGTAATGGGGGGGGGGGGGGCATTTCGCTCGTTCTGAATGATGCATGAAACGGTTTTACAGCGAGAAGCACTTGATAATTACTGAAAGAATTCAAGATGGTGAGCTGAATTATAACGAAGTAACGAAAACTTTGCAAGAGATCTCAAGAATCATCCATACTGATTAGAACAGTTTTTTTTTTTGGTGGTCTCTTCGAGTTTTGAAAGCTAATCGTCTCGCAAGTTTATTTCTCTAGATAAGTAAAAACAAATTTAAAAAAAGCAACACAAAAAAAACAAAACAAAAAAAAACAAACAAACAAACAAACAAACAAACACAAAAACAACAAAGCAAAAAAGATATGAACAAATTCAATTTTTAAAAAAAGCAACAAAATAACACAGGCCAAAACAAAAATGCAAAAGTGAAGATTTTAAAATGTGGTTTTTCTCTTGGTTTACAAAGTGGCTGCACTAAGTATATTTGTTTCTCATGCCTTGTGGCTTAGTAGAGCAAACATGAACAGTTAGCAAAACAAGTTATCCTTCAAAGGAAAAAAAAAAGTTTCGGGAAAATGAAATGTAATCAAGGAAGCTTTTGCAATAGGAGATAGAATCATTTTTCTTTCTGCTAATATATGTAAATCATATCGTTTCCGATTTAAAAAAAACATTTTGTAAATGCTTAAAAGAAAAAAAACATTTAATGCCCATCGAAATTTGGACTTTTCACAGAGATATCTTAAGGCTGAAATCTTTGATGGTGAACTTATCAGAAAATGCAGAATGTCGCACATACTTTTCATGTTATCCTTCAATGGAATTAAATCACACACACCCGTCCATCTTTTAGTTGTGTGGGGGAAAACAACAACACCGTATTGCACTAACTTAGATTTCCGGCTTGAAAACCTTTGAGCCAAGTAAAGTGAAACAGGTCACCATGACATATGCATGCAAAGCCAGCCATATGTACAAAGAAATATAGAATGCATTATTACGGACCGTAATTAATGGAGAATTTAATCTCTTTTTTTTTTTTTGGTCTATGGCTCGTTCTAAAAACAGTCCATAACAAAGGACGATACCAAAGTTTAAAAAACAATAACAAATAATACGACACTCAAATCCAGAGCTAATTACAATTAATACGTTTTTAATGTGTGAATTTCAATGATTTACAAAAAAAAAAAACAAGAGAATATGATTTAAACTATTATCTTACAGTTTGGCTGTTACCGGTACAGTGTTAATAATAATACAATGAGCAAAAGTTGCAAAATGAAAGAAAATCTACACACAACAAAGTACAATAATAATGCATGCGAAATCTCGTGATAAAAAGATGTCTCTCTCTCTCTCTCTATCTTTATATATATATATAGTCAGTTCCAAATGATTTCCAGAAACGTCGTCTGCATTGTATTGCCTTCCAGTTTAATCCAGATTATTTTATTATTTTCTGACTGGAACGAACGATACTAAGCTTTGTTGTAAAAAAGGTTAAATTTCGCTAGCCATACCCCAAAACGGCCTTGACTGCAGAGGTCATGCACGTGGAAAGCAAGGAAGGCGTGCCTTAACTCAAAAACACTTCACCTACATAACAGCATATATTGATGAAGTTTTTTGTTAAAATCTTATTGTCCAGGACCCTACTAACGAACTCTAATTCAAGGAGCTTCTTTTGAGTCCATATTAATTAAAACTCTTCCGTAAATCTGCTCTTTTGGTATAAAACAAGCATTTGACACTCATTTAAAAAAAAAAAGTTAGTATTATGCTTCATGCTTGGAAAATAACTGTAAATTCAATATCTCAAAAATAGAGCTAATAGGTTATAACCGGTGCCATTTTTGTAATCAGCAGATAAAATACGCTGAGAAAACAAGGCACCGAATTTTGTGTTTGACATTCATAAATTATTATTATTATTATTATTTTTGCATTCTAAATTTTTACTCTTAATGTAGGGTTAAACGATAAGAAGCAGCGGGTATTATGGGAGGCAACTTGAGATTAAGTGGGTACACGGGTGGTGTGTGGATGGAAGGGGTCGGGCGTTAAGTGGGGGTTCAATAAAATTATTTAAAAACCATGTAAATTAAAGTTTGGTATGTGCACCTAATTGCATACTGGCATGTAAATTAAAGTTTGGTATGTGCACCTAATTGTCTACTGGCATGTAAATTAAAGTTTGGTATGTGCACCTAATTGTCTACTGGCATGTAAATTAAAGTTTGGATATGTGCACCTACTAGTCTACTGGCATGTAATTTAAAGTTTGGATATGTGCACCTTATTTTATACTGGCATGTACAATCCTTTTACTTCAAACATCTCTGAGTCTGAGTCTGTTTTCTTGATTAAACACTTGAGTTTTTTTTTTTTCACTAATTTTTTTTTCTTTAAATTTGTATTATTTTAAATTGTTTCAACATAGTAGTTTTAAATAGCCCTTTTGCTGAATGGTTGTGTCAAAAAACGTATTATCATTCAAAAGAATATTTAAATTGTAATTAAAACACATTTCAATTTGTAAAGCTTGTACTTCTTTAAAAATCAAATCGTAGCTTTTTATTTTAAGGTATCTTATCTCATCTATTTTAAATAATCGAGTAAAATATTTTTAAACGTTTTAAAAATTCTCATTTCATAAATGATTGATTTTTTTGTTGTTGTTGTTGTTGTGAATTTTAGTTGAGAAGTGATGTTCAAGTCATTATTTTAAAATGAACATTCAATTCAATATTTAAATCAATTCATTTAAGTGTAGAATGTTTAGAACAAAAGATTATTTTTTTAATCTCTTCGCATGTCTGTTACAAAAATAGAATATTATATAAAACTTAATTTTAATTAAAATTTTACATATTATAAATTTACAGTTGAATTGTTTTTTTTTTTTTTTTTTTTTTTTTTTTTATAATTAACATTTTGTCTTGTTTCGTTATTTTTGTACGACTGTAATGATTTATATTTAAATAAAATCCTCTACCTTTCACATAGTTCTTTATTTATCGAAACATGATATACGTGTAATTTAAAAGGTTAAATAACTCATTTATAATCAATGTACACATGGGACGTGGATCTAACTTCGCTTTAGCACGATTTTCGAAATTACACCGTCTTTTTTTTTTCTTTCAAAAATTAATAAATCTAAAGAAAAAAGGACAATAGTGATACAAACCATGGCAATAAATGGTGATGAAACGGTATCTCAAAACATCTAGCGAAACATTTACTGTGGAAATAAAAAAAAAATAGTAAAACAATTTTTTAAAAATTGATTGGAGTTAATTTGAACTGAACTGGAAATCGCTAGCCAAAATGTCTGGCACTTTTTCAAAGTAATTGGTCGCCGGGACACAAAAGAACGCTCTCAACTCCTTCCATTCAATAATCTCGGGATACTTAATGAATTTATTTTAAATATACAAACCTGTATTGGTGAGAATGTATTGGTGAGAATGTATTGGTGAGCAGCGTAATTTACCCCTATCTTTATTAATCGAGTTATTGAGATTTCACATATACAGAAGAAAGATTAAATTGTAAAGATAAACTTGAAAAGTCAATGTCACAATTATTGTACACAAGAGAAACAATGATCGATGAGTTTATATAGCTGCCATTTTGTTCATGATTACATCAAAGTATTCATTCCATATTCTGTATTGAGGCTTTAAACTAATATTTAAAACTCAGTGCAAATATAAAAAAAAAAACAACTGAACATGTTTTCAGATATAAAGAATGAAATCTAACTATCACTTAATTTGATAACCCTCAAATGTAATGTTTTTTTTTTTCAGTTTGAAAATGTGTTAATTTTTTTAGTTTAAAACGTGATAAAATAATTAAACGCTTTTCTATGATATAATTAAGAGTATTAGTTGATATAATTTCGGAACGAACAGTAAAAGAAAATAATAATTTCTTTTTTGCGAATTTTAATGTGTCATGAATGTATAAATCAACTTAAATAATAATAGCTCTTTAATTACTTAAAGAAAATAAAAGTATTTAGGAATAGTTTTCGAAATATTTTTATACAATTTTCAAAATCTTGAATAAATATTTCGACAAAGGTTTTAATTATATTTAAAATATAAATTAATAAAAATTCGAATGTAATAAATGGATTTTCCTGAATGAATTGAAATGATGGCATTTTTCGTTTTAAAGTTGCTTTAAGGCCTTTAAAAGTTATCATGAAAAATGTCCAACCATAAGTGCCATAACATTACGTCATTTAGAGATTTAACAAAATTAATCAAAATGTAATGAGAGAGCGCAGTTAAATAAAATATTAATCGAAAAATCCGTCAAATCGATCTGTTTGTGAGGATCAATCATTAATCTGATATTTCTGACAGTCAAATTTTTGTTATAATACGATCAGAGTATGCCTTATCTTAGATGGGTTGCCGTCCAAGGCTAACAATTCCCATGCACCCTGGGTGCTTGGGATGTTGGCTTTGGTGGGGATTGAACTCTGGACCACAGGAATTTAGGAAAGTGGGGAAGGCTTAAATTAAAAATAACTGAAACTCTGTGCACACAAATCCAGTGAAAAAATATCACATTCTTTCACTACACTGCTACATCTTTTTTCCTTCTGATTTTAATTTACTTTCAACGTGAAAACAAGGGAGAGAGAGATAGCGATAGAAACAAAATAATAGAAAAAGTCAAAATAAATTAGAAAAGCTGACTATTTATGTAAAAGTTAAATGTGGTAAGGGAACTTAAAACAAAAAAAACAAAAACAAAAAAGAAGAAAATGAAGAATCTTTTGCTTGTCTGATTTTGCACTTCACAAAATAGCAGTATTTGCACAAATAGCTGCTTTTAAAAAGAAAAACAATGTCTATAAAATCTAATCATATCTCACTTAAGCATATATACAGCTTGCTTTGAAGCGGTTAACAAATTTTCTACGTTGCCTGAGACAATCAAACGAAGAAGTTCCGAAGATGTTGAATGGCACATTACAGATGATTGGCCTAAGAGCAAGTGTCATATCCAAGACCACGCGGAGCGATAAGCCAATCGCAAGAAATACAATTTAGGAAGCAACATTTTAAACACAAAATTAATACTGAGCATAAAAAATGATATGTTTCTAGATGTTTTGTCTACTTATGGAGGCTACTAGCTGAAAAGTTTGCTTGCTTGTTCTGTTTTTAACTTTTAAGTTTTAAATAACCTGTTTACTCTTTCCTTAGCAACGTGATTTACACCATCCTTTATAGAAAAGTGCTGTAATCAAATGTAGCACTGATAGGTCGTCGCCATTGACATATTTATTCCTAACATCTGTATAACATAAATAAACAAGCAACTTTTCCAGTTTCCAAATATTTCAATTGTGCTAGCCGTAATGTAATTATAGACATAGCAAGCAATACACCGGGTAGACTTTATAATATGGAAAATACATCGATAACAAGATTTGGTACTTTGACTCCATAAGGTATAAACTAAATCCACAAATTAGCGCAGATGCTGTGTCTTTTTCCTGTTTGGTTTTTAAATTTCATTTCCACCCACTTCCTTTCCGTTCTTCTGGAATATGTTTTTGTCAGGGACCTGTGGTAGGATATATGCATATACAATATATATAAATGTGTAAGTTTAATTTATACTTATGAAATGTGTTTCATTTTTGTATTTTTGTATTTTTTTCTTTTTTTTGTATTTTTTTTTTTTTTTTTTTTTTTTTTTTTTTTTTTTTTTTTTTTTTTTTTTTTTTTTTTTTTTTTTTTTTTTGTAGAGATGAAGGCATTTGCTGAAACGTTTACATTTGCATTGTTCATGATCATTATTAAATCTCAACCTATATATATCATAGTTTTCTTTACACAAATTGCTTGTGTCTAATTAGCCTACCATGGCAAGATAGCTTTCCCTCTCCCGACAAAAAATAGGCAACTACAACAGATGAATGTAGTGTTTTTTTTTAAAAATAGCTTATTCACAGAACGTAAATGCAGTCGTCGCAGCATTTATTGGATGGAGATCATTAGATGTCGCAGAAGAAAGACGCAATTTATAAAACTATTTGAAAGATTTGAAACGAAATGCAGAAATTACTTTCATCCACTGACTGGGAAAGTCACCGAGTCGCTTGTTTTACAAAGCATTATACTAAAATTCACGGCAAAAAGGGGAATATTTAGATACAAGATGTTATTAGAATAATAATACTCAAGAAGAGTAATCAATCACAACTTAATTTTTACCCTTGTTAATTATTTTTTCTATATAGAGGGCCTATATGTAGAAAAAAAAGCTCCATTGAACCTTGTTTCTCCTCTACATGGTGTATTTATATTGCATTATGACTAGTAGCATCCCTACAACTAATGCCAATTTATATTTACGGTGTTAATTTATTTGGTTAAATTTGACTTTAATTTTATTTTATTAAAAATATATAAAAAAAAAAACAATATACCAATTTTAAATTATATTCTATTGATCAGATTGATTTTATACATTAAAAATAGCAGTACAACTATTTCAAGAATATTATGGTTATTACATGATTTGTTAACAAGAGCTTACATCATAGGTACGATTTTGCGATTAAGCGATCAATAAGTAAAATAAACCTCATTAAAAATAACGTTTTTTTTTATATTTTGAATTAGTAAAAAGTAATGTTAATAGGATAATAGCGAAATGTGTTAAGGAAATGTAAAATAAAGACTAAATATCTCCCATTTTTGGGGAAATTTTTGTAAGATAATAATAATAATAAAGTTCATTTCAAAAACACGCTTCATCCCTAAGTAAAGCTGGAAGCGCGGTACAAAGGCATCCATATATGACAATTTATATTTTTCCACATTAAAATACAAAAAGCAACATTACAAAATGTACATGCAAGCCAATGGACAATACAAGCCAATAAACATCGAGGAATATGAGCAAGATGGAAACAAGGAGGTAGACTACATCACCCCAGCAGGTGAGTGTGAAAAAGATGTGTTTTCAACTAAGGTTTTGAAAGACTTCAGTGTATGGCTGTTTCTGAGAGTGACAAGAAGGCCGTTCCAGATACTTGTTAAAAACTACTCCTCAGCAACACACGCTTTATAAAGACTTTCAACTAGTAGTTCAAAATGTCTTTTGCCGAAAGTATACTAATCATTTGAATCAGAATGTTAAAAAAAAAAAACTTCTGATATGCTTAAAATTAAAATATATATGTACAATTTAATCATAACACATATCCCTTTGTTTGAATTAATATAATAATATTTACTTATCTTATCTATATTATTAATCTTTTTCTTTTTTATCTTATCTTACCTTATTAATCTTTAAGTATCTTTACTTAAAAAAAAAAGTAATAACATAATGAAATTAAGGAGAAATGTTTATATTTGATCTCTTGAATTTCCAATATTAATATGGAATTCCCGATTTTTTTCCGTGATGTGTTCTTGAACACGCTAAAGACTTAAGAAAGCTTTTTCACAATATGTGCAGTAGTTATAGATTTTATGTCATCTGAGTTAATTATTCTGTTTACTTATTAAAAGCTTTTATGGCACTATAAAAATACAAGTTGAATATCTTATTACTGTGCATGTATTTCAATTTTATTTCGATTTCATTAATAAATATTGTAATGTGGTATACGATTAAGCAATTTAGTTTCATTTTCCAATTCTACATTACATTTATCCACGGTCCACAGACTCCACAGACCATCCATCGATATTTCGCCAATCTGGTATCTTTCGTTATCTGAGAATCAAATTATATATTTGTAAACAAACTTTATATTTTTTGTTTAAAATCAGGGTATGTCTTAGTTAAACTCATAGTAAAATCAAAGGTAAATTCAGAGTAACCTGATGGTAGTGATTAAGAAAATTAGTAAAGATCTAACTCTAACTCTTCGTTTAAAAAAAATTTTGGGTGAAAATTATCATTTTTTATGTGATATTTTTGGGGGCAAAACAGAAAATTAACGTTATTTTCTTGGGAAATATTGTTTTTAATTTTATATCGTAGGATTATAATTTTTTTTGTATAGCAAGGATGATATGAAAATGAAACAACTTGCTCTATTCAGTTGGAACAACTGCAATTTTATTGCCTGTTTTAGTAAACAGCATCCTCCCGTCACACTGCTAAACAAATCGGAAAAAAATAGTTTTAAAAAAAGAACTTGTTTGTTTTTTATGTGCGTATTTACGTATTTATATGATTAATTTTATTTCAACTTCATTGTATGAGCGTCTTGACTTTAAGCAGCATTATTTTAACTTGAAGTAGAGTGTATAAGCCGTTATAGATTTCCAGAATGGCCAGCAAGGCACAACAAGCTCAGAAATACATAAAGATTATCAACCAACAGCTTGAGATACTCAATGGAGAGAAGCAATCTGTGATAGAGACTTTAGATCACTCTATCAATCAGGTGCCTTTTTTTAAAAATAGAAAACTTTTGGAAAAAGAAAACATTTAAAAAAATATTTCTGAATTAATCTATTAGAACAAACATTATATCATTAAGTATAATAGAAAAAAAAACAACCCAAAAAACCCAATAAACCAAATAAATATTTTACATTAATTTAAAATTGCAGATTAAATGACCAAAGATGTTTATTAGTTATTTCTCTGTGAAGCTTAATTAAAACACCATTAATAAAAATAAATGTAATTGTTATCCTGTATTTAATGTGTAGGTTCTAAGTGAAGTAAATGCTTGGGTTAATGGAGGACACGTCAATCACACAACCTATGCAGAGATGAACAACATAATTCAGAAACTTATAAATTTGTTTATGGCCAAGTCTGCTGAAATTTCAGGTGTTTTATTGTTGCAAATAATTGTCCATGTATTCAACGAACATTTAACAATAATTTATTAGATATAATATAAAAACCGCCCAGGGAAAAGCGGACACAAACGATTCAAATCCGTAAAATTTAACGTTAATCGTTGTAAAAGTAAATAATGGAACAAGATACCGTCTAGCTTTGAAATGAAAAAATACAGGGCAGTTAACGTATCTGCCGGACGCCTTCTTCAGCAGACAAGATTAAACTTTCAATAACAAAGAATAGGATTTTTTTTTTTGTAAAAGGCTTTTAATTTTAAGCCCAAGCGTAACTTTATCCACAATCCCCTCAAACGGTTTGAACTCTTTCACTCCACTCATATTCTATACAATATAATAGAAGTATTATATTTAATAACTTTGATCTTAAATAAAAACTAAAATGGAATTCGTGTAAAGGAAAGTAATTTCATATCACATTTTTTTGGTTCCATCAATCTATTTGAAGAAGCGACATAAAAAGCTTTAGATTCAATTCGACATAACATTTATTTCTGAAATACATTTTTTAGAAAAAGAGACGTTTTATATTGTTGTTATTTATTTTTGACATCTACAGATCTAGAGACTGAAGAAAATAAAAGTGACAGTGATCTATTACAAACTACTACAGAAGCTAGCAATATTATGACAATTCCTAAAACCAGTTACACAAGAGATCAAGTGCAAGACAAAGTAATGCTTTGTAGAGTAGAAACAGTTCATTCTTCTGGTGATCCATTTTGTGAGTAGTACTTATTTCCTCAAAATATTGTTGCTTTACATTTAATTGTATTAAATAATTTAATATCTTCAACAGTTAACTAAATTATCTAACTCAAAATACACTGCAAGGTGTTTAGGAAATATAATTTCGACATGCACATTTATAAATATTAAGTCATTAATTAAAGTGAGGGTTAACCTCAATGCATTTGACTACTATTGCTGAAACTGAAATTCAGTAAATATATATGTACATTCAGGTGTAGATTCTTCTTATGTTACCACTATGAGATTTGCCATACTAGAGGAAGCCGTATTCTCACTTAAAAAGACAACAGAACAAATTCAAGAACAACAAGGAAATGTTAACAAGAAATTGGAAATATTAAAAAATGCAAATTTAAAATCTAAGAAAAATATTCAAGAAAGACTTACAGTACTTGAGAAAAATTGCAAAGAATTTTCATCAAATGTTGATGCATTGTTTGAACATATGACACATGTTGATGTCAAGTTAAACAGATTAGAAGATGAAAATAAGTCTGTCAATGTCTCAATGAATGAACTCAATAAACAGATCAGCTCTGTTAGAACGTGCAGCAATGATGCCCTTATGTCTATACAAGATTTGTCAAAGAGCGTCGAGAGTACAAATCAACATTATAATGAAATGTCGAATAAAATGAATCAACTGGAAATCTCCATTAATCTCATGTCATCTCAGTACACAGAGCAGTTTGAAAATATGAGCTGCACCAATAAGGAACATGTTGAAAATTTGGTAAGAGTTATTATTTTGCTATACGTTTTTAAATGGAATTTTCACAACTTTATTTTAAAAAACAATTTTAATGAACAAAAGAGGAATTCCAACAATATAACAAAATGAAATCTACATAACTATTATAAGTCAAGGAAAAAAATTGCATAGAAATTAAAATTTAAAAAATCTAATTTTTAATAAATTATTTCATTATAAGATTACAGTAGGGCTGAGATTAATAAAAGGTTATAAAAAACACTAACATATTGTTTTAAGTAAACTATTCGCTACTTTTGACATCATTTTAAAATTAAATATATCAGCTAAAAATATCTTTGCCACATAAAGCTGAGTATTTAAAAAAAAATTAATTTCAACATACATTTCTGTTATATATAGTGTCGGCTTTTTTGTTATTGTTGATAATTTTCTTCTTCTTAAAGTCAATTAGTGACCAGGGGCTTTTGCTTCCTGATAAAATGTGATTTTCAACAAATTGGTATGGTTTGTCAACTAATAGCTAAGAGAATGACTCCTTTAGCAAAAATAAACAGACAATAAACAAGAGAGTCATCTCCAGCAAAGAACAACTTTTGAAGGTATTGATTATTCTTGTTACTAGATTGAGTTTCTTGTATGTCACGGCTCATTTCTTTTTAAATCCCTTATATTAACTTTGCCTTTTGTTCTTGGCCGGCTGGCAAAAATCTAAATACGTCTACCTATCGAGCTGAAGTGTGGCACAGATAAACTCGTCGCCGATCATAAGACATTCTATAAAATTTTCAGCCCAACTCCGCATGGTTTGATATACATTTTAAAAAGAATGCATTTTTGTATCACTGATTGGAAAACAAGTCTTTGTGATTAAAATGCATTTTAATAAAATTAATATGTAGTATTTACATGACATACAAATAGAGTTTTTACTTGAAATAGTTTAATTCTTCCATAACAAATATGCTCGAACAAAGTGACTCATCACAATTCTCCACACAGTGCAAAGTGCAAATTTCATTTAATGGAAACTATAAAACTCGTTCGAGTATCGTTTAGTCTGTCATCACTTTGTATATGTTAATTTTTGTAACATTTCGAATACAGGACGATCTGAAGAAAGTCGAGAAACTTTCTTTATTACATCCAAATTACGATTGTGAATGCTTTGTCTACTCGAGAACTTATCTTGGCTTTCTTTTTAATACCTCACGTCTCACATTTACATCTATAAATTATAAAATTTTGGCTTTTAATTCAAGAGGGTAATAAGAGGATACACTGCAATCAGGTTAGCACATTAGGATATTAGTAAAACAAAGTAAGGTTAAACCTTACACAAACAACGAACATGTCGGCAGGAAGCCTTCATAAGCAAACAAACAGGAAAAACGAATAAAATTTAAAAAATTAAAAAATAGCACTTATCTGAGAAGAGTATCCAAGAGGGCAGCAAATGAAGCAGGCTTTCTGCCGACGCTTTCGTTCTTTTTGTTGCGTTCATATTTTCAGGTTTAACCTTACTTTGTTTTACTTATTTTCTATTTTAATTCAAGAAGGGGTTTAGTATAAATTATATCTTACAATGAAAAACTCATAAGGAGAAATGCAACATAATTTGCAGATATACAAATAAATGAATGAAGAATCATAAATAAATAAGCTCCAGCATGAATGGAAATGCAGTGTTTTTATTTCCTACAATATTTTGTAGGTTGACTCTCTTGGCAATGAATTGGCGGAAATATCCGGTAAAGTTACACAAATTGGTAAGTAATTTTGATAATTCACAGTGAAAAATAAAAATTGCAATCCATCAATTCTAATAAGAATTGAATTTAAAAGACACGTACATTTTTATCTTTATTTTTTTATTTTATATTTTCATGCAAACATCAAAATAGGCATTATTTTTAATACGACATTTTTTTTGGTAATTTGCCGTTCTCTAAACAAGAAATCACGAGACTTTGTTTAAATGAGATTTCACCTATATGATGACGTAAATAATATAACATATATTTCAAATTCAAAAGATGTAGGCCTTTATAAAAGCTGTGAGATTGAGCTCATAAAAAAGGATATATAGATTTATTGATTAATAAATAAATTGATAAATACTGTAAATAGATGAATTTTAAAGTTTTTCGGTACTGAAGATCTGTTGGAAAACGTATAAAAGGCATAGATGTTTTGCAAATTACTATTACACTAGTGTACACAGGACGCGCACAATGCCCATCTCACCATAGTTATGTTATTCCATATACGCTTGTTAATAACATATTTTTTCCCTTTCGTTTTACAGAAAATAAATTCAATCCAACCCCCATAGGATTCTACGCCATTAAAAGAGGTCAAATCAGACCTGAATGTTTTGAAATAGACAATTTTGACGAAGTTTCAGCTAATTATGGAAGTTGCTTTAATCAGACGTCAGGAGAATTCACTGCACCTCAAAATGGACTTTATTTAATTAGCATTAATATAGTTCTAATATCAAAAGTTAGATCCTTCAATATCACTTGTTTTCAGGTGGTGAACGGCTCTATGAAGTTGTCCGAACATTACAATGTGCTCTGCGATTTATCTGGCAATGAATGCGTGACACGTTTAGTTGAATTAAAAAAGGGGGACATTCTGTTGTTGGCACCGCATACTAAGGAAAAAGAACCCATTGATTGTGTTAGGATTGAATTTTTATGTTGTGTTATCAAATAATGAGAGCATTATTCATTTTTTCGCTAGCTCATCAGAATATGAGAGGCTACAACATTTTAGGATATTTAATACTTTGATCATATTTCTTTTAATTCAGTGAATGCTACAAAGTGCCCCCTCTGTAACTGTTGGGTCAGAGTATATCAGCATGTTTATCTGGCTGCTAAAAAATTAAAACTCCCTTCTTTAATTTGATATTGTAAAAAGGTGTTGGGAGTTTGAGAATGTTGGGTTTATTTCTGGACAAATACTTAAAGATGTCCAAAGTTAAATTTTCTGAAGATGAAATATTGAAATCTTGACATGTAAATAGTTATGGAATGGGTGGAAGGAATATACATTTGTTTTGTTTTATTTAATTAATGTATGTTAAGTTTTAAGTTCATGATCATGTGGCTGGTGTACCGTGCTTTATAAAACTACTACTAACTAATAATACTAATCTTAATTTGCGTTTTCGCTGTATGTTGGTATTAAAAGTTTAAAAGAATAATACATTAAAAATGTTTTATCCTGCAAATGAATATGTACAAAGTATTTATTTTACATTCAATTGTTTTTTATTCGTAAAAATATTTTACTAATCTCATCAAATCTCATCAAATCTCTTGTGTTGTAAATAATCGAGAAAAATATTTTGATGTTTTAAAAATGCTCATTTCATGCATGATCGAATTCTTTATTTTTGTATTATATTTAAGAGGAGATGTTTAAGTTATTATTTGCTTTATTTCAATATTGCTATTTAAATTAATTCGTTTCAGTGTAGAACAAAGACAATATAAAATTAAGAATAAGGTTAAGATATTATTAACATTTTGGAATTATGTTGCACCTAAGTTATAAAAAATAAGAATCATTTAAAATTAATCTTAACTTAATTTGAATTATATTTTAGTATAAAAATACATTAAATGTTTTTTTTTTTATTTACAATGTTTTCCCAATTAGTTATTTCAAGAAAACTTTTATGATTTTTCTCTCTATCGAATCCATTGACTTTTCACTTGGTACTTAATTTATAGACAAATGAGAAATATGTATTTTAAAAGGTAAATAATTCGTTTTAATTCAATGTACATATGAGACGTGGTTTCATTTCTCCCTAACACGATTTGCGAGATGACAATGTCTTTGCTTTTTTTAACACTGTATAAATCTTAACAAAAAGAAAGACAGCAGCAATACAACAACGACAATGGATTGCAAATAAAGCAGATTTCAAATGTCAGCAAGCTTTGACCGTTGACCTAAAACAATTATGCAAGTACCACGAAACAAAATTGGTGCAATTAATTTTAACTTATCTGGAAATCACCCCTGACTATATAATTACCTTATGTATCTCATAATTATATACGAGCAAAGAAATATTCTATTTTTTCTCCTCTATATTGTAAATTAATATTGCTTTATGACAAAAAGCATAAATAAAATTGATATCAACTTAACTTTACAGCTTTTTATATTTTTTGTTTTTAATTTAGACTTTATTATTTCTAAAAAAAAAATGGTTTAACATCCCATTTGGAAATAATTTTCTCTCATCAGATTGATTTAATAAACAAAAATAGCAACATAACTATTTAAAGTAACATCCCATTTGGAAATTATTTTCTCTCATCAGATTGATTTAATAAACAAAAATAGCAACATAACTATTTAAAGCATATTGTGGTAAATTTAAGGACACACGTAATTTAAAAAAAAAACAACAACCTTGTCATAGGTATGATGTCAATGCACAATTTATACAATGATATAATTTATCAAACTCTAAATAAAGTATAAATTCATTTAAATAAATTTTAAATGAATTTATAAAAGTAGTGCTAATGTTAATAGCGATATGGATTATCGAGATATAAAACAAAGACTATCTCACACTCTTGTTGTTCTTTGGAGAAACTGATCGCACAATGGTTTGCATGACACCTTATTACAAACTACATTTTGGCAACAAGGAAAGTGGGCACTTGTTTTTATTTTTGTCCTGAATTTCCAATACTCTAATGGAATTCCCGATTTCATTGTCGCTGAGTGTGATCATCCACTGCTTTAAGAGTAATGTGTTCACAATGTGTGCAGTTTTTAAAGATTTTATTTCTACTGAGAAATTTTAAAAACAAATGTTTACAAGCTTTTATAATAATTCGAACATTTCCGTTTTAAAATTGTATTAGTAAGCGTCTGGTTTAGATCTATTTCACTGTACTTCTACGTCGTGCAAAGGTAGTATTGATCGGTTCAGTTTCACTTTCCATTTCTCATTGGCTGCACCTATTGGTACCCGGGTACCAGAATTGACAGGTTGGCATTAAAAAAACGATTTGAAATATCATTGTTAAGTTTGTAAGACAAAATGAGGTATCAAAAAAAGGATAATTGAATGCATTATACGTTTGAAATCTTAATTTCTTCAGTTTTACTAAAATAAACTACCACAAATGACATCAGAATAGCAATGAGTCTAATGGTACCCGGTTACCAGAAGTCAGGGGTTGGGATTAAAAAACTACTAAAAATATTATAGTTGGGTTTGCAAGACAAAATGAGGTTTCAAATGAAAGTTTGAGTCTAATGGTAACCAGGTGTGAATGTCGGCGCTGCGTGTCCGGGTCCATTTTGACTAATGCTATTCGGATGTCATTTGTAGTAGTTTATTTTAGTTTAAATGAAGAATTAAGTTTACAAACATATAGCACTTTCAATTATCTTTCATTTGATACCTCATTTTGTCTTACAAACCCAACAATAATATTTCAAATCGTTTTTTAATCCCAACTTCTCAATTCTGGTACCCGGGTACCAATAGCCACTTCATTTCTCATTAGTTGATTCCATTCAATACGTTTGTACATTATAGTGAAATATAATGTTCTCATTTGGGTATATCTTAGTTGATTTTAATGAATATACATAGTAACATATCAACAGTAAACAAAGAGTAGCCCATTGGTAGTGATAAATGAGTGTCCTTGCTACCACCAACCTATTTATATATATATACAGAATAGCCAGGATGGCACAACAATCTCAAAGATTTATAAACTTTATCAACCAACAACTGGAGATACTCAGAGGAGAGAGGCAAACTGTAATAGACGCTTTAGATCAATATATCGATCAGGTGATTTTTGTTTTATAAAATCCATTGGTTTGATTAAATAGTTAATTTATTACATAGCACAATTAAAAGGTTTAGTTAAAATAAACGCACTAAAGTGAATTATACTTGGATTTAAAATTACCATCCAGGATTTGACAGATGTATGTTTGTTTGACAGATGTATGTATGTTTGACAGATGCATGTATGTTCGACAGATGTATGTATGTTTGTCCTTTACAATGTGAATCTTAGTTAAAAAAGTTTTTAAAAAAAAATAAATTAAAAAAATTAACTGTTGTTGTGCGTTTGATGTGTAGTTTCTAAGTGAAGTAAATGCTTGGGTTAATGGAGGACACGTCAATCACACAACCTATGCCGAGATGAACAACAGAATTCAACAAGTTATACATATGTTTATGGCAAAGTCTGCTGAAATTTCAGGTATTTTGTAATACAAATGAATTGTCCGTGTACTCGTGAAATGTAGAATGTTAAAATATTTAACATTATGTAAGAGTCATGATTTGAAATGGAAAAAAAAAATCGTAATAATAGTAAAATATTTCATATTTTACTCTAAACAAAAAAAGGGATTTGTAGAGATTGATCGTTCCTATTAACAATTTCTGAACGTTTTCTGGTCCTATTAAACCTTTTTTTTGAAAATCACTATAACAAGGTGTTGATTTAGTTCCACATAACTTTTATTTCTGCAACATCGGCAGCTAGCAATAATTCGACAATTCCTACAACTAGTGGCACTAGGGGAGAAGTCCGAGAGAATAGGGTGCTTAGCGGAGAAGAAAGAGTAAATGAATCAGGTAACACGATATTCTTTTCGAATATTTATTTCCTCAAATATTTGTGTTCGTGTGTTATTAGCATTTATAGGTCGTTACTGATTTGATATTTCAAGCAATACATTGTTAAAACTCTGACATACGTAACGTAATATTGAAAAAAATATAATGTAATCAAAAGAATAATATCGTTGTTTTTTTAGAAGATTATATGAAAGGGAGATACTGCCATAAATCCAAATGAGAAACAATAAGTATAAGATCGTTTGTGAGAGCGATTTCTACCTCCTCTACCTTTAACTGCAATATATATGTGTATATTTCTTTTTAAATACAGGTGTAGTTAACAACAACACTGCTTTGAAATTGGCCATTCTGGAGAGAGCCGTGTACTCGCTGAAAAAGTCAACTAAAGATCAACAAGAACATGTCAACAAACATTTCGAAATGTTGAACAACGCACATTTAAACTCCGAGAAAGAATTTCAAGAAAGATTTGCAGCACTTGAGAAAACAGGCCAGGAAATTTCCTCAAGAGTTGACCATTTGTTTGAAGCTGCAACCGATTTTGGTGGCAAGTTAACCAGATTAGAAGAGGACAATAAGTCTTCCAGTGCCACACTGAATGAACTCAATCAACAGATCAGATCTGTGAGAACTTTCAGCAGCGATGCCCTTATGTCCATACAAGATTTGTCAAAGAGCGTCGAGAGTACAAATCAACAATATAATGAAATGTCTAATAAAACGAATCAAATGGAAATCTCCATTAATCTCATGTCATCTCAGTACACAGAGCGGTTTGAAGCCTTGTGTAGATTCAACAACGATAAAACAGACGCATTCGTAAGCAATGTTATAATTATGTCATATGTTTTATTTTAGAGCTTATCTTGAAATTCTTGTATGAGAATGATTTAACAAAAACAGTGTTTAACAATTTGAAATATTACTTGAACGTTCTTTCAATTAATTTGGTAGTAACGATAACGTCTCTATTTTATGCGTGATCTATAAAATTTGAGTGTGTTATTTAAAATACTGAAATTATTTGATATAAAAAATGTATGCGTAATTTGCTTTACTTCAGAATAATTCATATGTTTAAAAGGAGATATATGAGGAGTTCAATTGCAAAACCTGTAGAGTCACTTAAAAACAATTTGAGTTATCTATCTTGTCTGGTTAATTAAGTGCCACTCTACAGTGTTTTGTGTATTTAATGATTAAAAAATCTTTATGCAAGTCTAAAATTCACCATTTATAAATATATAAATGCTATATTCGCTATATAAATTAATTTACAAAATCTCATTTTTCTCTACATCAAAAAGAAGTTACTTAGCAGGGTTTGCAATTGGACTCCTCATAAAAGAAAGTAAACACAGTGTATCGGCATCTGACTAGTTAGTTATCAATAAAAGCTATATTTACATACTTCATAAATTGGTATGCTTTGTCAAATGCAATCTAAAAGACAAACTCAATTTTGCAAATAAAACTAGTCCTTAAAAATGTAAATGTCTCAAGCAGCAGCTAATTTTTAAAATACCTCTTTATCCGGAAAAAGCAACCACATAATGTAATATTGGTTGTTTTGACAATAATTTTTTTTTTATTTATTACTGTTATATTCTGTAGTTTGTAAAGTTTAGCAAAGTTATATTTTTTATTATTGTTTGTATACCCATTTACAGGAAAAGGCTTTTGAGAATAGAGTAGCTAAACTCACAAACACAGTTACGGAGATAGGTAAGATTTCAAGAAATATATACTTTTCACGATATGTTAAAATTTTAAATAAAGAGTTTTGAAGTCATTTGAAAGAAAACAGCATGTTTAGCATAGATAAGCTGAACGAACTAACACAGTTGCAAAAGTGTGTAGGTGGGGTGACTTATTTACAAGATTAAGCCATTGAGAATCTTGTTGCTGTAAAAGCCAAATGGCGGTAATTTCATATAGTTGATATTCAAAATATAGTTCCTTATTATTATTAATAAGCATTCATAAAACTTGACAGTTAAAAGTCTATTGAATTCCTACATTTGAAGTTTGATAGAAAAATTATTACATATTTTCTGTACACGAAATAAGTAATGTGAATTAATTCCTCCGTTTGCTTAAAACAGTGGTTCTTAACCTTCCTCACGCCGCGACCCTTTAATACAGTTCCTCATGTTGTGGCGACCCCCAGCCACGAAATTATTTTCGTGGCTACTTCATAATTGTAGACCATTGGTGTTTCCAGATGGTCTAAGGCGAACCCTGGGAAAGGGTCGTGCGACCCACAGGTTGAGAACCGATGGCTTATAAGACGTTAATTTTTTCTTTAATGCTATTAATAACACTAAGTTAGATAAAAGAAAAATCAACAAAACAAAACAACAAGACAAAAATGAATCAAATAAGTCTGCGTCTTTTGTTTAAATTTATTAGTTCTCCTTAATGATATAATGGCAATAACTGTGCATGAAAAAATATTAACATTTTGCGTACGAAAGTGATCGAGGTGGTGTACGAGAGTCTGAGATTAAGTAGAGGCAGGTTTGAGACTTTGGGTGGAGATAGCTGGGGTTTGGGAAGTGTGTCTGATTTATCTACAACTTATCAAATTAAACGTCATGTAAATCTCAGCTGATAATAGACAATTATTAAAAATTACAGTTTTGTGCCCTATTTTCACCCGAAGTATGTAAAACATCAAATAGATCTTAGTGTTTTGCTCTCGTTCAGCAATTATGTCAGAAAGGCGATGATCAGTTTTGCCAGTGTAGCTCACATGGTGGTCGGTACAAATAATTGCTTAAATAAAATTGCAGCTAATGCAGAGGAAGTTTGTTTGTGCAAAAAAAAAATGAGGGGGGGGGGGGGAATAAATCGGTTTTCTTGTTTATTGTATAATATATAAAAAAAGGAAAAAGAAAACTATAAACAGCATATTATTTTTTTTCATATTAAAAAACGTATAGGAAAATAATAATAAAGACCATTTGGACGTGTCATTGTCTTTAAAATACCAGTAGAACCAAATTTGACCAAGGATAACTTGTTTTTCTGAGTACGAATAACCGAAGACTGCCACGGAAATGTTCTTTTAAAGAATTTTTATATAAAATAAAGTGCACTACTACATTATAAACATAAGGTCCCTTTTTAATTCAGTGCATCGGGGTCAGCTAATTTTAATAAAACCCGGGTGAGAGTAGACATTTTTGTGTGTGAAAAGAAATCGCTTAAAAATGTTTATGACTTTCGCTTTAAACTGGCAGGCTGTATTGTGAGACATACATTATGTAAGAATGTGCACTAAAAGTGCCAAGATTTCACACGATATGTGCCATATGTATCATTTCTGGTCATTTTTATACGCCTCTGCTCTACGCCAAGCGCATGGCGTAGGCTTAAATTTAAGACTCTGCGAGTTCATTTAACCGTAGTTTTGGATGCTTGGAGAATCATCGTTCTACTATAGTTCTCTCCCATATGTTCAAGAGACGGGCTGGTTTTGTAATTTAAAAAAAAAATATATTTTTCATATTTATTTTTCTATCTATCACAGATCGTAAAAATAACCTCCCCAATGCGGGGTTTTACGCATGGACATCATTAGAAGTCACAGATGAATGGTGCGATGTTGAGTCATTTGATTCCGTTTCAGCCAACTACGGAAATCATTTCGATCCACCGACAGGGAAGTTTACCGCACCGCTGAACGGCTTGTATTTAATGAGCATCAGGACTGGGGGTCTTGAAACAAATGACTCATTTGGCGCCACGTGCTATCAGAAGAGCAGCCATCCGTTACATCAAGGGGATGACGGCGTCATTGAACTCTGCGACGTTGTCGGGAACCAAACGATGGTCCGGTGCTCTGAACTCGCGGCAGGGGACGTCGTATATTTGCAATCGAAAAGTTTTGAGAGGAACACCAACAAGTGTATCTCGATTTACTTTTCCATTTATATGATTAAATGCTGAACTTGTCCCTAAAATTAATCGGCTATCACAAAATATAAAGGTTTTCTATGACATTAAGTTGTAACAATGCTTTTGGCTTCTCAAAGTATAAAGGGCCCTTCTATAACATTAAAAATGATGGACATTTTTTTTCACATTATCTGCTTCTACAAAGTATGTACGGTTCTTAAATTACATTGTGTTAAAATGGAATGTTTTTTCTTTCTATAACATTAAAAGACAAATAAAGCCTTTAAAATGAAAAATTTATAGAGTGAATGTTATTAAACGTTTTACGTCTCCACACCTAGATACGCACTAAGTCAAGTTATACGCACTAAGTCAAGTTATGCGCACTAAGTCAAGTTATACGCACTAAGTCAAGTTATACATACTAAGTCTAGTTTTAAGTACTAAGTCAAGTTGTACGTACTAAGTCAAGTTATATGTACTAAGTCATGGTATACGTACTAAGACAAGTTATACATACTAAGTCAAGTTATACGTACTAAGTCCAGTTATACCTACTAAGTCAATTTATACGTACTAAGTCAAGTTATACGTACTAAGTCAAGTTATATGTACTAACTCAAGATATACATACTAAGTCAAGTTATACGTATTAAGTCAAGTTATATGTACTAAGTCAAGTTATACTACTAAGTCAAGTTATATGTTCTAAGTCAAGTTATACTACTCAGTCAAGTTATACGTACTAAGTCTAGTTATATGTACTAAGTCTAGTTATACGTACTAAGTCAAGTTATACATACTAAGTCAAGATTTGCAATCACGAATCTCAACTGTATTTTTTTATTTTCTCACACACACATTACATTGTGCGTGTCTTGTTAATGTACTTGAACGCTTCATTGCAGTCCTCCACTCGTATAATGTGTTACACGGTGTTGTCGATTGTTATGCTTCAAATTAGTAAAGATTGAGGACACGGTCCGAAAAATCGGTGTTTGGGTGCATTTTTTTGTTTAGATATTTATATAACAGCTACAGCGATAATGTAAATATTTAGTAAAATAGAAAGGTTATTTCTAGAATTTCCGTTTATAAAGAGAAATTCCCGATCTTATTGTCAAGTTTCTGAAAGCCTGATCGTCAACTTGATTGAGGCGATGTGTCACAATATGTTACTGTCGTATTTTTTTGGATTGAATGTTGTATAAAAATACACTTTTAATGTTAGTATGTCCTTCTCCTTTTATCCTAATAGGGTGATTTAAAAATTAAAGTTATCCCGATATATTGGCATTATTATTGTTTAGTCATCAATTTAGTTTCATTTTCATTTGACAGATTTATCGATCGACCATAGTTCATAAATTTACGAAAACAATCTCATCTTACATATAAATTGATTAGTTTAAAATAAAATAAAATATGGCACAAACTTATTTTAAGCTCGAAACCCTAAATTTTACTCCCGCCAAAGGTGTTTGAAACTTGATACCAATAGATCAAAATCACACTATCACGACTGATATATGGGGAGTTAATTGTGAATTAATTTTGTCTAAGGTGGCGGTGTGTTTGTGTGTGTGGTTGGGGAGGGGGGGGAGAGGATCGTTCTGAATTTTAAAAATAAAGTTAATTCCGTTACCGAAGTGGCTATTGGTACCCGGGTACCGGAAGTGAGAGGTTGGGATTAAAAAACTATTTGAAATATTATTGTTGGGTTTGCAAGACCCAATGAGGTATCAAATGAAAGATAATTGAATGTACTATACGTTTGTAATCTTAATTCTTTTGTTTTACTAAAAAAAACTACCACAAATGACATCCGAATAGCATTGAGTCTAATGGTACCCGGGAGCGAATGGCGGCGCTGCAAGTCCGGGTCCTTTTTGCCAAATGCTATTCGGTTTCATTTGTGGTAGTTTATTTAAGAAAAACTGAAGAATTAAGATTACAAACGTATAATACATTCAATTATATTTCATTTGATACCTCATTTTGTTTTGGAGACGATTATTATAAATAAATTAGCCATTTATGGGAGAGAACATTTACATCCATATCGTTAGTCATTATGTTTGAAACAACAGTCAATATATTTCAATTTCTGTTTCAAAACAGGTGTTGATACTGCTTACATTACCACTAAAAAATTTGCCATACTAGAAGAAACTGTGTTCTCAATTATAAAGACAACTAAACACATTCAAGAAAAACAAGAAAATGTTGACAAAAAACTGGAAATATTAGCAAACGAAAATTCGAAATCCGAGGAACAAATTCAAGAAAGACTTACAGTACTTGAGAAAACCGGCCAAGACATTAACTCAAATGTTGATGAATTGTTTAAAAATGTAACAAATGTTGATGACAATTTAAACAGATTAAAAGAGGCAAATAAGTCTGTCAATGTCTCAATGGATGAACTCAATAAACAGATCAGCTCTGTTAGAACATGTAGCAATGACGCCCTTATGTCTATACAATATTTGTCAAAGAGCGCCGAGAGTACAAATCAACTTTATAAGGAAATGTCTAATAAAATGAATCAACTGGAAATCTCCATTGATTTCATGACATCTCAGTACACAGAGCAGTTTGAAAATATGAGCAGCATCAACAAGGAAAGGGTTGACGAAACGGTAAACTATGTGATAATATTTCTTATGCGTTTAGTGTTTTTAGAATTTTTTGTAAACAAAAAAATTTATTGTGTGCTTTTTTTTTTGGGGGGGGGGGGGGGATTGGTAAAAATGTATAATTTATTGCAATTAGATTTAATGGGTAGGCTGCAAAATATTTTTTTTTTCTTAATTGATAACTTAATTTTCCTAAACAAAATATATCCCAACGTTTTTGAAATTTTTAGTTTTTAGCAAAATGATTTTAGAATTCAGTAATTTAAATGACTAATGTAAAGAAAAATGAAACTTAACACCAATTCAATTTATTATTTTATTTTGAAATTTTAATTACATTATAAAGAAAAATCTCACTTATTTTGGCCTTATCTTTTTTTCTAGGACACTTTCTAATTTTTTTTGATGTATGCCAATAATGAAACTGGAGAAAAATTTACGTATATGCTGTAATATCATACATTCGTAAATCTGTGCTATAAACAACGACAGTTATTAAGACATTTGAAATAGTATATGAAGTTTATGATTATACATGGATTTGTGTTGCAAGAAGTTTACGTTTCAAAGAATATAATAATAAACCCAGAATCATTTTTAATTATTATGTAATATTTATAAAATGATATTATTTTACGAATATTCACGAAAACCTTAACGCTTTATTTGAATAGAAGGGTTTTTTTAAAATTCTAAATATATTGTGTTGCTTAAGTAAACAATTCAAAAGAGATTGTGTTGCTTCAGTAAACAATTCAAAAGAGATTGTGTTGCTTCAGTAAACAATTCAAAAGAGATTGTGTTGCTTCAGTAAACAATTCAAAAGAGATAGGTAGTAATTTTTTTTACAAAGAAAAAATACATTTTTTTTCTTAAATATTTTTGGTAAAATTTTTCATGTGATTAGTTTTTGTCTTAACAGTTTCTCGAAATTTTTTTTAATAGATTGGTTTGGTTTGTCATCTGCTAGCCAAGAGACTAGCACCATTGGACAAATTAAATGAGATTTTAATCCAGAAAGCCGAATCTAGAAAGCAACTTTCACAGGTATTTTTATATGGCATAGTTTTTTTCTTTGCATGTTCCTTTTATTTTAACATAAATTATTTTTTTCATTTAAACAAGATATTTTTCTCTTAAAAGTCAAACTCAACAAAGATAACTTTGATCTTTCCTTTTAATCCTAATTTTCTAAACAATTTACAGGAAGACGCTGCTGAGAATCTAGTAGCTCAGCTAAATGAAAAAATGTTACAACTTGGTAAGAAATAATTAGATAAATCTTCTCTCTTTTTTCCTAATTCTCCACCAACTACCCTTAAATTGAATTAAAAATTCATACAGAATATTGAAGCTTATATATATATTTATATATATCAATTAATACATATAGGTAAGAAATTGATACAGTTTAAAATAATGGTTTTGAAAAATAAAATTTATCTTTAATTTCCATGAGTTTGATAAAAAAAAAAATACTCTTTAGATTTTAACAGCTTAAATAAAGTTGATAATTTGCATTCACTTGTAGAATTAAAAATAAAGATATAATTTTAAAAGGCAAGTTAAAAAAGATTATTGTACTATACAAAAGTAATCGGGACTAAAAAGTGTTAGAGCAAAGGTTTGTGAAAAGAGTTTATTGTATTTCGTAAATATATTTAGTAAATATCATAGTTGAAGTGCTGGATGGGTGAGCAGTCGAAACTGTGTCAATCCAAAGCTTGTAAACTAGAGACAAGCAAAACCACCGCCGGCATCCCGGGTGGATGGGAACCGCTGACCTTGGATGTCAACTTTCCCAAAGAGAAGGCAAATTCTCGAAGCAGACCCGAAGATTGGTAGGTGGTCATTTTGATTGACACAATTACAGTTGCGACAACTACCGAACGCACAAAGAGCGCAATAAATTCTGCGGGTCGTCTACTGCATCCTGATTTAATCCTTAGTAGTCATGGCATTGGAGAGAGTGAGGCTGGCGAACTGAGCATCTCTCACCCCCCACTTTAAAAAAAAATACAAAGCTGGCTTGGTCATCTTCGCATGCGAAGTACGATTAATAATAGTATAGTTACAAATGTACATTACAAACCTGATTTTTCCCTGTTATCAATTTGAGTTTTCAATGAGTCAGATAAGAGCCAGATAAGAGCCAGATAAGAGTCAGATAAGAGATAAGAGTCAGATAAGAGTCAGATAAGAGTCAGATAAGACTTTTATATTTCATTTCTTAAAACCCTTTCAAACTGTTCACTGATCACAAACCCATAAAAAAAAAAACAGGAAACAAATGTAAAAAAAAAAGGCAAAGGCGGTAACGGCTTTATTAACTTGAAATAAATTAGTAATAAATGAAGGAATATGAAATCTGTACTCAAACATATCCTGTCATGCATTAACTCTAAAACTTCACAGTAATGTCTTTTAAATGTGTGATTTCTTCCTCATTTTTTTTTCCATACGATAAATCATAACGTATGTGACCCAAAAGTTTAATATAGGTCACCTCGGCCTTTTAGACTTCAACAAGTTTGGCCATGTAAGACTATGTTAACTTGGAAAAACCTGCGCTGAGGTTGAAGTAAAGGAAATATGAAACGAGGCGTAATGAAAAAACCTGAAAAAAAAAAGATGAAACAAAACATGTAAACGTGATGGAAATAAAACCGTTGTCAACGAACAGAACAATATAAATAGAGAATAAAAAACGTCATGAATAATAGAAATTTATCAGAATACGACCAAGGTGTGAGAGTCATTTGGAGACACTCAAAAACAAAGGCAAACCCACATCTTATGGACAAAGAAAGCAGACACAAATGAAAAGCAGAACTGCCCTTATTACCACTAGATCACACGATAGGATTGTCCCAATTTTCAGGCAAGTTTTCTCAGCCAAAACGGAACTAACAAGACACCCGGGGCACTCAACGTCGAATGTTAAGCGTTGGTCATCGAGTGATACACAAACACGAATACCTACATTGTCTGAACTACAGAATGTACTGCTCTGGGTCAGAGAGAAATGTGATGACGTCACAAGAAGAGGAAAAATTCTAACGATAAACGTACATCATTTTTACTGACTTATTCGTAAAATAGAATAAAACGAATCCTCTCTTTATTGGAATAATTTAACCCCCCCCCCCCCACCCCCCGTAAAAAAAAACAAAAAACTTTGAAAATTATTATTGTTTCGAGAACAATCACATCAACTGTAGTTACTGATACCAGTTTTTAATATAGTTCCCTTCCTGGTGTTGTGCACAGAGTCTGGTTTTAAATTGCTCTTGACTATTTTGCTCATCTCCTCCACAGAACTCAAATGTAGTTTGCCGAATGTAGGATTTTATGCGTACACAACAATAGACGTCAGAAATGATATGATGTTTGGCGCTTTGAAGTTTGATCACGTTAACGCTAACTACGGAAATCACTTTAATTCACGAAACGGAACATTCACTGTTCCATTGAGTGGCTTGTATTTGATAAGCATGAGCACATCACAAGAAGGCATACATGAAAACCAGTATAATTTTTGTTGTCTGAAGCGTATTTATAGGTTATATAAAGTAGAAGATGTCATTATGTTTTTATTTTGGACCTGGGAACCAATCAGTAACACGGTATACTGAAATGTCAGCAGGAGACTTATTATATTTGGAATCGATGATTTCGGGAAAAAAATACTAAAAAGCAGATAACGATACATTTTTCATGTTGTTTGATTAAAGGGTGAACACTTTAGATCGCTTCGTCTTCTCCAAATCATCACAGTCTTTAAAATAACGTTTGTAAGATCAAAAATTATACACGAATGTAAAAAAACTTTTAAAAATTATGAATTTGTAAAATAAGTATTACCAAAAAGTGTAGGCATCCACGCCTAGATCAAAACAGAGTCAAATGCTGGATCTATTAGAAAGCAAACAATGCCACAATTCTCCGGGAACCCAAGCTGACCAACAAAAAAACAACAACACAAATTGATGAATTAGAGGACATGTGCTTAGATCTTCATTTATTTTGAATCAAAAGCTGCATAATGAAAGTGTACCGTATCAAAAAGGGTAAACATTTCTTTTGATTATTCAGTTTATATTTAAAAAAATAAAAAAAATAACAAAGTGTAAAAATAAAATGATTTTTTATTAAAAATTCAATATTTTTTTCTTTTTTGTTCAAACTTAAGAAAATGTAACAACCTAATGTTGTTTATGTTTTTTAGCTTTGGCCTTAGAATAAAAACCATGCATTAATTTAAATATTCATTAATTGAGACCGCATTTTAGTTTGAGAGAACACACATTCATTTTTATTTTTTAAAAATCATGTGAGTATATTGAACGGTAGCGAATGAGTAGTGTGATAAACCCAAAAAACACAGTGTTCTCATAGTTAAATACGAGATGTTGCCGTGGAACCTGAACCGCCATAACTTGGCAGAGTTAACAGTCATGATAAAACACCTCATGTTTAAAGTTGGGTTCTCTCTTGTTATAACATGATAGGACTTCATTTACTGCGAGTGACTTTACGACACGTCTCAAAACATATCCTTGCTGTGGCTTTTCTGAAGTGCGGACTTTTGCCTTGCACGTGGTTGTCGCACAATGACCTTCCGGTATCAACATCATCTTTTATGTTTAAAATCGCGAGGCATGTTGGCTGATCGCTGGATCAATAATAGTAAATGATTTTGAAGGTTGTCAAAAGTAACAGTTGAAAGCAAACGATTCTCAAAGTTGCTTTAAAACACGAGCAAGTGTTATCTGTGTTAAACTGCTATATCCTGTGGATCGTCGCTATCCAGGAGATAACGTTGTGGAGCTGCTTCTAAACAATGTTGTATTTGCTTGTCATTTGAAGGGCCGATTTAACTCAATACTTGTGTAGCATATCTTACACATCTTTATAAGAATCTCTCTTCGCATTTAAAAAAAATCTCAAATAAAGTAATTTTTTAGCTTTTATTATTATTTTTTAATGTTTACCTTGAAATAAAATGATTGTAATATTTCCATGATGGGTTCTTGAACATGTACTGGAAGATGTATTGTGTGCACTAAGTCTAAGAGATGTGCAGACCTTAATATTGATATGTGCATATATACTCCAGAAGCAGAAATGAGTTGTACGTTACAACTTAGGCACCTAAGACTAAAAATGAATTGACTTCCACTAGCCACACACTTGTAGATACTGTACATCAACTACCGGGCTACTACCAGAAATAAACGGGAACTCTTATGAACTAAAGCTCAACTCATGTGAACTAGATCTTAACTAACGATGATCTCGATCTCAGACAACTTATATTCAACGCTCTTGATAATTGAGACCTAAAAGCTGTGTCACCCCCCCCCCCCCCCCAATACCTAAATAAAAAAAAAATTACTAATTGCTGGTGCTTTTGTATATATAATTATTTCGTATAATTATTAATGATTCTATAATATAATGTTTTGTTATTTTCGACTGATATGATTAAAACAAAATTGATGCCATAGGATCACCAGGAATGATGTCCATCTTGTGTTAATGAATGGTGTCTCCCATCCCATCCTCCCCGATCACAAAATACAATAATTGTAATGAGTATATCAATAAATAGGTTCTATTTAAAATCGTTGGTTTCCAAAATTATAATGTAATGCCAAAGTTTTGTGGGCTAAAAAGCGGGTCGGAAAAATGGGACCCTGGCGGGGCGGCTCTGCCATGACAAAAAATGTGGTTCTGTTCATAATTAAATCCCCACTGCCATTGTCTCCCTAGTTGTTTTCATTGCAGATATAATTCGATGAAAATCGCAAAACTCTAAATAAAAAAAAAACCATAAAAACAAAAAAACAAACCCAGATGCCAACTGATGTTATAAAAATGTATGTAACAAGCTATGCGGAATATCATCCATCGATAACTCTTTAGTTGTTTCTTTTAAACTGTAATTGTTATTATTTCTCTCGGCTAGACAACTGTTCATGGTAGATTATGAATAAGAATAGCAATATATTTTTTATAAAATTCTATCAGAATATTATTATAAATTTACATCTGTTTCTTTCAATTGAACGAATTTCATCTCACTACTCCATAAAAAAAAAGGTTTAAGAAGTTAAAAATTGTGTAACAATATGATTAACAAGTTTCTTTCAGGCTCCCCAGTTTCATAACTTAACTCTAATCTATCAAAAGCAAATAATTTTATTGCAATTCAGTTTTCATGCCACATGATCACAATTCAGTTTTCATGCCACATGATCACAATTCAGTTTTCATGCCACATGATCACAATTCAGTTTTCATGCCACATGGTCACAATTCAGTTTTCATGCCACATGATCACAATTCAGTTTTCATGCCACATGATCACAATTCAGTTTTCATGCCACATGATCACAATTCAGTTTTCATGCCACATGATCACAATTCAGTTTTCATGCCACATGATCACAATTCAGTTTTCATGCCACATGGTCACAATTCAGTTTTCATGCCACATGATCACAATTCAGTTTTCATGCCACATGATCACAATTCAGTTTTCATGCCACATGATCACAATTCAGTTTTCATGCCACATGATCACAATTCAGTTTTCATGCCACATGATCACAATTCAGTTTTCATGCCACATGATCACAATTCAGTTTTCATGCCACATGATCACAATTCAGTTTTCATGCCACATGATCACAATTCAGTTTTCATGCCACATGATCACAATTCAGTTTTCATGCCACATGATCACAATTCAGTTTTCATGCCACATGATCACAATTCAGTTTTCATGCCACATGATCACAATTCAGTTTTCATGCCACATGATCACAATTCAGTTTTCATGCCACATGATCACAATTCATCATAGCTTATCATAATATGAACCCGTACTTTCAAAGAGCTGCTCCCCACTTTATTATTGCACGTAGATAGTACACATTCCTATAATATCACTGGCTAATCCGTTTCTTCAGCCGATTCAGCACAAAGCAAAGACAAGAACTCGTTCTTCTCCTCTATAATCATGCGGCATCCAAACTACATTACAATCAAATTAATTAAGATTTGAGACCGTCGTGGACTTCGGATATGTTAACCACCCCCTCCCCGCCACCCGGTTTCCAACAGTTCAATACAAGGTGTTATGGATCTGTTCTCTTAGACAAAGAAAGTCGCTATTTTGGCATAATTAGTTATTTTACTTTTATAAAGAACTTATACTAAATACTGATTGGTAAAGAAAAAAAAACAAACAAAAAATATATAACCAAGAAAAAAAAATCTTTAAAGACAACCTGAACGCCTAAGTGAATTTGTTCGATATAGACACGGACATAAGGGGGGAAGAGTCAGTAATGGATCATGTATAGTGTCGTTTAACTGTGGACAGAGGCTCTACACAACATGAAGCCAAAATAACAGCGGCAGCAGAACACAAAAGAAAAGCCGGGGCCAACGCTGCACCCGGATGTGTCCCATCAAGCCCCTGCACTGATTGCTTAAGATAATTTCGTGCCACAATTGGCCTCGTTAGCATGCTTTGTACCTAAAGCCAATCCACAGTTAGCCCATACAACGATTCACGTGTTTACAGTCGATTTCGACACATGAACTATATACAAAATTATACATGGCTTAAACTGCTAGCAGAAATACTGAATAAATACGGGCCATTTTGTTGAGCTGAAATTAGGCCAAATGATTGACCGAATTGACTTCCACAGTCATCCACATCATCCAGCATTGCTTTATCATAAAATCCAACTGAGAGATTTAATAATTCCAGGCAGAAAATCCAATATTTTGTCTAATTTTTTGTATTAGAAAATAATTTTAAAAATCACAATTGGAATAAATTGTTAGATGCTGAATTAGGATTCTGGCCAAGTTATTCCAAGTTATTCCAAGTTATTCCTAGCTATTCCTAGCTATGGAAAGAAGAGAAATGCTTAGGTCAAATAAAAATTTTGGAACGTAAAAAAATTATAATAAAAAATCCAAATTAAAAAGTCATATTATAATTTAAGTAATTTTTTTTTAGTAAACTTCTCGAAAATATGATAGATAACAGTTACATTCAATACAACAGTGTGATTATAAATGCGACTCAACCCTGGGTTAGTAATTAACACACACGATTTATAAACATTTTAAAATTTGTCTTTTTAATTAAATTTTATTTAAAAGAAATAAATTTTGAGAAAATAATTTGTAATAAAATACGTATAAATTTTACGTACTACAGATATTATTTAAATATTTTAACCTTTGCGTTTGCTGCAAAAGTTGAACATCTTGTACATATTGTATGAATTATAATGAATATACTTTATGTTAATAAAACGTGATCATTCCGTCCACGTTGTATGTTCATTTGTCTCTTTCTGTTTTCATGTAATACAAGAGTACCTTATAAATCAGGGCTTTTGTTTCGCTTTTCATAGGAACAAAGCTGTCAACAATCAAATGTGGCCCGCAAAAAATATAAATACAAGATTATTTACATCATCGCACAATTCTTTGGCGTCGACACTCATCTGAAAAAAACTTGCGAACTTGTCCTCCCCCACGTTGTTGTGTACCTGGCTGTATTAATATAAGCCATCACCAGTTACAGTTTAATGGACAATGTCTTTTTATTATTATTTCTTTAAAATGAACAAAGATAAAAATAATAAATCATTAAAATAATTTCAAACTCATCATTAAGGGTAAAAATTGACTGACGAAGATAGTTAAAATTGGCCGTCCGGGTTTTCCCGGACTTACTTTTCAATACAGGTTGATCATTCTCTGCCATCCGCAGTAAAGGTAGGCTGCATTTTTTAATTATCTTTTTTTTCCCATTCAATTAATTTTCCAGATACATCATTAACTACATAATGTAAATACAGTATACGCTAAAACTAAAATTAATGACACTTCCCTATCTTGAACGCGCACGTGCGAATGCCAACGATGCAAACCTCCAGCAGCCACGACATCCAAGAAGTAGAAGTGTGTAAAGAAGATATGTTTGGATCTTGTGGGGGAAATAGGTCCCTAGAGGAAGGAGAAATGAGCCTTCATGGTTGAGAGATATTATCCCTAATACGTCTGTGGTCGTGAAGGGAGGACCGAGTTAAAATTGTTTCGAAAGATTTTTTATCTAAATGTATTCAGTAGCACAGTCTGTTGTTAGGAAATTTGTCCTATCTATGAGCGTTAAGTGTTATCCGTAGTGGGGCAAGTCTCGTTGACAGGTAACTGCATCTACGGTGCAACTATCGCTCAATAACAATTCAATAAAACTAAATTTACTTTTAGGGGGGTAAGAGGTGACAATAGGATTGATGCATTTAAAATTTTTTTTTTTATCGCAGCGTGTGCACATATCATAAATTTTATTAACTTTGGGGTAGCATAGAGGCTTACAGGTTGGTCATAATTTTAAGCTTTAAACCGCACAGAAACATACATAGGTCTCTAGCATGAAATAACGATAGAACTACTCTTCTGTTATTAGCATTCAAACTGTTTCATAACTCTATTACTTTTAACGGGCCTAATCATGGTTTAGATGGAAAGCATGTTGCGCTAAAAATTAATATTTTATTATTGACTCTTCTTTTTTTGTGAATCTAATTTATCTGTATATTTCGAGATTTAAACAAAATGGAAAGCAGAGAACAGGAACCTGTGGGATCTACTAACGCTCGACATCGTGAGAAACTTAATCAAAAGTTAAACTCTGTGAAAGAGAAATTTAACGAAATAATTGATGAGGTAATGGAATTTTGTTCTCTTTTTAAATAAGATTATACCTTTTAAACAACTGTCCAGTGTTAATGCATTAAACTATACGATATAATTTTGAGAAAATACCACGTGGGGCCAAGTGTTAATAAAAATAGTTAACTTTGAATTTTCTATAATATATGCCGGCCTTTAAAAAAAGTGTGCCCACAGACAGTCCTACACTGCACCTGCCAACTTTTAAACAATAGTCCTATAGACATTCCCACAGAGAGTCCTCAGACACTCCTACAGACAGTCCTACACTGTACCTGCCAACTTTTAAACAATAGTCCTATAGACATTCCCACAGAGAGTCCTCAGACACTCCTACAGACAGTCCTACACTGTACCTGCCAACTTTTAAACAATAGTCCTATAGACATTCCCACAGAGAATCCTCAGACACTCCTACAGACAGTCCTACACTGTACCTGCCAACTTTTAAACAATAGTCCTATAGACATTCCACAGAGAGTCCTCAGACACTCCTACAGACAGTCCTACACTGTACCTGCCAACTTTTAAACAATAGTCCTATAGACGTTCCCACACAGAGTCCTAAACCCAATCCTTGGATCTTTATTGATTAATATGATAGTCGCCTCCCCCTAAAGAAAACAATTTTACCTGAGTTCTCATGTAACGAATGACAGCATTTTTTTTACTCAGAACTATTAATATTCGGGGGGAGGGGGCACGGCGGTTTCGAAAAGGAAGCAGGACACACAAGAAGCTAAATATTTAATGTATTTTTAAAAGTAATGATCAACCTTCTATTGCCGTAAAGCCAGTAATATAATGTATTTACTATCGTGTAGGTACAAAGTGAGTTGGATGCATTGGGCAATGAAGGATCTGCCAGTGAACAAGAATGTGCAGACAAACTGTGGACCATTAAGGAGCGTATTGATATCTTAAGAGACAAGACTATTGAATGTTCAGGTACTTACTGTGACACGGCAGAGCTTTTCTGAAAGACAGACTTTTATCAAAAAGAAAGTTCGTGATCTCTTACAAAATGCATTTTAGAAAAGCGATGAAAAGCGCATTAAGTGTTCTTGACAAGATGAATATATTTATATTTATATGTATGTATATAATAGATTTTAAAGTTAAATTTTAAGCTGTGTATGAGAATAAAAAGTAAACCCATAAGTATGTCGTCTCTGGATGCATTAAGTTTACACACACACACAAACACGCAATCATAAGGAATTGTAGAACATACTTTTTAAAAATCAGGTCAACAGGTGGAAAAGATGGATCTGAATACACAAATGAGTTTTTCATCATTGAGCGCGGGAATAGGGGCTTCTGAAAGACGAATTGATGATCTGATGAAATGGCGCAATGAGAACTATGAGGATTTGAAGAATATTTGCATGTCCGTCAGCACAAAGTGTGACTCTTTGGTACGTCATAATAGAATTATTCAACTATTTATTTATAAGTAGGTATTTAATATTTTTTTAAAAAAATGTATTAAAAAAACGATCTGGCTATTGGTACCCGAATACCAGAAGTGAGAGGTTGGGATTAAAAAAACTTTTAAAAATATTATTGTTGCGTTTGTAAGACAAAATGAGATATCAAATGAAAAATAATTGAATGGACTATATGTTTGTAAACTTAATTCTTCAGTTTAACTAAAATAAACTACCACAAATGATATTCGAATAGCATTTAGTCAAAATGGACCCGGACACGCAGCGCCGCCATTCACACCTGGTTACCATTAGACTCAAACTTTCATTTGAAACCTCATTTTGTCTTGCAAACCCAACTATAATATTTTTAGTAGTTTTTTTAATCCCAACCCCTGACTTCTGGTAACTGGGTACCGATAGTCGCAGCCTTAAAAGAACCTCGTTTAATTTAAATTACAATTATTTTTATTTTTAAACGTTTCATTTCTCGTGTTTATTGTTCCATTCATTTAAAAGCTTCAGACGTTATTGGTTTGGTCAGACATCAATTTTCATCATAATTTTTTTTTGCAACGTTTTCTTCATTTTTAAAAACGAATGTTAAAGAGTTGACGTCTAAAGAATTGAACAAACTGTTTGGACTTCTTTTAATATTGCATTATTCACTTGGTCCCCTAGGCCTTGGACCTTTGGGGCGCCACAGATGACATGAAAGCGATCCTTCTCCACTCCTCTCTCTGTTTTCTGCACTTCTCACAGCATCGCCTAGTTTTAGTCCCATATACTCTTTGATATTATCTCCCCAACTTTTACTCTGTCTTCCTCTTCTTCTCCCTCCTCTCGTTGTGCCCTGCATAATTTCTTTGGTTAGACCTCGTTTTCGGTTTAAAAAAAAAGGGCAGCGCACCTTTCTATCCCCTAGGATATTTCAAGTTTGAAACATATTTGGCAGTCTCTAGAGGCAAGCATTCGTCGACACTATCTTAAAAACAAGATCCGCTACGATCAGTCCAATGCAATAATTAGAATCAGTGCCCATAATAACTCTAGGGTCAAACCTAAAACCCTAGGCACCAAGAATAAAATATTTCTTTTTGTAATGTGATAAGTTAATCTATTTGTCCGAATCATTTACAGGTGGAAACTATGAAAAATGATTTAGACAAGTTGGCACGAAAAATTTATCAAATGGGTAAGTAATACTTTAAAAAGAAACATAATGTAATGTAATTGTCATTTTAACAAATTTATAACAAATATTAAGATCAATTAAGAGCGATAAATGAAGATAACAAATATGTGTTTCTTTTTGTCTTTTACATTTTTGTATACTGTCTTTTTTAATGTCTGTATTCAAATTGCATTCCTTTTTTGTTCTCTCTATTGATTACAGAGTGCATAGTTGTTTAAACCATGCACTGAACTGACTATAAAATTTTAATATTCTGATGATTTTAATTAGTACGCCAAACATATTTATTGATTTATTTCCTGCTTATATAAAAACTTAGCAAATTCTGTGAACATTCTTTGTTTTAAATAAATTGGACAAAATATTATCCACGTGATGGCTGAATACACATTATGTTTTCGCGATAAAAATCTTTTTTTTTTTAAAAAACATCATCATTAATATTACTTAAATAAATATTTTTTGCTAAACGAAACGAATTATAATAGCCACATACTTTTCGTGTCAAATAGTTCCTACAATTCACAGAATAAATTATTTGAATCTTTCAACAATCACAAGCTGTAATGTTGTAAAAAAAAAAAAAACTCTACTATGGGAATTTGCAAGTTATAATTTTTCAAACTAATATCGTTGTGGTTTATAGCAATAAAATTGTTACTATAATATTTTTGACTTAAAAAAATAATCAAAATATTGAGCGGATATAGCTTATTTTATAATTACCACTCTCTTTACGCACCCACCTTAGAGATATATATCGTAATAATACAATGGCCTCTTTTTTACAATAATACAATGACATCTTGTTTACAATAATACGCCGACATCTTGTTTACAGAGAAGGAATCGGTTAAACCGAGTCTAGGATTCTTTGCCCTGAAAAATTATTCCCTCCCAGCTGGAGATGTCACAGAGTTTGTTGATGTTGAGGCCAACTACGGACGTCACTTTGATCCTGCATCTGGCAGGTTCACAGCTCCAGTCAAGGGTTTCTATATAATAAGCATTATTACAAATTGTCCAATCAATACATTTTGTATAAGTTGTGTACTCAAAACTCCATCGCTACCGACTGCCTCTTCACTTTGCGATGTCTATGCAAACCAATCTATAACTCGCTGTGTTCAAATGGACGCCCTTGATGAAATATATTTGAAGTCGTCAATGGATGGACAGACACAACCAATCTATATTCAGTTTTCATGCTGCCTGCTAAGACGCGAAAACAAGTGATTCACTGTTTTCTTTTCAATATTCAAGGTGTTGGACGCGGTGGCAATAACATTATACTATATTAATATAAGGTGCTGGGTGTTTTAATCTGCTGAGGAACTGAGCAATTCTTCTTCACTTAAAAACAATTCAGCTTACGTCAAAGCTACTGTTCAACTTCAAAATTGCCTTGGTCGTCTTAGCCTGCGAAGTAGTTAGGGTCGGTTCACACGATCAAATTTTCCTTCTAGCATTTGAAGCAATTCGTGTCACTACTTTCAAATTACTATTTGATCAAATTCCCCCAAAAAAGAAACCACGCACAAAATAGTGCTTTTATACAATAATTTGACGCGAAATTTGATCGTGTGAACTGACGCCTATAAGCTATTGCGTAAAATAATATTCAACGAAAAACCATTGGGAGGCAAGTTTTTGTGGACGGTGGTGATTATCGATAAACACTTCCAGATGTAGAAAGAGGAACGAGAACCAAGCTTGATGAAAAATGCATTAAATCAAGTATTTTGTGATTTAACTTTTTTAAATTAGCCACTTAATGTGAATATTCAAAGTGCTGGCCAGGACGAACACAACAAAAAATATGCTTTTAATTAACATGGGTCATCATCTCCCACTCGAAATATTTAGAACGATTGCACCATTAATTGAAATACCGCTGCCAATGTTCGAGACGAGAGACGCCATCGCTTTCATTTTCAACTCACACATTTCTGAGATGTAACCTGAAAAATTGGAGAAGCGTTAATTGTAGAACAAACGAACAATCAAACTCTATTTAGGAATAGAAAGATAATTGAAATGATGCCAGGACATGCCAAATTATCTACATATCTCGTTCACTAATGTCAGACGACCATAACGATTGTTACAGCTGTCCAACAGAATTCCTGAATCAACATTCTCCATCAGGACTGTTACGTCATCTTCTGCTTCTAAGGCCTGGAGTAATTTGTTATGCTGCTGTGTAACCTGAATCCACAAAGAGGATTGCACTATGGAACTGGCATGTTCGTAAAGCATCTGAATCATAGGTTCGTAGCGAATGCAAACCTTTCAAATGGCAACTTTGGGGATTTAACTTTCATTCCGAGAAAGTATTTGGCTCCATTAGATACAACACTAATGTTTTCTTAAAGCGTCAACAATTTCCTATCCTAACTACTTAAGCTATCACAATAAATGAATCTCAAGAACAAACATTTGACCACGATGGTATCGATCTACAGACTGCAGTATTCTCACATGGTCAGCTCTACGTTTCATCGCCCCGATCCTGGAGCCCAAGACAAACAAAAGTCCACATACAGAAAACCCACAGCAAGGAGAGCTGCTGAAAGATATCCTCATTAGTCCCCCCCCCCTTTTTCTCCCACGACGTTTTCCAGGTGTAAAGAGGATCAATTTTAATTTACGACGTTATAAATGAGTGGTGGTTTTTTTTTTAATGTCCTATTATTCTGCAGGGTTTTGGTGGCTTGGGCAACACAAGAAATACCTAGCTTTTATATAAATAACATATATGTAATATATATATATACTATATTACAAATTTACAAGCTTGGAGGGAAATGCTGAAATTAAGGAAAACACACTCAACATTACAGAGAGAATGTTGCTGATCTACTTTTAAAGTCCGCCCAGAACGCCATTCAAAACGTGATCTATTTGTTTTGGGTGCTATATATTTAGAGTCGTCATATTCTTCAAAATTACGCCCCACCCCCTTAAAGGAAAAAAAAAAGTTACATAATGGAGCAGCATAGTGTTTATCATACTATTCTTGTATTGTATCGTAAGTTGGAATTTTTGTGCAGCTTTCCTTCCTTGTTTAGCGCCAAGGCTTATATTTTTGTAGACATGATTGATTGCATGAAAATCCTTATGAATGTGAACCATTTTTTTAAAAAAAAGTTTTAATAAAAGCGAGTTAAAAAATTAAAAAAAAAAAGAATTATGTCTTTAATCATTTGTGGTCATTTTATATTGCATCGCTGTTGGGTAAATGTAAACATTTTCAGCGATTTGACATACAGAAGCCACTCAAAGATCAATGCACGTCACTGTTGACCTGCTGATCATGAAGGATTGTGCTATAAATTCAAAGTTTCATCTCTATTCGAAATCAGGAAGTGGGTAAAACTGAGATTTCCCCAAGGGACATAAACTAGTCATTCAAGGGTCAGGGGAGGTCACTGCTGACCAAATGACCATGAAGGGTTATATTGTCACAGGGATTAAGCAAGACCACAACATTTCAAGCCCATCGTACAAAGGGACCAGGGCGAACATTCAGATGCAAGATTTGAATCAAGGGTCAGTGGAGGCCATCATCTTCTAAGCCAGTGGTTCTCAACCTTCCTCATGCCGTGACCCCTTAATACAGTTCCTCATGTTGTGGCGACCCCCAACCACAAAACTATTTTCGTTGCTACTTCATAACTGTGGTGTATATGTATTTTCGGATGATCATTCGACCCCAAAGGGATCGTGACCCACAGGTTGAGAACCGCTGTTCTAAGCTATGGCTAAGACACACATATTTCTCGACATAAAAGTTTTTAATGGCCCTTTGTTTAAAAAAAAAAAAAGAAACAAGGAAAAAAAAAATATTTTTATTTTACTGCTCAAAAATACAGTGGAAATGGTTACATTTAACACAGCAGTTAGATTATATAAATGACTCAAACCTGGGATGGTACCTAATAGTTTTGTTTTATAAAGCATGATTTATTTGTACATTAAAAACACATTTGAAATAATTTGATTTAAAATCTTTATAATTTTTAAACACTACTTATATTATTAAGAAGATTTAACCATTGTGTTTGCTGTTAAACGGGAAATTCTAATACATATTATATTAACATAATTTATTTTATTTAACGTGATAAATCCGACAACATTGTAAGTACGTTATTTTTCTCTCTTTTTTTCCCCCTGTAACTGTAATACAACAGATACTTATAAAACATGTTTTTTTTAAATTTGATTATTCATAAAATTAGAGTTCTCTACAATAAAATGAGGTTCCCAAAAAAACTGCACCAATGCTCTGTTCACACGATAAAATGTTCGTTTAATGTTCTTTAATTGTTTGTCAAATTTCTTTTTTAACGCACCATAAAGTAAAAAAGAATAGTACCTAGCATAATTCCTCACACAAATATTTCGGGTTTACCCCCAGCTGTAAATAACATGCCATCACGACAACGCCACGTCGATGTACACCAGGCTCTACTGATCTACACTCTCATCAATCACAATTTAATATACATTCTCTTCTCTTTTTTTATTTTAATGATAGAAAATTATATATTATGAATTAAAAGTTTTCAAAATTAATAAACCGTGACAAATCGACTGTCGTAATTTTTTTTTAATTAACTAACTGGGTTTTCCCGCACTTACTTTTCTCTACAGGTAGATTACTCTCTCACCACTTCATTAAAGGTAGGCTTAAACGTTGGTTTGAAGATAACGTTGATCCCGTAAAGAGATTATTGTGTAGTGACGTGTCTTTCGTAATATTTACTCATTTGTTTACTGCTAACATAAAGGATTACGTAACAACCTTTTATATTTAAGACGCGGTCCATAAAGTCGTTAATATAGATTGTATCGGTGTATTATAAGCTATTCTTATTTTTTTTTTGTGTCTATTTCTTATTCTTTTTATCAATCCTCTGCCCGTCAATTTAACTAAAATATAATTAGCTGGTGTCACGACAAGAACTTGTACGATTAATATGATAATTTCTTCCATAATCCAATTTAAATCAGATATTAAAAAAAACTATTTAAAATAAAATAAATCAATACACCACACTCATTTTAATCGTTATAAGTAAGTTAAGATTGTATGTATGAAAATGAATCTACAAAATATCTTCTAGTGCAATATTTAGGGATTTCTACAACGAAATATGCAAATACTTCATTTTGATTCTTGTTTCAAGAGACACAATTTGAAATATCAATTATTTTTTAAATAAAAAGAAGGCGTGTACACTACTTCATCCTTGTTTTTTTTAGGGATTAAAAAAAAATGGCAAGCAATGAAAAGGTAACTCTGACATCTGTTATCAATCGACAACTTGAGTTACTTGATCAAAAGATAAATTTGGTAAAATGGGAATGTGGAGAATGCATTAAACAGGTAGTTTGTTTGTTTCTTTTTAAAGTTTATAATTTAATTTTTACAACAGATGTTAATTTTTAATGGATTCGTAATTAACATAAAATTATTTTAGTCTTAAAACACTGAACTATTTGCACAAATCAACCAACATAACGTGTTTACTGTGTAGGTAGAGTGTGAGCTAGCTGCTTATGGCCAAGAAGGAATTGTCATTGGTAGAGGATGGGCGGAGGAGCGAAAATCAAGGAAGCGACGCATAGATAATTTAAAAGAAAAATCGATTAAAGGCTCAGGTATTTATTATAATATGATTTTCAATGGTATAACATTTAAAATATAGAATTTTGTGAACAAGAAGTGTCATGATCTCATACAAAATGCATCTTAGAAAAACAAACAAGAAACGTATTATAACGTAATTAAACTAGATTTAAATGTCCAACAATTTAAAACGTGGATATTAAGTTATGTGTGAGTGCGGAAACAAAACCCAATAACAGAAAACAATGATATGTCTCCTTTGTATGTTCGGAATTGTAAGTAACACTAGAACATATTCTTTTTTTTTAACTAACAGGTGAAGATAGAGACCTGGATAGACAAATCAATTCGGAGTCATTGAGATACAGGAGTGATGTTTCTGAAAAGCGAATTGAAAATTTCACAAACTGGCATTATTGGAACTATGGGTGGATAAAGAATTGTTGCTTGTCCATAAGCAAAAAGAGTGACGGTTTGGTTCGTGATAATATTTTAAAAAAAATAATAACAGTAATTTATAAATACCCATGTAATGATTGTTTTAAACATTTCTTTATTTACTAGCGAGAACCCGGCATGCGTTGCATGCCACTCAATCAAAAAAAGTGTTTGTGTTTTAATTAAGTTTTACAGTAATTTTTAAATAGAAAATATTTATTGTTTTTTCCGTCTGCCGTGTACACAAATAAATGAGACGTTTTTTTCGACGCGTGAGCAGGCAACATATAGCTGTCCACGTGAGAAGCATGTATTTTCAAAATTTAATCCACACACTTGTAGCGATTGATCCACCTATGCAGTAGCTCTGTTTTAAATTATATTTAGATAGCTCAAATATTTATTATTTTTAAAAAAAGGTCCCCGGCCCCAAACGCAAAATTTTAAAATGGTTGTACTTATGTCACACACAAACTGAAATGTCGTTTGTATTTGATTGATTTCTAGCCACCCATGCAATAGCACTCATTGAAATTATATTTGTATAGCTCATATAAGAAAAAAGTAATTTGGGGCTCCGGCCCGAAAAGGAATATTACAAAATGGATAAGCTAATTCAGAAACCATTGGTGCGCACAACAACTTACCAAAGTTTTATCGCAATCGAATGAATGGTATAGGAACACATACGAAAATTATATTTAGCTCATAAAAGGTGGGAAAAAAATTTAGGTCCCCGGTCCCAAAACGGAATATTGTAAAATGTGTGCAATAATTCAGAAACATTTGCATTTTTTTACAATTCACAAAATGTTTATCACTTTGGATTAATTGTATAGAAGCACATACGGGATATACTTATAGATGTATACATATAGTTTACCGAATTAAGATAACTTATTTGCAATTATTCAAGGATGATTTGTCTGTCTTTCTGTCTGACTGTCTGTCTCTCTGTCTGTCTGTCTGTCTCTCTGTCTGTATCTCTGTCATTCTATCTGTCTGTCTCTCTGTCTGTCTCTCTGTCTGTCTCTCTGTCTGTCTCTCTGTCTGTCTCTCTTTCTCTCTGTCTGTCTCTCTGTTTCTTTGCCGGTCTATATGTCTCTCTGTCTCTCTGTCTGTCTCTCTGTCTCTATGTTTGTCTCTCAAGCTGTCTCTCAGTCTGTCTCACTGTCAGTCTCTGTCTCTCTGTCTATCTCTCTGTCATATGTCTGTCTCTCTGTCATATGTCTGTCTCTCTGTCTGTCTCTGTGTCTGTCTCTTTGTCTGTCTATGTGTCTGTCTTCCTGTCCGTCTCTCTGTCTGTGTCTCTTCTGTCTCTTTGTCTGTCTCTCTGTCTGTCTCTCTGTCTGTCTCTCTGTCTGTCTCTATGTCTTTATCTCTGTCTATCTGTTTGTCTCTCTGTCTGTCTCCTTGTCCGTCTCTCTGTCTGTCTCTCTTCTGTCTCTTTGTTTGTATCTCTGTCTCTCTGCTAGTCTCTCTATTTGTCTCTCAGACTGTCTCCTTGTCTGTCTCTCAGTCTGTCTCTCTCTGTCTCTACTTCTGTCTCTCTGTCTGTCTGACTGCCTGTCTGTTTGTCTGTCTGTCTGTTTATCTACATATCTACCTATCTATCTATCATCTACCTATCTACCTATTTACCATCTACATTCCTGCCTGCCTGCCTACCTACCTGCCCACCTGCCTAACTACTTACCTGCCCACTTACCTACCTACCTATCTTCCTAACTATCTACCTATCCAGCTACTATCTACAGACCTGTTTACCCTCAAAATCTTAAAATCGTACAATATCATCACAAAATCGTTCAATATATTATCTTAATTGTAAAAAAAACACACAGTTTATATAATGTATACACCTCAAAATCGTACATGTATCTTTTATTTACATCTCTATCTTTCTATCATCTATCTTTTTATTTTTCTGTCTGCCTGTCTTTCTTTCTATCTCTCTATCTAATAAAATCTCTATATTTAAAATTAATTTTTCACTTGTGTAAAGTGATTGGGTTTTGATATCCATGGGTATAATTATGTAAATATATTTATGTTATGTTAAAGTCATTGATTTTCTTAATTGGTTAACATTTGTTCATATGAAAATGAGAATATAGCTACTTTTTTTACAACTGAAATGTCATTGGATTGAAAAATATTGTCATCCAAGTAAAAATGCATGAATTCAATTTCCTACCATCGATATAAATGTATCGAAAAAGGTTAATTATTGATCAAATTTATTCTTGTGCTGCATTGGGCAAAATGAATGTATAGTGTACTCCCCAACCACAGTGTTTTTAAATAATAAATAAATCATCCACTGGATTGTAGCACCCTTACTTACGCAAAAAGATTTTTTTTGCATTTAATATGCTTTGTTCTTATCTAGATCAGTGATAAGTGCATTAAAAATGCTATTTGGTTATTTAGTTTTGCTGCACCAATTTAATTAAATGGCATATTCTTATTAAAATTATTTTTAAATGTAGAGTTATTACTACTTTATAAATTTCATAAAAGTTTATTTTTGGAATGAATCAACGGTACAAATGTATTAAATGTTAAAAATACAAAGCTAAATTAGTATTTAAGTTTAGCAATTTAAAAAGCAATCAATGTTATTTATTAATTTTACTTATGAGAAAGGGAATGAACATTATCAGTTTTGTCACGCTTTTTTATTAAATCAGAGAACTTTTAGCTTTGGCTAAATAGGCAATTCGCACTATGACGTCATTTGCGTGATTATTTAGAGATAATTAATTTTAATTTTATTTCGCCTTATTGACAACGCGCTAAAGAACGCAGTAACAACAACTGATGTTTTGGTTTTCCCGATAAATGTGAATACTGTGTAATTCTTTGAACATATTTTTTCTATTTAATTTTTTTTTTCATTACTTTCAAACGCATATAAAATGCTTAAGATAGTTCCTTAGTTGTTTCTTTATATTTATTTTAATTTATAATAATAATACTTAAACCTTTGCTAAAATAAAAGCTGACATATAATATTTTTTGCGCATGTAAATTTATTCGATTTCCGTAAAATAATAGAAAATAACTTTGATTGTTTTTAAGCGTCCGAACGTATCAAATTATTTTCGGGTTTTAAGCGTTATGTCAGCATAGCTCATTCTTATATATATAGAAAACACTTTCTTGATAGTTAACTACAATAATTTTTTTAATTTTTTGAAATTGTGGCATCATATTTTGTTCACATTATTCATGAAAAGAGAGGAAAAACTGAATTTAGGAATTTAGGGGATGGGACTGAATATTTCATAGAATATGTTGTCTTCGGCAACGAGTCTATAAGCCAAGTTTCAGCTCGATAGGTTCACGGGAAGTGGGTTAATTCAACTTCCAAAGATTTTATTCCAAACACACAACCACGGACTAAAGAAAGCGACGATATTATAAAGGATTTTAAAGTCTATTGCATAAAACAATGCTTATTTTTTTAAAATAAAAGATATCTGGTGACTTTGTGTTATAATTCTTCAACACCAGGGTTAATGCGATAACATTTTGCTTCAAATTTCTTTTTGAACGCACTATACTATATAGTAAAATGAAATAATGCATTCAAAAAGACATTTGACGCAAAATTTGACAGTGTGAACTGAAAATAAAATTCAACCAATCTTTTATTCGATCAAACTTCCTTCGTTCAATTTTCCGTCGACGAAATTTCTTTCAAACAAATTTCCGGATACGGATTAAATTAACTTTCTGTTTCGGATGTTTGCAAACTCCCTTAATATCAATGCGATGGTCGTCTGTGACTGGTAGAATCATATGAGACTCACCAGAGATACAAGACAAGATATCTTGTACAATTATATTATTACACTTTTTTTCACATGCTGTAAATTAACATAGGGTTTTATTTCTGTGTATTAAATGGTGTGTTTTTATATCAGCTTAAAATTATAATTAAGTTGATTATTCTTTATGTCGCTAGCTTTTAAATCTCTATTCCTTGTATATCGTCTTCCAATCTCTTGTTACGCATGCTTCATCTAAGGAGCGTAATCTTAACGCATATTAAAAATTGTACAACACTTCAACGGTGCGTAACAAGATCAATTTCCCATTGAAATGATATTGCCTTTGATGATATCTCGATGCTGCGAAATGGAACTCACAAGGCTTATGAAGTCAAGTCAAACTTTGTACATGTTAAACACTATTTTAAAAACTGGAGCTATTACAATAGATCTGAAACAATTTTTTTTAGAATCAGTGCCCCCAAATATTACTAGTGACAAACCTGAAGCTAAAGGCAACAAGTAAAAAAAATTGTTGCCTCTCTTGAGGACTCTGTTAATTTCTTTTCCCTCCATCATTTACAGTTGGAAGTCATTCAAAATGCTATAGCTGAGGTCTCTCGAAAAATTGATGAAATCGGTATGTATGAATTTAAAATAAAGACAAATATAGTTTAGCTACAATTGTTACAGCTCATAACAAATCTTCAGACGAATTTAGTGCGATAGAAAAAAGTAATATATATATATATATATATATATATTATATATATATAAATATTTATAGTTAAAATTACTGTTTATGATTTTTACACGTTAACTGTTTTAATAATTATTTCCTAATTTTTTTCTCTATTGATTAGAGAGTAAACATTTTTTAAAGCCATTGAATACCTGTCTACCGAACATTTGTATAGTTGTTATTTGTTCCGGCATATACAAATATACATACATAAATATATATATATATATAGTAAATTCTGTGAACATTCCGAATTATAAATAAATTGTACGAAATAGTATGCACTTGATAGGTGTATACACAATATTTTAACTAACAACAATCTTTACAAAAAACAACAACATCATTATTAATAATTGTTAAATTTGTTTTGCTAAGTGAAATGAATTATAATAGAGATAGTTTTTCATGTAAAACTGTTTCCTAAAATGTTCAGAATAAATTATTTGAACATATCCACAAAAAAAAGCTGAATTTTTTTTTTGTAAACACTCGACTTTGGAAATGTAAACGTTTTGTTTTCCTTTAATTGAAATTTTTTGTGTGGATTATAACAATACGATAGCCACAAAATATTTCTCCTTTTCGAAATGTAAAAAAATTTACTCAAGTTGTTGAGCGAAGATGTCTTATTTAACGATTATCAAAGATTAGATTCCACCTACTGGTAACGAGGAGCAGGCTATTGGGAGACTTTTTGATGTAATCCATGATTTCGAAACACAAATCCTAGACTCCGAAGGTTGGGCACCCCCACCCTCCCCCCCCCCTCCGAAGTCACAGATCTTAATGAGAACTAATAAGTACCTGATATGACTAAGAGAGTTCACTGAATGACTGCTTATTTTTCCACTAGTGAAATAATTTAATGTTAACGTCTCGTTTTCAAATTGTTTTATTTATGTGCTGAAAATGTAAAATGCAATTAAAAAAACCATTTCCATTTGTTTGGATTAAAACAAATTAATCTTATCTTACCTTATCTTAGATACATAAGAAGTATCTAACAATAAAACTATGTCTTCTTGTCTACAGAGGAAGAATGGATTGCACCGAGTGTTGGGTTCTTTGCCGTGAAACGCTCCCCCCTCCCAGCGGGAGACGTTACAGAGTTTGAGTGCAAGGATAACTACGGACGTCATCTGGATCCCTCCTCCGGCAGGTTCACGGCGCCACTGAGTGGCTTCTACTTGATAAGCGTTAGCACAAGCAGTCAAGGCACTGCATCGAGTAAAATCTGTTTACACAGAACGAAACATCAATCGGAGCAGAACCCCACTGCACTGTGCGACGTCCACGCCAACCGATCTATAACCCTCAGGGTTCACATGAACGTGGGGGATGCGATTCGTTTGGAATCGGAGACAGATGTGCAGACGCCAGAAATCTTGATTCAGTTTTCGTGTTGCTTGCTGCAGTGCGGAACCGCTTATCAGCCCCTTACTGTTAATAAATATTTTGAAGGAATCGAGTCTGGGTTAGCACTTTTTTTATCAATGTTAAAAGCAGAAAGGGGTGTCAGCGGAAACCTCTAACTTCTCTCAACGACTTCCGCTGCCGCCCTTTAGCGTTAACGTAGCGTTTAATTTTATTTTTAATTTTATTTTACATTTACATATACATTTAGCAATTGAACAAAAAAAATATTTTTTTTAATACATAGGAAGAAATTGTCAATGGAAAGAAAAGAGATTTTTAAAAAAATGTTAATTTTTTATATATTTTTTAAAATCATTTTTGGTGATGTGGACAGTGACGGTGTTAGGACAAACGAACATTTAATGGTTTTAATCAAAGTGGAATGTGGAGATGACTGGGACGATAAGTGGCATGGTGTGAAATGATTGGGACGATAAGTGGCATGGTGTAAAATGGCAAGCAAGATAAAAAAAACGGAAGATTTGAAAATGAACACGATGATGGCCTTCTCCGTTATGGCTTTTCCGTGTCCTTGTTTGACGTTTCTTTTCTGTAAGGAGAAGATGACATTTTGAGCGTAGACACTGTCCAGAGTCTGTGACGCCGTTTTATTTGCATACATATAATATAAATATTTATTTACAAAGACTATATTAACAAACATTTGTCAGGGGATGGGGAAAGGGAGATGGGTGGGGATTGAGGGAGGAGATGGGAAGGGATTATAGCACAGTACTATTTAAATTCTTTTTGTTGTATGTTTACATTTTTTCTTCTTCTTCTTATGCCTTTTTAGCCCGCCTGGGGCATAGGCCGTCTGGGGCATAGGCCGTCTGGGGCATAGGCCGTCTGGGGCATAGGCCGTCTGGGGCATAGGCCGTCTACAAGAATTTTGCACTCATCACGGTCCTGCGCTTTCCTTTCAAATGGCTTCCAGGTGTATCCCATATTTTGCGTGTCTGCCACTAGCTCGCGTCTCACTGTATTCTTAAGTCTTCCTCTCTTCCTTTTTTCCCTGTGGATTCCATGTTAGGCAATGTCTGGTGGTGCTATCTAAGGGTTTTCTGAGAGTATGCCCGATCCACCTCCATCTTTTCTTTTATAGCATAGTACTATTTAAATATTTTAAGTTGTATGTTTAAGTTACTCTTAATTTATGGGGATCTTGATTATTAGGTTTGATCTATTAGGGTTTGTATTTTGCTCTAAATAACGTTTCTAGTAGTTTTTCTGTATACACATGTTTGTCAAATCATATGCTGCCCTCTTGGACACTACTTCTCAGCTAAGTTCTTTTTTTTTTACCAAATGTATATATTTTTTAATTTTATTCGTTTTTTCTGTTTGTTCGCTGATGAAGGCTTCCTGTCGACGCGTTCGTTGTTTTGTTGCGTTCCTTTTTTCAGGTTTAACCTTACTGTTTTACTAATGTCCTATTTCGTTTTTAAAAGACTTTTTGAACTTAAATTGGGAGATTTAAAAGAGGAGAGTCTATTAAGGTGTTTTTTTTAAAAACTATGCTATTTTGACGATTATACATTTACCTCAGACAGTAACGTCCTCGTGTCTGCTTAGATGTCCATTAAATGTAATGTGAAATTCTGAGCTGGAAAAGCTGAGCGGATTTTTCGGAGTTCTGAGCCGAGTTGAGTTGATAGATTTTTTTCGGTTGTGTTTAGAAAAATCGAGAGAAGTCTCGTGTGTGGACTGTAGTGGGTTACAACATAATACTACATTTATATATATACTTATATGAGATATTTGTCATTATTGCTCAAGGGGAAAAACCAGCGATGTCAGGTTTTGAGAGTTGAGAGAAAATTTTTTTTAATAGTGTTTGAAAATTACTCATAAAAGTATCAAAATGTCGAAAATGTCGAAATATTTATTTATGGACTACGCTGCTTTTTCTGTTGGGACAATTTGTCATGTTATTCTATTGAATGGAATGTAGCAGCACGGAAGATAACTTGCAAATTTCGAAAAACTGACATCACTGGTTTTTTCCCTTGAACCCTTCACATACGTAAGAGAAATGGTACTTTAAAATAAAAAGAAATTAACCTGTTTATTTCATTATTAGTTTTATTGTGTGTGTTGTAAAACGTTTAATGTTCTAGAATAAGATATAAATTTTTAAGACACTAATTTTTTTAAAATTTATTCACAGTTACGCAGGAAATTCCTAGGAAAGTACATCAACATATTTAAAAACTAAACCTTTCCTGCAAACATGGTTCGACGGGTATTCAAAATGAATATGTTGGTTAAATACAGGAATTATTTTATTTATAACTGTCGAGACGCTCGTTCTTACTATAAGATTGACATATGAGCTGTAAGCTCGTGATAACCTTGAAATGACTAGTACTGCGATATTCTATGTTCTACCTCGTATCGTGAGTAAGCGTAGACACTGCCTTAATACCAATACACTAGCTATAACCGGTTAGTCGTGCAACACTGTTTATTATTCACTATTAACAATAATGTATGTATTTATATCTACTATTAATAAGTTCCAGCCTAACAACTATTCAACATCCTCTTGTCCAACCGCCATCACTGCACACCCGAAACACAACACTAGAACTAATGCGTCACTTCCCCTACCCAAATACGTCATAACATTCTCGCACAATATACAAAGCTACACCTATACTCTCTAACTCAACATGATTTACGTACAAACATAACTACAGTGATTTCATACCCCTGACAATAACATGTCAAATATATTTTAAAATTAGAGAAATTGAGAAGGGTAATAAGTAAAAAAAAATGTGAAAGATTTAAGAAGAAAAAGTGGGTATGCATGATTTTTGAAAATTGTTTGATAAAACTTAAAAATAATTGTTTAAAGTTTGTATATTGCGTCATTGTCCAGAATGCCTAATTATCTTATTATGATCATAAAATATGGCCATATATTAATTTACCAAGTATTGTTTACTAAATTGCATGTGCATTATATTATGCTTTCAATTACATGGTATAATGTCGATCTGACTTTGTTATCGGAGCCACTTCAACATTCCGCTCAAAAAACAAAAACAAAAAATTAGAAAAAATATTTTAAAAATTATTTTAAAGAACTCGATACACAAATAAGCATATATGTTTCAAATGACAAAAAATGTTGCTCATTTAATATCACTGATGTGTGCAATTGATATATAATAGAAAGACTATACACATCCAGTTAAATTTATCATTGGACAATTTTACAACACGATGTTTCTCAAAACACCTTTTTACAAACTTTTTTTGAGCTAGAAAAGTTCAGAGAAGAACTTTGAGATGGTCCTGTTTAAACTTAATATTTATCATTACGCTTGCTGTCTATGGCATTTCACTTGTTAATTAATATGTTGAAAAATAAAATAAACCAGGTAAACAAAACACATTTCCATTTGTTTGGATATATATATATATATATGTGACAATGTGCCACTCTTTCTATCTATGTAAAATTTTGTGTTTGTGGCTGGGTGCCACATATATATTATATAATGTAAAATAATATAATAATCAAATGAATCTTAAAGTATTAATCTTTTCTTATTTCTTACCATCTTATCTTAAAAAGAAGTACGAAGACTATGTAAGAACCTGTTTTTACCTGGAATATCCAATATTGATAGGAAATTCCCGATGGTATTTTGTTCTTGTAAGTATGATTGTTGTCTTTATTAAATTTAAATTTTAGATTTTTAGAGTGGATCAATAGTTTGTTTGCTACCAGCCTTTCTGATAATTTGAAAATGCCGGTTGAATATATTAATACATTTCATATGGCCTCCATTTATTTCGACTTTATAAATATGTAATGTAAATGTAGTACTCATCAGTTGGTTTCGATATCCATTTTACCTTAGATTCATCAACCGACCATCCAACGATTACATCTTCGTATCTATAGCCTTATTTGAACCAATCCAAGCGTTTGTAAATTACCATTCATAAAATATTTTTTTAAGGTCATTTATACTTAGGGGCGGCGGAGGGGCGTCGGGGGCCCCAGAGTAAACATAATGTGAGTAATTTTTTTTTTTTAAACTCACTTTTATTGCAACATTTTAGTGCAACGAATTGTTCTTTTTCTTCCAAATATAGTATTGATAAACATAAATTATTTTTATCTTATCCGAAAATAATAATCATTTTTTTAAAATGCACAATTGCTTGCTTTTCTCTGTTTACAATCGTTGTATTGTCGAGGGATGAATCTAATGTGAAATGGAAATTGAAACTAACTTGCCGATTACTACATTTACACTACACTTTCATAAAGTCGAAATAAATCGTAAAGTAAAAACAAAAATCTATAAAACCATAAGGCCTATTAACTTTAAACAACTGAAGCAGTGTTAAACTTTGTTATTAAATAACATCCTCCCATCATAATGATTAAGATAAGATGAGATAAGATAATACGATTTATTGATCCAAACAAATAAAAAATGTGTTTGGATTGCACTGCACATTTTCAGCATGCATGAAACAATTTGAACACAAGACATCTACATTAAATTATTTCACTAGTGGGTGGAAAAACAACCATTCAGTGAACTCTCTTAGTCATATCAGAGACTTATCAGTTCTCATTTTGTGACTTCTGGGGCAGCACGCTGGTTGATTCGTACAGATTGGGGAACAAGGAATTTTTATATCTTTCAGTCCTCCCCGAGAGAAAGAATTCCCCCCGAACGGACCGATCCTAAGTATCCGTGATGCCAAACAAACTGAATAAATTATAATATTAAAAAATCCAAAGCAACAGCAAAACACACACGCACGCACGTAAACCAACAAGCAAGATGAAAGACTGCACTATAACCACCATGTTTTAAGATAAAATTTGTTTTATGTAAAAAAAAAAAAAAGAGAAAAGTTATCGACATCAAGAATGACTAGCAAGACACAACAATCTCAGAGATATGTTAATATGATCAGCCAACAACTTGAGATACTCAACGGGGAGAAGCAATCTGTGCTAGAGACGTTAGATTGCTCTATCAATAAGGTAACTTTTTTATGAGAAGTTTTCCAATGAAAATGTTTCAAATTTTTCAATGTTAAACCATTGCATCAAACATTTAATCATTTGAACAATAAACGAAATTAATATAATATATTACTTTGATTTCAAATTGCAGTCTAGATTCATAAAGATGTTATGGTAATTATTTAAATTTGTAACTTACATACAACCATAAACACAGCCTAATTAAATCCTTATGATGTATTTAACGTTCAGGTACTAGGGGAAGTAAATGCCTGGGTTAATGGAGGACACGTCAATCACACAACCTATGCCGAGATGAACAGCAGAATTCAGCAACTTATAAATTTGTTTATGGCCAAGTCTGCTGAAATTTCAGGTAATTTGTTATAGCAAATTAATGTCCTTATATTCATTGAATATGTAACACTAATTTATTAGACTACATATTAGCTTCTCTGGTTATAGCGGACAGCAGATGAATATTTGCATACATGATTTCAATCTGTAAAAATTGTATGTTATTTCAAATACAATTAAATATATAAATAAGATACGTTTATGACTTGAAATGAACAGACAAGACAGTTAACGTGTCTGCTATAAGCCCGCTACAGTTTAAAAAAGAGAACAATGAAAAATAAAGAAATAGTAATGCATTAAAAAAATGGTATAATTATTTTATTGTTTAGTCTTATCATTTCAAGCCTAAAAATAATTGTTCCTCAATTTCCTTGACATTGTCAGAGCTCAGACACTCGCATATTATCTTTATCATGAAATAAATATATTTAAATATGATGACTAAAGGGAAATCTATATAGAGGAAAGTAATTTCATGAGACGCTTTGAAAGATTTCTGCTTCAATGAATATATTTGAAAAAATAACTATTGCAAGGTTCGGTCTCAACTCCACTTGAATTTGATTTATGGAAATTATTTTTATTATTATTATTTTAGAAAAGAATAAGCTTCTTCGATGTGTTAATATTTTAAAGTTTTATGACATCTTAAACTCTAGAGATGGAAGACAATAAAAACGATCTATTTCAATCGATTTCGGCAAATGGAATCAATGCGGCTGTACCTGAAACAAGTTACGCAAGAGAGGAAGTCCAAGACAAAGTGACCCTTAGTAGAGAAGGAATAGGACAGACGTCTGGTAATAAGACATTTAATGAGAAATCGTTTCTTGCCTCAAAATAGTGTGCGTTTGTTTGCGCTGATATGTATTTTAAGTATTTGACATTTTCAGCAATTGTTTGTTAATCTCTAAACTATTTGCCACATAATAAAATGCAAGACTTTAGTTAAAGCCGAACGTCGAGGCAGCTGTGAAGATAGTTGGAGAATAACATATTGTACTTAAACTTAAATTGTAAAGGATACGTATGCGGTCATTTATTTGAGTGAAAAGTAACTTCAATAACTTTGGCTACTATGGTTGAAAATGAATTCAATTATTTCTATTTAAATACAGGTGAACTTTCATCGAATTTAACGTCTTTAAGGTTAACAAAACTAGAGGAGTCTGTAGTCTCACTTAAAAAGACAACAGAACAAATTCAAGAAAAACAAGTAAATGTCAAACAAAAACTGGAAACGTTAACAAACGAAAATTTTAACTTTAAGAAAAAATTTCGAGAAAGACTTACAGTACTTGAGAAAAGAAGCAAAGAAATGTCCTCGAATGTTAATGATTTGTTTGAAACTGTAACAAATATTGATGACAAGTTAAACAGATTAGAAGAGGAAAATAAGTCTGTCAATGTCTCAATGAATGAACTCAATGAACAGATCAGCTCTGTTAGAACTTGTAGCAATGACGCCCTTATGTCTATACAAGATTTGTCAAAGAGCGTCGAGAGTACAAATCAACATTATAATGAAATGTCTAATAAAATGAATCAACTGGAAATCTCCATTAATCTCATGTCAACTCAGTACACAGAACAGTTTGAAAATTTCAGCAGTCATATTAAAAATAAAACAGATGATTTGGTATGCTTTGAATTACATCATTTAATATTTGTTTGATAATATAGAATTTCTTTAATTATAATATTTGTTAATGAATTTTAAATTAGAAGACCCTATTGCTAAAAGTACTTAATTCACATTGTAGTTAAAACCAATCTAAAATGTGACCTTTTCTTATCATGATTAGCCAAGTCAGCTAAAGATTAAAATGACCCTAAGTCCATTATTTAATCAATCCAAAAACATTTTTAAAAAAAATGATTACATTTGATAGACTAAAAGAATCGTTCCAGATGATTATCTCAAAAAGCGTATTTTGTGACTCAAGTATGTATTTTCATTTTGTCCAGAATGTTTTTTTTTTAAAAATATGTTCAAATGGACAAGGAAAAAAGAACGATAGTTTATCAAATATTAAGATTTTTAAATAAATCTAAAAGTAAACCTTTAAAAGACTGTGTTTAAAAAAAATGGTAATTTTAAAGTAAATTTCTAAGGTAACCACTAATATTGATACATAATGTTGTGGTGGCCTGTCTCATTCGCCATGGACCAGGCTTTCATGTTAGAATTAAGCTACATTTGCAGTGCTGCGCCATTCAACATTTTGTAAACATAGGATTCGCCCGCCTCTCCTTGACTCTCCAAGTTCACGCCCGCCTGTATAAAGAGACCTTGATCTCTAATGGGTTATATGTGAACGAGTAGCTGCGTGCAGCTGAGTCTTCGAGGTCACTAATATTGCCTTACGCTATTCGTAAAACTAAAAAAAACAAAAGTTGGGTGATGGTAGTGTTCGAGTGAGGTTAGTGTTGGAGTGAGGGTAGTGTTGGAGTGAGGGTAGTGTTGGAGTGAGGGAATTGTTGGAGTGAGGGTAGTGTTGGAGTGAGGGTAGTGTTGTAGTGAGGGTAGTGTTGTAGTGAGGGTAGTGTTGGAGTGAGGGTAGTGTTGGAGTGAGGGTAGTGTTGGAGTGAGGGTAGTGTTGGAGTGAGGGTAGTGTTGGAGTGAGGGTAGCGTTTTGCATCTATCCAGGATAGGACAAAAATGAATCTGCTTAATTTTAAACTTGACTGATATAAAAGTAAAAGCCAACTAGTTTATTATGTTTGTTCATCTGTCAAAATTTGACCAAGATATAGTACTTAGAAATAGTTTTGAAAGAATGCATCACAATTAAGGAGATTCCAAACATGATCTGTTTTTATATTCACGATTAAACAATATTTTTCGGACAATAAATGTGCAATCAGTTAACTAGAACTAGTTTGTATAATATATGTCTGCATAATTTATTTTGACCAAAAAAAATTTTTTTTTTTGAGATCTATCTATGATGACATTTTCATGTTCCACAGATTGGTATGTTTTGTCATCTGCTAGCTAAGAGACTGACTCCATTGCAACAATTAAATGACACATTAAACAAGAAAGCCAATTTTAGCGAAAGAGAACTTTCAGAGGTATTGTGTTAAACTCAAATGTTGCTGAAAAAATGAAAACGATATTTTATAAATATTTTTTTTTATATTGTAATATGAATTCAGATTTTCTATAAAAAATGTGTAGTAATACTTGTAACTTGTTATTTTTAGTGTGACCAGTCTCGTTTTAGTACAGGTTATCTGTCATCTAAGATCTCACACAAACAAATTGGTAAAATGATTCTAATTTAGGGTTCTTCACATATTGTTTTTCTTATAGAAAACGACTTGACATAAATAAATTCATAAATGTATAATGTCTCAAGTCGCATACGATAATATGTGGAATAGTAATTCATATGGTACACTATAAATCCATTGACTCTCTCGAGAAATATACAAATATCATGTCGCTGAATATCCTACACAATTTTACACTCATAAAACTAAATTTTGTACTTCACATATTATTCCTTATTACAGACAGTAAATCGCTGGTATATTTCCGCCTCAAGTGTGCGGATGAGTTTGATTCAATATTATATAAATGTATAATAATTTGTTTCAACTTTACAGAAACATTCTATTGAGAACCGTGTTGCTGAAATGTCTAACAAAATTACAGATCTCGGTAAGATTTTGAAATTAGCTAAAATTAAATTTAAAAAATAAATTATGCTAAACTTTGATAAACGATTTTAGTTCACATTTGTAATTAAAATCTGATGCAGTTTTTAAAAACATTTTTCCTTGAATATCAACATATTCACATGCACAGTTAACATTTAGCTGAAATTATTGTTTGCCGTTGAGTGAGTGGTCTTGTGTGTGGAAGTTTGAGTGTGTGTGTGTTTATGTAAGAGTAACTGCATTTTTGTGTCCATTTGCATAATAATTAATTCATTTAATTCACAGTCTGGTTTTATAAATAATATTTATAACTAATATTTTGTTGGAGGAAAAGGCAGAGACAGGGTATGGATCATGATTACAAGTTGCCGTTAAAGGATATGAGGCGAGGGGCTCATGTGGAAGTCTCTGGTCAATGATTCTAGATATGCATTACAGAGAAAGCTGCTCATAGGCAACCGTTTCGTTCCAGCTATTTCGCAAACTAGTTGCGTGGTGGAAACACACTGTAGAACCCCTGTTATAGGGCCTCCGACGCTTCCCCGGGATGGGTGAGGGAAGATATTAGGACGTACATTTACTATCCCAACTCCTAGTAAAGCCGATCGTGTCCACTGTATGCATGCACAGGGTCGGACCGATCGGGTTTCCTTGGGTTGGGGCGGCCTCCAGCAGAAATCCCGATCGAGCGGACTCGGGTTAGGCCGTCCTGGCAAAGGGACATCTCTAACGTACCGCTTCGCGGCCCGATTTTCGGGCTTGTGGGGGTGCTTTTGGGAGGGCATAACGAGCAATAGGTCGACGGCTCGCTGACTCCATTACCTAATGAGACATTTCAATGGTTACCTTTGTGAACATTGTATGATACTTAATAATAAAATGAGATTGTTCACATTCAAACCTTTTCTTACTCAGTATTTCACAATATAATTTTTTCTTGTTGAGATTTACAACTGTAATAAATGCAATAAAAAAAGTGAATTCAATAGAAGCAACTGAAGCAAATTGAAAATTAACTATTTTCTAGTCTTTTCTTGTAAATTCCGGTTTTTAATTTACTATTTTATGGGCTTTCACCTGATTCCATCACTCTTCTGCAGGTGACCATGTTATCAAAAAGGGAAATCGGGAATATTTCATGATTATACAGTGTCACGTATGACTATTAAAACATTAATATTGTTGTGATTTATGTATTTCTTTTAAGAGTAATTAAAACACACCATCGATTCCTTCATTGCTGAATGAACAATTCAATTAACATTCTTTCGTGTATCTAATCGTCTCAATAGAAATGCGAAAACAATGTATAACGATTTATTATTTCATTTAAGGACACATACTGTCTTAATTTGTGTGGGGGGTCGCTTTGCTTCGCACATCCTATTATTGCAACTGTGTTATTTTCATAATTTATGTTTTTAATATTATCTTAGTCTATTTTTTTCCTTCCACAGAACTTACGTGCAATCTACCAAAGGTGGGATTCTTTGCCTTGAAAGTATATCTTCAAAGCGAGGGATTAGGTACTATAAAATCGTACAATGAAGTCTGCACTAACCATGGAGATCACTTTGACCCATCCACTGGCATATTTATAGCTCCTCTGAATGGCTTGTACCCAATAACTATTATGACAGGAAATTCGTCTAACACTAAAACAAATACAATTAATTGTTATCAGATTCGTAAAGATACGTATGTTAAACGTATCTTCTTTCACCGTGTTTCTATAAACCGAACAGTAACACGGTGTGCTGAAATTGCAGCAGGTGACAAATTGCATTTGAATTGGGAGATAACTGATAGAAATGATGAGACTTCGATTAATGTTACCTTTTCGTGTTACTTGATACAAAAGTCACAGTCTTCTGCAATGTTATAACAATAATAAAACAACATTAGCTGCCCTTTGCTAATTGCTTAAAAGTGTTTTTAAATGAAATGACGTCAAACGTTGAACGCATTCTTTAGCATGGCTGTTGAAATCAGTTTAAAAAATTCAAACCATTTTTTTCTTTAATAAGTGTTACCACTAAATCCCAACTTGAAGAACATCCAAGATTTCAAGAACAAAATAAATTACAGTCACCGTTAACTCCTTTAACACTCAAAAAACATTTAGACAATCATCTATATTTGTTTTGAGGTACAACCGAAGTGTTGGAATTGTACAGGTTAATTACTGAAACAGTTGACGTCATGTTGAGAGACGAACGGTTAAACTGGCCGACAAGTTAAAAGGATGTCAGAGGTCTACTGCTTGGGAAACAGTTGAGTCTTTATATATTGCAAATTGCGCAAACGTTTCAATAGCTTTATTTCGAGTATGATTAAATCACATTTTAATGGAGGCTGATATGTGTCCCAGGAAATATAAATGAAAAATCTCATTACCACACCTGTATTAATGTGATGCGTTTATTTCTACTTTAACATCATTACATAACATCCCATATGATGGGGTAAATTCTAATTTACCATCATTGCATACCATCTTCAAATGTAATATATATATAATTTAGTTTATGGTTTTGTGTAACGAGTGTAGCTGGATTGAGAATTGTTTGTTTAAAATGCTGTTTAAAGAATAGACCAAAAGTATGTTTTTTAAAAAAAAAAAGAATACTGTTATATAAGCGTCTTGCTTACATCATCTTTTCCCGTGAATGAACTTTAGCTGACCCCCACGTTTGGTAACTCCATGGGTGTGGTTTAATTACTGATAGTCTCCCCTGACTTTGTCTACAAGTCAAAACAATCCACCGTCTTTCGAATTAGAAATTGTAGAGGTCTAGTCTTTAGCACTTGTTTTGTCTCCCATAGACTGTAACAACGGTGCATCTTTTCTATACAGTTATAATACGTTGTCTCCTCTCGACTGTATTTTATGGTTTTCTCTTCTAAACTGTAACTATGTGGTTGTTTAATCTAGACTGTAACCATGGGTTTGTCTCTCTAGTTTGTCATTTCTTAGATACTTTCCATAGTTTTTAGACCTGATTAAGTCGTGTAATCTCTAGCTTTATTATTATTAGTTTTCTATTTATTTATTATCTATTGAAATTTCAATAATTTAAAAACAAAATTATTTTAATTATTTGTTATAATATATTTTTTTATGTATTTCTATTAAATATAAACTTTTAAATATAAAAAAGGTTTTTAAACTTTGTATAGAAATTATTTTAAATAATAAGGTCACTTGTAAAATTTTAACCGCAAAAAAAAAAACACTATTTATGCATGTTTTACAAAAAAAATAATTTAAAAAAAATAAAACTAACCGCTATATTTGTAAAATTATTTGTTTCTATTTTGTACATTTTAAACTATTTCTTCTATAAGTTTTTTTTCCTTCTTAAAGTAAGTTGTTTGTGTCAAAAAAAAATGTTTCTAAAATGTAAAATCATTTTTCTCACTTCAATCTCGATTGTTAGAAAACACGCAATCATTTTCAAGCAAAATTTATACAATATGAATCTCCATTTTCTTGATGTGTATGATGCTCACAGAAAAGATAAGAAACATCAATCATCTTCCGATTTGTGTATCAGTCGCTTAGCTCGTGTGGTCAACACTCTTTAGTTTGAGCTGCATCACGAGTAGCAATGCTTGATAGACTTGACACATGAGTAGCAATGCTTGGTAGACTTGACACATGAGTAGCAATGCTTGGTAGACTTGACACATGAGTAGCAATGCTTGGTAGACTTGACACATGAGTAGCATTGCTTGGTAGACTTGACACATGAGTAGCAATGCTTGATAGACTTGACACATGAGTAGCAATGCTTGGTAGACTTGACACATGAGTAGCATTGCTTGGTAGACTTAACTCATAAGAATCATTGACTGGTAAACTTAAGTCATGAACAGCATTGCTTTGCAGTTTTGAGTCATGAGTAACATTGCTTGGCAATTTTGTGTGTGCCCACCTCTTTATGACAGTCAAGAGAAGATAAACCAGGGGTACAATCTAGAAGAAAAAACACATGTAGTTACAATCACGGAGAGACAGCAAACGTTGTTACAGTCTAGAGGAGAGAAACCCATTGTTTAATTCTAGAGGAGACAACACAATCTTTTCTACCTAAATGAGACATCAGCATTGTTACAGTCTAGGAGAGACGAAATCATGGCTACATTTCTAGAGGAGTTAACCATATGGTTACATTCCAGAGGAGTCAATCCCATTGCTACCGTCTAGAGGAGATAAAACCATTGTTACAGTCTGGGGGAGAAAAACCCTTAGTTAAAGCATAGAAGAGACATTCCAGTTTTTACAATCTAGAGGAGACAACTTGTAGGACAATATCTCTAAAATAAATCTGGCAATGCCTGGTGCCAAGCTTTTTCATCCACTTCATGTTTGCTTAAAATAAATGGAAAAATATAAATATTACCTTTATGAAACTTTTTTTATCGGCTTGATCTTTTATTAGCCAAGTTCCAAATATTTTTTCGATGGCATAATAAAACATAAATGAAGAATAGAATTGATTTATTTATTTAACGAGTAGATAAGGGATTCTACTGGAACTGAGACTACACATTGGTAAGATGAATTATACATTACGACTATCTGAGACGTGCCATAAAAATAATAGTTAAGCGTACTTATCATAATGTACCAATGAGGGATATTTAAAACTTGTAAATAGCTTGTACCGCGTGCCCCTTTTTCACCTGCACATTTTCAAAGCTACTAACCACTCATTTGGAACAGGTCCATCCACGTGAAGACGACCGCAGCTTATGGCACTTTTTTCCAGTACATTGTTAAAACCAAAGACTTTGGCATGGGATAAAAGAAAAGAAATAAATTATTTTAAATTTCTGAAAGCTTTTATTTAATTAAGGTAATTTTAAAATCACGATAGATATTGTTTAATTAACATGATTTTGAAGTCATGATATCTTTTGCTAAATAATCATTACATTAAGTAACGAGTTACTGGTCTATTTTGACAATTCTGCAGTTAACATTGTATGGCACTAACAAAACTTGAAGTCGCCATTCGTCTCGTAATTCGAGAGGCCTAGTCACATAATTCGTAGGAGGTGAGAGGCTTATACACATAATTCGAGGAAGAGGAGACGTTTAGTCAAATAATTCTAAGGATTTGCGAAGCTTAGTCAAATAATTCTTATGAGATTGGAGCTTAGTCACATAACTCGTCGCGGCTGAGGGACAGAGTCTAATAAAACCGAGGGGGCTTAATGACTTAGCCATGTAAATCATAGGGGCTGTGTGACTTAGCCAAAATAATTACACGGGCTGTGTAACAGCCAAATACATCGGAGGGGCTGTGTGACTTAGTCAAATAATTTGTATGCTGTACAAGAATCGCCTATTAATGCCTAGGGGTAAAGGTTATAGAAAAGTTTTGGAAAAGACGTATTTTAGTGGATATGTGGCCATAATTTTTAGACCGAATGAGAACAGTATTTCATAATGTTATTGTTATAAGGGATGACGTATTTTGAGACGCTTTGCCCGCCTTCCACGTGCATGACCTCTTTCAAGTCGGTCCTGTGTTGGGGCGGCTAGCAAAAAATATCCCTTTGTTGATACTTTTGTTTACTATCGTCCGTTTCTGTGGAACAGGATCGAACGATCTAGAGAATGCGAGAAGCAGTAAGACTGCGTATTCCTTTTTCCAGAATGATCATCTGAAACTGAGTATAAAAGGGATAAGAATAAATGACGGGAGAGATTTTCCTTTCCTTGATTACGAGGCATGCTATGTGTCATTATACTTTGTTGTGTGTAGAGATTTTTATTTCCTCGTACAATTTTGTGCTCATTGTATTTTTATATACAGTACCGGTACCAGCAAATCTGCAAGTTTATAATTTTAATCATATTTTCTCTTGCTGTTATTGTTTAATTGAAGTTCACAAATTAAACAAGTTATTAATTGTAATTAGCTCTGGCCTTAATTGTCGTTTTATTTGTTATTATTTTTAACCTTTGGTATCGTCCTTTATTATGGACTGTTTTTAGAACGAGCCCTAGACAAAACAACAGAGATTAAATTCTCCATCTATAACGGTCCGTAATAGTTATTTATTCATCTCAGGCGTTGCCGTGCAATAAGTCTTGTCCCTTCTGCCAACTCTCCATACAGCAGCATCTTTGGAATTCGGCCTTCCTCCATTCTCCTTACATAGCCCAATCAGCGAAGGCGCCTCTTGTTAAGAGCTGAGAATATGCTACACATTTTGGCACGTTCCAAGACCTCTGTGTTAGCCACTTTGTCCTGCCATCGGATGCGTAAAATGCGACGCAGAAATGTTTGATACTCCATTAAATCAACAGCTTAAATAAATTATGTTCTACTTAAATATGTGCAATATAAAACTCGGCCCTAATAGATATATTGGAATAAAGGATTATAAGGAAGACGATTTTTTCTAAAAAATTATATATATATATGCATTATATATGTATTGTATTCCCTTCTTCTTTTCTAAATGCATCTTTTGTCTGAAATAACGACAGTAGAAAATACATATTTAAATTAGCCTACACTTTTTTTTTTTATTTGCTCAGTTAAAAAGAAGGTGGAATCCTGGATAATAAAAATGTCACGAACTTGTTCATTTCCAATATATACCCTTGTTAGTAGAAATGTAAGACATTGACTAACAATTTCGTTCTTCTTAAATTGGAATTAAAATACTGACTTAATGGGCACTATGTTCATGCTTTAATTTTCACACCCTAGTGACGCCGATGCGTAAATTTATTTAATTTAGGCATTTGATGTTATTATTTTCCTCTTTTTCACAGAACATAAGTGCAATCTACCACAGGTCGCATTCTATGCACACAAAAAAAGACAATCAGAAATAGCGTGATCGTTCACTATATCATCGTATAATAAAGTTGGTTATAACCATGGAGGTCTCTCCAATCAATCGACTGGTGTATTCACTGCTCCTCTAAATGGCTTGTACTTAATAACAATTATGACAAAAAATATGTCTAATACTAATTTAAATACACTTACATGTTACCGAATTCGTCAAGATACGGAAGTTACCCTTGTTTATTGTATTTCAAAAAACCAAACAGTAACACGGATGGCTAAAACTGAAGCAGGTGACCAATTATTTTTGAAGTGGAGTACAATTGATAACAATGATAACAGTTGCATGATTATTAATTTTTCTTGTTACATGATGCAGATGTGGACTTAATCGACGCTATGTCTACTGATATATGATAAGAATTTCAACACAGAATCAGCTACTTTTTGCAAGTTATTTAATAGTTTAAGCATTACAATCAATGTTATATTCCAAACATTAATTTATTAAAAATAAGCGTTACCTCAAATTTCCAGCACTTCTCAAATCCAAGATGTCAACACCTAAAGAAAATCCACTATCCTCGCAAATCTTTTATCAACTAAACATCGGTAAAAATATTATTTGTAATTGTATTGAAGTACAAAAAATGTGTTCGAATTGTGCTGGTATATTACTGAACATATAACGACCAGAAGAACGATCTGTAGGGCCATCAGTAAAAACGCACATTACTGAAACTGTTGAACTGAAATTTTCAACAGGGCCACCAGTTAAGAGGTTACCATCCATCTACAGCATGGGAAACAGGGCCCCCAGTTAAGAGGACGCCATCCATCTACTGCATGGGAGACTGATGAGTTTCCATAAATTACGAATTGCTTCAAAGTTTCACCGGATATTTTTCGAGCATGATTACTCCAAAGCTGGATGGTACCGGTTTGATGTAAAACATTTAATGACATGATTCCTTCACTGCGCCGCTTATAAAATATGATTTTATTTTCTATTTCACCATCACTTCTTACAGCACACACTTCCACGGCCCATTTGACTTTAATTCATGTCCAGTTACCTGACAAATTGCAAGCACCTTGCCTGACAATGCGCATATCAATTGGCAGCTGGTTGAGTCCAAAGGCTGAAAAATGTCTTACATAATCATTCTTGACCATATTTTATACGTTTAGCATTTGAGAAGATAGGTCTCATTTTATTATTATGTTAGACAAAGTAAAAAAAAAGAATTTGAGTGACGCTGTCATATGAGAATGACATGACCAACAAGATTGCTGGGTGGCCGAGTGGTCTAAACTGACTCACTCAATCCCTGCCAAAGCAAACATCCCGGGTGGATTGGACTCGTTAGCCTTGGAAGGCAACTCATCTAATAGAAGGCAAACGCTGAATTCAAACCAGGCGCAAAAATAATCAATAAATTAATCATGGGCCCTAAAATATGAAAAAAGTTACATAGATTATTTATAGGCAAATGAATTTTTAATTTTATAAATTTGTTTTGAAAAGGTTATCGGTCCGTACAATGCATTCCAACCTGTTCAGCTTAGCAATGTCAGTCGAGAGTTGTTATAAGATTGTACACGACAGTTGAAATATATTTTAGAACTGCGAATACAACTTCCTTTCATGCTACTTATTGTCGCCACAAGTTAGTAACATCATATGACAGAGTACATAGTGGTGTAGTTATGTACGTGCTCAGCATCATATATTTAGACCAGTTTCGCCTGGCTGGGGTGCCATCATGCGATCTCCAAACATATAAGTTGATATCTAATGAAGAAGACACGCCTGAAATGATTCAGAACAGTGTTTTGTATACGACTATTGTTATGAATATTAATTTCTTTGTTTAAATGTGTAATTTTAAATGTGCTCATTTAGTTCTGTTTTCACGTGTATCTATATAACTAAAAGTAAACAAACCTGTTAGGCTTATGTTGTTGTTGTTGTTCTTTTTATTACAGTAGACTTTCTTATAAATATAACCATTATGGATACAACTCATTACGTGAGTACGATAAATGTACATGTTATTGTTACCATTTATTAATTAAGTCCACTCAACTGTATCAGTTATCGTTAAATAAGTAAGTCTTATATCGCTAATCGTTACAGTTTCCTTAATTATATTTAAACAGTCAATAAATTGTTGTTCTATGCGTTATTTTAATTGCGCGTCAAATTTTTGAGACCCACTGATCAGTATTATAAATACAACCTTAAAAACGGTTTATTTTTCAATCTTAAATTAATGTAAATTATGTGCTATAAGCTAATACATTATGTGTATGTTTAGTTGAATCTATTTGCACGTTTTACACCCCCTTGCTACAAAAAATATATATAAAACCTTGTGAAACAATAAAACTGCTGCACATTACAAAATTGAATCACTATATTTTAGATTGAAAAGAACATATCTTCATAAAAAAATCAGGTTTATTACTTACAAAAATAGCTTATAAAAGTGATGGAACATTTTTTACGGAAAATTTGAATAACACAGTGAAATTAATGTAATATAATTCATATACCAATAATAAATTCATTAGCAAAAAGAAATTATTTTTAAAAAAAAATAATTGTCGATTAATTTTCCTTTAATTATTTTTTATTAAGTTTGACTCACATGTATTACGGTTCTAAATTTTAACTTTAAGCATGTCAATGGAGAAAACATTGTGCATAAAGTAATAACTAAATTTTTTTTAAAGCTGAAATATAATAAATAAATAAGAACATTTCTTACTATGTGGGTTATGAGAGTCCTCTCAAATAGTGCTTTCAATGATTATGTTTTGGCTAATTGATTTAAGATATTTACGGTTCTTTTTACGGGTGTGAGGGGGGTCTCTGTTGGTGTAGATAATAACATAGATACACTTTCTTTCTCATGTGACGATGGTGTAGATTTCGCACAACCAAATCAAGCTATGTGCTTTTATTTTTATGTTTTTATGGATAACCTAATTCCCTATATAGCAAACCACATATCTACACTCATCTGGATAACCCCAAGGGAACATAATGTGTATACTTAGAACATTAACTAAAAATCATAAAACATTTTAACTCAATGCATAGTCTGAATATGTTTTTTTTTTTTTTTTCATTTTTCACTTTTGTTTTTATACACATTTTAACGTGGGTTGATTTGTTTTGGTTATACTTTTTTTTCGATTATTTAGTCTTACATTATTGTTAATGGGTAAAATGTACGGCTCATATAAAACTGAAAGTAGAGATGACACATTTTTTGTGGGGAAAAAAAATAACCCTTCTTGATTCCAAGAATTTCAAATTCTGATGTGGAATTCCCGTTATTATATGTAAGTTTGTGTACGTCAGCTAAAGTTTTATTTGTCATAAATCTGTTTGTTTTATGATTTTCTGAAAATAATGTTGAAATTTTGAACTTAATGTATTGCTACATAACAAAGGCCTTTTGTATTCAATTTACATTTCCACCTTTAGACAATATATTTTTACTTTACCATGGCATTTTCCTAAACCAATCGCCCATTTTCAGTTTTCATCGATAATCAGTCAGCCTAACTAGACTTAAAATCATCTTTAGTTTTTATAGTTGTAGGTAGCCTACTTTCGATCATTCATTTATATAATAAAAATGCACAATGTTAAGTTAAATTTCGTAATGAGGTTGCGTGAATGTAGTCTCTTTATAAACCTTAATTAAATATAACAGCAACTGATTTCTTTTATACCTGTTTTAAAACAATCAAAAACTATTTATAGTATAGGTGTGTGTTTTTTGTCTCGTCTGAGTTTGTTCATTTGTTTGTGTGTAAGAATGTAATAATTTTTACGTTAATTTTCAGCTCTATGTTAAAAATTGCACGCTAGACAAAACATCTAAAGTATATTGTGTTTAAAGTGCTCTAATTGTAAAAATATTTTCTTTTTAAAATATATATTTATTTATTTGCTGAAAATAAACATGTGCAATGTAAAAAAAATCCATTTATTTGGATCAAGCAAATAATCGTAGCTTATTTACATCGGTGTGTATATTGGCTTCTTTAAAAGTTTGATTTTATAAGCATATTAGTATATAACGTTATATTGTATAAAGTATTTGTAGATATCCAAAAAATGACAAGCACATTACTACAAGCAGAGCGATTCGTAAAAATTATCAACCAACACCTTGAGATACTCAAGGAAGAGAGGAATACTGTGAAAGACGCTGTCGACCATCGAATCAATCAGGTTATAATCTATTACAAATTTATGTTAAAAAAATTATTCAAAACTATTATGCTATCGAATCTTATTTCAAATATTGGAATAAAAATAAATTTCTTTGCCCATTTAAAATAAAGACTTGTAGATGTTCCTTAAAGTAAAGGTTGCTAAAAGTCATTTAAAATGTGTTTTTTTAAATGTTGTCTTGTATCTAATGTGTAGTTAGAAAGTGAAATAAATGCTTGGATTAATGGTGGACATGTCAATCACACAAGCTATGCTGAGATGAACAACAGAATTCAGGATTGTCTAAATCTTTTTATTGACAAAGCTGTTGAACTGTCGGGTAATTTTTTATGTTAAAATAAAATGTCCAAAAGTTTATTGTAGATTTTATATATTATTTAATAATATACATTTTCTGTTGATTTTTCTTCGGGGAAAAAGAGAAAATCTTTATTTGACGGAGGGTTTCCTGATCGTATGAGCTCTATTTGTGCTAGAACGCTCGCTCTCTCTCTCTCTCTTAGCAAACACGAGCATTTGTGGCTCAGTGCTAGCTGTGGTAGTTTCGCTCTTATTTGATTAGTTTGCACCAGATGTGTATGAGCATCACATGTGACTGCTCTGTTGACATTTTCCCCTGTCTTTGATAATGGCTGTAGTCTTCTCAGATCCAAACAGCCGACTTTTATCTTATGATATGAGTTTAATAAATACCGCCGCTCCCCCACACACACATACACAAATTATTAATAGAAACGTAGATTTATTAAAATATTATTTATTCACTATGTTTGACAAATATAATGAAATGCTGAACTATGTCGGCAAGGACAGAAGCGTTGTGTTATGCAATATGATTGTCTTAATTCCTCGTATATTCTTCTCGTATTAGGTTGGATTGCAAGTGCAAGAAATAAGCTTAAGCTCAGTAGGTTAAAAATAAGATATTGAATCGCATTCCCCTTATCTGATTGCAGAAAAAAATTTGCAAATAAGAAAGACGCTAAAAATCGTTTCAGAAAAAAAGTTGCAATACATTCAAAAGTTAGCTAACTATTTTGATCATTTACGGAAAAACATATTTAAAAAGATGACAACCAATTTCCAGCTTGAAATAATGTTTATTTTTGTTAATCTGATATTTTAATTCGTTATTCATTTCAACAAAACGGGAAATTTCAATAACTACATAAAAATAAATTTATTTCAATCAATACTTATACATTTTTTAAAACTTTACATCATCAGGCAAACAGATTGAAGAAAATGAAATTGATTTAAATCAACCAACTACCAATAATTTGACAACTACTGGAGCTAGTTTAAAAATCGATGAAATGAAAACAGAAAATTTGCTTGGAAGCTGTGAAACTGTACAAACATTAGGTAAAGACATTTTTCCTTAAGAGTATGTGTTTTATATTATATAACTAAGAAAGAGATTTGCTGACCGTAACGCCAACGAACTGATAAGATTTAAATACGTTCGGATTCTTAAAAACTATCATAGTATTTTCTGTTATGTTACAGAGAGGGAATACATTTAAATGCTTAAAAAGTATTATGTATCAGTTTTTATTTTAGTAATAATTATATAAAGTAAAAAAAAAAAATTACAACTATCTTATGCATTTTATATGCGTTTGAAAGTTATTACAAAAATTAAATAATAAAAATAATGATCAAAGAATTACACCGTAATTACATTTATCGGGAAAACCTAAAGATCAGTTGCTTTTAGTGCGTTTTTAATACGTTGTTAATATTGCGAGAAAAAAAAATTTAATATGTTCTAAATAAACACGCTAATGACGTCATAGCCGGAATTGCCTTTTTGAGCTAAAACTTACAACTTTCTTTAATTTAATGATCGCGCTTTACAAAACAGATTATGCATTTTACCGTTCTTGAAATTAAAATTAACACCTATAATTGATTGCTTTTAAAATTGTTAATAAAACAAACACAATTGTTGTATTTTTAACCTTAACATTTAATAAGTGTTTACCTTATTATTCATTCCAAAAATATACTTTTATTCAATTTATAAAGTAATTGGAACCTTTAAATATACTTTTAATAAGACAATGCTGTTTATTTCAGTCAGTGCATTGAAACTCCGTAGCCAAAAACAAACCATTTGAAATAAAGTTTCAGCGTACTTAAGGAGGTTACAATCCCGTGGATGATTTTATTATTTTTTTTGGTTTTTTTTAAACTCTGTTTCTAGAGGTAGGGGAGGATACCATACTTTTATTTTTCCCCAGGCAGCACAAAATACGTCTCAGAATAAAGGATTTAATTTGATAAATAATTAACTTTCATAGTTATATACATAGCGTTTAGAGTATGTGTCAAGGGTATGAAATCAATGTAGTTATGTTTGTAAGTAAATCATGTTGAGTTAGAGAGTATACGTGTAGCGTTGTATATTGTGCGTGAATGTTGTGACGTATTTGGGTAGGGGAAGTGACGCATTAGTTTAGTGTTGTGTGAGGAGTGGAATGTAGATGGATGTTGGACAAAGCGATGTTGTAGAACCTTAGGAAAGAGAGCTGAGTGCCTTGTGTTTCCTGATAATTAAAGTTATAGTTATGAAAAGGACTTGAGTTGTTACTAATGGTTGAATTAGTGGAAGAACTTGATTGAATGATCCAATCCTGAGGACATAGAAGTTGACAGTATGGGATGTGTACATTTTTACGTATTAAATTACAATTAAATCATGCGGTATTACATTTGTAAAAAAGAGATGTTACATTCTCTTATTACAAATAAACATAAGTTTACCAATTAAGAAAATCAATGGCGTTAACAAAACGTGGGTACATTTATAATAATATACACATGAATATCAAAACCCAATCATTTTACACACTTGAAAATTTAATTTGAAAAAAAGGAAATGGGTTATTATTATTTTTTTTTAAATAAAAATATAATTTTGTTTTTACTTTGCGAAAAGTGAAGTGAGTGTGAATTTTTTATGAGATTAACAATAAAAAAAAAGACACTCAAGTTTCTTATAGACGTGAAAAATGGTTTTGTGTTTTTGAGATTAACAAATTTTTAAAAAAGACACTCATGTCTGATATAGACAAGAAAAGCGGTTGTGAGATTCTTCTTTAGATAAAATAATTATTTTTAAGATTTTATTTTAATGTATAATTCAAAAAAAAAAAAAAAAAAAAAAAAAAAATATTTTTTGATGAACAAATCAATAGAAAATAAAATTCCAAAAACATAACATATATTTATTTTTTATATAGTTTTTGTTGTAAATTTAAGTTTATGATTTCACAAATTTTAGAGAAAAACAGTGTAGTTCAAAGGCAAGAAAACGGGTAGCTACCCGACATTTAACAATTTAAAACACAAGACATCTAAAGTATTTCTCTAGCGTAGGAATCGCCCCTAAATTAACTTCTTTAGTGATAAAAGTGATAAAATTAGTTATAATTTAGATTGGGTAATTTAAGGTCATGTTTAGAGAAAATAAAAGTAGTTAAGGGGCGTCAAATGGAATAGGGTAGGTGTATAACATATAGCAGATGAATACTTATGAAACTTAATGATGTTAGAAACGTAAATATAAATACATAGATTTTTTTTTTTAAAGTTAGGAATTGTGATGAGTTTTTCCAATAGCTGGTAGAAAATATCGCTAAAGACCTACAATTATTATCCAGATAACATCGGTTCATGTATTCCAGTTATATAATAAGCGTTCAAATGAACATTTTAATTATATATTTTTTATTTTGGTAAACAACAAAAATCATAAAATCAAAAAACATGTTAGAGACAGTTTGATGATACAGTATTACAACATGACGAAAACAATGTTGGTTTTGTGGATCAAATTGTTTTAATTGATCGTCTCAAATATAACGATAAGTATAAAGCCATTGTGACAACTAAATTTCATCAATTTATGTCACTGGTTGCGACAAAAATGTTGTACTAGAAACTGATATGATAGATTTTTTTTTAAAAATCCTTATTTAACTTTAAGTGTTTCTGTAGGATCTGATGCTTCTCATAATATGACGATGAGATTTGCCATACTAGAAGAAGCTGTATACTCACTCAAAAAGACGACAGAAACAGTTGAAGGCAAAATAGAAAATGTTGATAAGATATTAAAAGATGTCTCGGCTCAACAAGTAAATGATCATAAAAAAGCGGAAATTTTAACAAATGCAAAATTGAAGTCTGAAAAAAAGATTAAGGATAAAATTACAGATCTGGAGAAAAGATACCAAGACATTAAATCAAATGTTGAGGATTTGTTTGGAACTGTAACATATGTTGACGTCACGTTAAACAGATTAGAAGATGAAAATAAGTCTGTCAATGTCTCAATGAATGAACTCAATAAACAGATCAGCTCTGTTAGAACGTGCAGCAATGATGCCCTTATGTATATACAAGATTTGTCAAAGAGCGTCGAGAGTACAAATCAACATTATAATGAAATGTCTAATAAAATGAATCAACTGGAAATCTCCGTTAATCTCATGTCAACTCAGTGCACAGAGCAGTTTGAAAATATGAGCAGTCTTAATAAGGATAAAGCAGATGATTTGGTAAGCTATGTAATATATAATTTCATTTTGTGAGCTATAATTTAGAATTTAGTAAATTTTTAAAGGCTGCACCTATTGGAACCCGGGTACCAGAATTGAGAGGTTTACAAACGTATAGTACATTCAATTATCTTTCATTTGACACATGATTTGGTCTTACAAACCCAGCAATAATATTTTAAATTGTTTTTTTAATCCCAACCTGTCAATTTTGGTACCCGGGTACCAATAGCCACCTCAATTTTTAAAATATGTGTGTATGAAATTGAAATTAAAAATGTAATTTTTGTTTTAATTATTGTTATTTTGTGATCAAATGTTATTTAAAACGTGTTCATTAAGGGCAGTTTAATTAACGTCATTAAATGATATATTAAGCATTGATAAATGATGAAATACATTTTTAAATTTCAGTGAGAAAAAATAAATGAAGATATTTTTCTAAGTAAATTTCACAAGTACCCACTGATACTAATTATAAATGTTCAGTGGCCAAAGTAACGTTTTGGAAGAAGCCGGATTTCACGCCAGAATGCAGCAAAACATTTTCGCCTTGCACCATTCAACATTTTTTTTTTAAACATAGGAGTCGCCCGTCTCCCACGACTCAAAACTTTCAGGTCCGCCTCTAACAAGAGACCATGACATCTGCTACGCAGCAGATGTATAAATAGTTGAGTGCAGCATAGACATCAGCAAAACTAACAGTAGCGTACGCAATTCAATTCCTAATGCTAACCAAAAAAGAAACAAAACAGCGACGAAGTTTTTGTAAATCTCTTTCCGGGTAATTGTAAACAGTCAACGCCCTTACACTATATTGTCTCATTTGGTGTAATCATAACACACATATATATATATATATGTACTATAGTTATAGTAATGCCTTTAGTTGTATAATTTTTCGTATACGAAGAATAATTACTTAGAAACGACATTTTTAAAGGTTTCGAGGAGAATCTTACAGTTAATTTAGAATTTTCCAGAAAGTTCTATAGGTCAATAGGCTTAATTCTCCTACATGAATGAAACGATATTGAGAAAACTCTTTAAATCCAGCAGTAAATCGAACCATACGGTAACGTTATCAAATCGTGTAGCGGGATCAATCCGGGATTGGGATCCTATCAGGAAATGGGATCCTATCAGAGAAGAGGATCACACCAGGTAACGGGATACCACCGGGAAACGGGATACTAACGGGATCAGGATCCCACTCTGATCTAGATCCAATCGGAAAACTCAAACCTACCGAAATCGGTACCCCACCGGTATCGGTATCCGACATCAATCGATATCCCACCGGTATCGTTATCCCACTGGTATCGAGATACCACCGGGATCGGAATACCGACAGGATTGGGATCACACCAGATTTGGGATCCAGAGCGATCGGAATCCCACCGGGAAACGGTATACAAACGGAAGCGGGATACCGATAGGATTGGGAGCCTACAGGGATCGGAATAATTATAAGGCTGTAGACAGTAGAAGATCCTTCCTTCCGAATTCTATCCCGGCTAAATGCCGTGTATATCGGCTAGCATTTGAAATGAATATAATACAAAAGAGCCCTCTATTTTATTGTTTTAATTCATCTGATATATTTTTTTTTTAATTGTACTGAGATTTGCAATTAATGAATGTAAAACTTTCACATTGGATCTGTATTTAATCCACAATAAAGCCATGCATTTTTCTTTCAAAACTAACTGTAGAACTAGTAAACTAAATACAATATATATATATATATATATATATTTATATATTGAATATTGTATATTAATTTATATATATTTAAATTTGTAAATTTTTTGTTTATTTTAAAGTTTAATAATACTTTTACTATCATGTATTTACAGAAGGATTCTATTGCGATCCGTGTCGCAGAAATGTCTAGCAAAATTACAGAAATCGGTAAGATCTTAATATTACCTAAATTAAGTGGAAACAAAATAACACACATCTTTAGTACACGATATTTATTAGTGTCGGTCCTGTGAAAATATGATTTATTAAAATTAAATTAAAAAACCAAATAATTTTAAATATCAACGTATTCACATGCAAATTGTGATCTTTTGCCGATCTTCTTTCTATTGCGTTAGTGTCTGTGTGTGCATGAAAGTGTGAGTTAGTGTATGTGTGTGCGTGTGTTTTCGTTTTTCTCTATTAACTCAAGATTTTATATAATACAAATTATGATTTCAAAAATATTTTTTATTTCCATTCCAATTTATTGAACAAATATTAATTGAATTATTGCAGATAATTCTCTAAAAAGTATTTTGATTAAATATACACTATTTAATTAATTATTGTGTTTAGTATAAAGCCGACTTTAATAGTAGTATTACAACTAAATATATTAGATATGCAATTTTTCTAAACAAGATATATATATATATATATATATATATATGTTTAGTTATTCTTTCATATTTTTGTTTTTTAAATGTGTCTTTGTTTGAAATAATATTAATATAAAATACTCATGTTAATTAGTCCACATTTGGCCAGTACACGAAATACGTGCATTTATGTGCTGGGTATGGCTGTGTAAGTGTACATGTAATATGAAAGCCGTCAGAGTGAAAATGCGAAGAAGAGGAATAGGCAAGATACGATTTAAGAGGAAGACAAGTGTGACTCACACTCTCTCCATCGCTACCACACGTGATATTACACAATTAGGCTGGGCCTTACGCCAATAACAATGAATGAATGAACAATGGAAATTAACATGTTCACCTTGACCGTAAACCAACTGAAACAATGCGCGATCTGGTCAGGCGTCATACGCGATGCTATAATGCGGGGCATGACGTTAACATATACGATATAAAAGGGAGTCCACACCTTGCGTCCCCTCAGAGCGAGTGACCTGTGTGAGAGAGAGGGGCCAAAGACAAGACTGCTATGTGTGTGTGAATTTGGGCCTTACCTGACCTGCTACGGAGGACACGATGGCCAGTCGTTACATGATATTTAATAGTATCAGATAGTATACTCGTTATTCTTTATATGTATATGGTATATGTAATAAGCGTGTAGTTGATGCTGTTTATGATTATATTTATTTGTGGGCTGAACCACCTGTGTTTCTTAGTATAGTGATCTTATGAAAAAAAGTGACAGAAAGCGAGACTGCCCTTGAATGAGATTAGTTTAGCAAATTAAACTGGGAGTTAAATCATACCCTAGACACAGCCTTAGCAGTAGTGTTAATCTTAAGTAGCAACAAGTTATAGTGTAAGAAGAATACAGGTCGAGATGATATTCTTAATTGCGAAAACACGATGAACTCGTTTATGGAGGAGACAAACAAGGTTTTGAGAAAGGGGAAACAACGTCAAATGAAGTGAAAATGGGAGACTGAGACAAATGATTTCTAATGGGGAGATGAAAGCGAGGTTTAGTATAATGGAGAGAAAATCGCAAATGAATCTGTAATGGTTAAAGTATGGCAAGTGACAATGTAGTGTTTGCGTCATTTAAAATTTAATAATACTTCGTAAAACATGATTTTTTTTTACATCCAACACAAGTTTTGCTTTGTATTTCACAATATACTTTTTTCCCAATGCGCTTGACAATTCTCATCTAAACGTGATCAGTGCAAAATGAAAAGTTAATATCAAAGGAGCTAATAAAGAATATAGAACATGAAATATTCATTTTTGAATCTGGTTTTATATTTGACTATCAGCCTGAGTTTTATCCTATTTAAAATACTTTGTTTGATGTCAGTACAGAAACATGTTTAGCTTCATTTAAATCTTTGCCTAACTATCGTTTCTTTGTTGTTGTTTTTTTAAACTAAAATGTGTTATGTATTTTTATGTCTATTTTATTTAACTTGTTTTTAAAAAAAATATATTTTGCAAAGAGAAAAAGAAATAAAAATCCTTGTTTATTTGTGTAACAACAACACTTATCCTCACTGTTCATTTGAATTTGATTCATATCTTTATGTTTCCCAACTCCAATTAAATGATACTCACATGTTATAATAACTGTGATACATCAGATACCGCAAAAGACGTGGAAAATAAAAAGGTTTTTATGTAAAATTCGTCCCAACATTGAACGATCTTATCTACTTGGCAAATAAACGTTAGTGATGGACCAACATTATGGCAAATTAGAATATTTCTTATACAAAGAAATGATGCAATTAAAACAATATAAATTTATCAATAGCATCAACAAAGAACAGTTATCCACATATTTACATAGTTAAACGACTGACATGTGAACTAATTAACTTTTTCAAAAAAGATTTTAAATATAGGCAAAAGACGTTTTTTTTATTTATTCTTTTTGCAAGAGTATGGTGGGGAGGGGATAAGTCTTACAGTCAGAGCCGGGGGGAGGGAGGGATGATCTTGTTTGATAGTTAGAAATGTCATGAAAATCTAGGGAACTTCATAAATGATATAGCCGTAAAAATGATTATTTTTTAAGGCAGCGTTTTCTGTGAATTCAGAATGTATATATTTATTTTCTGAAATGTAGATAATAATTTGATATTTTATTGGCTGTCAACTGAATCCCTTGATCTATTCTGTTTGATGCAATGTTAGCAAACATGCAGATTGTGAACATTATCGATTATATAATGTTACTGACTATCCTACTTAAATGAGTTCTTACTTATTTTCATGTTGTTTTGTGGTTTCTTTTAAAAGTAAAATAAAAGACACGATCACTTTCTTTATTTCTGTAAAAACATTTATTTAAGAAACTTTCAAAAAGTTGTGCAATTCACATATAATTATGTCCGTATAAATATGAAAATAAACATCAATTTATGATTTTTAATTGAGAGTAAACAGTGTTTCAATGTGCAAAATATCTTTGCTTTGGCTGTCAAATATCTTATTGACAACGTTAAGAAAATTTATATATTTATGTTTTCAATACTATTATTGTCCTTTTCTACACAGAACTTAAGTGCAGTTTACCAAAAGTCGGATTCTTTGCCTGGAAAATTTATGATGGAATTGAGGAATCGTGTACTATAACATCGTATGATGGCATTGATCCTAACCACGGAGGTCACTTTGATCAATCGACTGGTGCATTCACTGCTCCGCGAAATGGCTTGTACTTAATATCCACTATGACACAAAAGGATTCTAATACTAAAACAAACACAATTCGTTGCTATTGCAACTATAAAGCTGAGTTAACTCGACGTGTACTCTTTCACAGTGTTTCCAAAAATCAAACAGCAACACAGTTTGCTGAAATTACAGCAGGTGACGAATTATATCTAGAATGGGAGACGGATGATGAACAGGATACAAGTGGGATGTGTATTAATTTTTCATGTTACATGATACAGATGTGAACATAATTAACAGTATTGTCTGCTGCAATATTAAAAGAAGTGTGATATAAAAACTATTTCAAATTATTTTTTATTTTTATTTTAAAAGCAATTTTAATATTCAAACAATAAATTTGTTTTTATGCGTTACCCCAAATGTCCCAGAATATATACCCTCCATCGCGGCAACTCCTTTAACACACGAACAACCGTAACAATGCATTTATATTTTTATTGAGTTACAAATGACGTATTGAATAGCACACGTACAGTAATGAAACAGTTGGCCAAACGTGTACAAAAAAAAACCTGTTAAAATGGTAAACAAGTTAAGAGGATTCCTTCAAAAGGAGTCCCCTATAAATTATGTATTTTTTAAAGTTTAAAAAAAATATAACATTTTGAGAGTAAGTTAACCAAATTTTTCATGGAGATAGATATTCCTCGGTGGAAATATTAAGGAAATAAAAACTTCACTACGTTAATCTTATTAAAATATATTTTTTTTTAAATTTCACCACCACTTCATACCAAGCCCACACTCCCACAACCCATTTTACCTTACGTCATGTCCGGCCACCTGAAGAATGCAAACACCTTACCTGACAAGTCGCATGCTTTGTTATGTAAAAGGAAGATGATAGAATCCAAATGAAAAACGTGTCTGAGATATTTTAATCTGTTTGTCATCTGAGATGTTAGGTCTTATGACTATGTTATAGACAGGAAACAAGCATATGACTGAGGCTTACATATAAGACTGACATCACCGCTGGGCGTTAAATTGATGTATATACATTTTATTTTCTCCACACTGGGAAAGGTATAATTTGTTTTCGGTGTCTGTAGTTTAAAAATTTAAATGTTTTACAATGCAATCCCAACTGTTCTGCTTAGCAATCTCGGTTAGCCATGATTGCATACTACCTTCTTACCACAGTTTATCATCATCACATGACCACATAAATAGTGCGATAGTCACTTATCGAAAGCAAAAGAAGTGCTTAAGAACAGCTATTAAAAACTAATTTAGTGACTGCGATAATGTGATCTACAAAAATATTAATTGGAATCTAACACAAACTATAGGAATTCGTCAAAGGTGGTTATTATTTATTTTCTTTAAATTATTTTATTCATTCAATAATAATAATACCAATGTCTGAAATGTAAAAAAAAAATATATAAATAATAAACAATAAAAAAAAAAAATTTAAAGGCGTTTAAAAAAAATCAATGATCGTTTTAAAAAAAACGTCTTCATAGGTTTATCGGCTTTGATAATGACAACCGGAACATTGGTTATCGTATACATTTCTTAGTTATAGCACAACCGTGTGTCAGACGCTTTAGTCTTAGTGCGAAGAGTAAATTATAATCTTATCTCTTCATTTGTACCAACTGTATTCCCTATTTACGCTTGGAGTAAATGGTTACAGAGATAGAGCAGTCGGCTGTAGATATTAATTTTGACTATTGTTGTAAGTGTGCTTATTTGTTAAAACAAATTCTATTTGTAGTTTTAATGTTCATATAAAGTTATGGTTATACTTGTATGTATGTAAATAAAATTTAATTTATTTTCAATGTAGTTGTCTTTTTTTTTATATAAACAATAAGCTGTATGATAAGTGCTCCTGATATGTTACCCTTCCATAAGTGAGTCTGATAAATCAACCCCGAGATAGTTATCTTTTATCAAACATGATGCATCTATCCGTTATAATAACATTCAATAAGTTTTAGTCTATCTACCTTTAATAGGTACCCTTAATTAAGTAAGCCTTATAAATGTATCCCGTTATGGTTACCCTTCATTGCATTTACACAATCAGTAATTTATTACTCTTTACAAAACATAGTCACATAGTAATGGCCCCAGAACACAGTGCCTGGGAATTTATAAAATTGAAAAAAAATTAACCATGCAGAGCTCTCCAATAAAGATGCCCACACGAGGCTGCATAAAAATCTTAAAATCCCGTAAGATACACGATTTCAAATGCACCATGTATTTGAAGCGACAAACGCACAAAAGAATTCCCCCAAAAAAATTTTCAGTGCCGAGACCAACAGCAATGTGAATGGATACCGGAAATATCAACGCCATGATAATGGTAACATTGTTGAACTTGAGGAAAACAAAGTGGATGACAAATGGGTGGTGCCCTACAACTCATGCCTACCTTTAAGATGCAATGTACACATATTTAATAAGGGATTTGCAGCTAAATTCAAAACGTTAAATATCTCTTCAATTACGTGTACGAGTGGCACGACTGTGAAATTATTCAGTTCGGTCATGTTCACTCAGAACAGGTAGCTAGTATTAAACGAGACGAGGTAAAGTAAATGCTTGATCTAACTGCATCTGAAGCATGCTGGAGTCATATGGAATACAAGATGCATCAAACTGATCACGTGGAAACATTATACGTCCACCTTGAGGACATGCATACAACATGTTTTATGACAGGCAAAGGATCTAACGCTGTACAGCAAAAAAACCATCAAGCAAAAAAATATGTCTTCGTTTAGGGTCGGTTCACACGGTCAAATTCCGCGTCAAGCATTTGATGCAATTCGTGTATGAAGCCTTGTCACAACTTTCAAATTACTATTTGATCAAATTCCCCCAAAAAGGAAACCACGCGCAAAATAGTGCGTTCATACAACAATTTGACGCGAAATTTGATCGTGTGAACCGACCCTTAAACTTAATCGGGAAGACCTTAATGCCTGAGAGAATGAGTGTATCGAAATTCCGTAGCACTATACATGGGATGACAAGAATTCAAATGGAAACGACTTCTTAGTGGAAATGAAACTGCAAGTGACAGAATGGGAAATTAGTAAAACCACAGTAAGGTTAAACATGAAAAAGGAACGCAACAAAACAACGAACGTGTCGGCAGGAAGCCTTCTTCAGCGAACAAACAGAAAAACGAATAAAATAAAAAATATCAAAAAATTATTTTAAAAAATATCTACTTCTCAGATAAGTGCTATATTATAATTTTGTGATATTTTTTTTTATTATTAGGTCTAAATATTTATGATGGTAGAACCTTTCCAACAATAGTAAGATGGCATTATCGAATCTTGTGGCATATACATAATCAAATTGTTAGGAATCAGTTTTTTTAAATAAAATGAAAAAAAAAAAAAAAAAAAAAAAAAAAAAAAAAAAAAAAATGCTTTTCTAATAAATTATTTATTCTTTTTTGATATAAATCTCAACACATCTACACTCGATACACAAAAAAACATAACTGAGTGGCATTTTTAAATTTGAGTGAACTGTATGGGAATATTTCATTAGAAATATATATGTATTGCGTGTCAATTAAGAAAATATAAAAGTTAAAATTGAAAAATACATTTGTAAAAATCTGGAATTCTTCTAAGTCAGAATGTTTCTTGTCTACCGATCACCCTTGTCACGTCAGAATGTTTCTTGTCTGCCTATCATCCTTGTCACGTCAGAAAGTATCTTGTCTGCCGATAATCCTTGTCACGTCAGAAAGTATCTTGTCTGCCGATCATCCTTGTCACGTCAGAAAGTTTCTTGTCTGCCGATCATCCTTGTCACGTCAGAAAGTTTATTGTCTGCCGATCATCCTTGTCACGTCAGAAAGTTTCTTGTCTGCCGATCATCCTTGTCACGTCAGAAAGTTTCTTGTCTGCCGATCATCCTTGTCACGTCAGAAAGTTTCTTGTCTGCCGATCATCCTTGTCACGTCAGAAATTTTCTTGTCTGCCGATCATCCTTGTCACATCGGAAAGTTTCTTGTCTGCCGATCATCCTTGTCACGTAAGAAAGTTTCTTGTCTGCCGATCATCCTTGTCACGTCAGAAAGTTTCTTGTCTGCCGATCATCCTTGTCACGTAAGAAATTTTCTTGTCTGCCAATCATCCTTGTCACGTCAGAAAGTATCTTGTCTGCCGATCATCCTTGTCACGTCAGAAAGTATCTTGTCTGCCGATCATCCTTGTCACGTCAGAAAGTTTCTTGTCTGCCGATCATCCTTGTCACGTCAGAAAGTTTCTTGTCTGCCGATCATCCTTGTCACGTCAGAATGTGTCTTGTCTGCCGATCATCATTGTCACGTCAGAAAGTTTCTTGTCTGCCGATCATCCTTGTCACGTCAGAAAGTTTCTTGTCTGCCGATCATCCTTGTCACGTCAGAAAGTATCTTGTCTGCCGATAATCCTTGTCACGTCAGAAAGTATCTTGTCTGCCGATCATCCTTGTCACGTCAGAAAGTATCTTGTCTGCCGATAATCCTTGTCACGTCAGAAAGTATCTTGTCTGCCGATCATCCTTGTCACGTCAGAAAGTTTATTGTCTGCCGATCATCCTTGTCACGTCAGAAAGTTTCTTGTCTGCCGATTATCCTTGTCACGTCAGAAAGTTTCTTGTCTGCCGATCATCCTTGTCACGTCAGAATTTTTCTTGTCTGCCGATCATCCTTGTCACATCAGAAAGTTTCTTGTCTGCCGATCATCCTTGTCACGTCAGAAAGTTTCTTGTCTGCCGATCATCCTTGTCACGTCAGAAAGTTTCTTGTCTGCCGATCATCCTTGTCACGTCAGAAATTTTCTTGTCTGCCAATCATCCTTGTCACGTCATAAAGTATCTTGTCTGCCGATCATCCTTGTCACGTCAGAAAGTATCTTGTCTGCCGATCATCCTTGTCACGTCAGAAAGTTTCTTGTCTGCCGATCATCCTTGTCACGTCAGAAAGTTTCTTGTCTGCCGATCATCCTTGTCACGTCAGAAAGTTTCTTGTCTGCCGATCATCCTTGTCACGTCAGAATGTGTCTTGTCTGCCGATCATCCTTGTCACGTCAGAAAGTTTCTTGTCTGCCGATCATCGTTGTCACGTCAGAAAGTTTCTTGTCTGCCGATCATCGTTGTCACGTCAGAAAGTTTCTTGTCTGCCGATCATCCTTGTCACGTCAGAAAGTTTTTTGTTTGCCGATCATCCTTGTCACGTAAGAAAGTTTCTTGTCTGCCGATCATCCTTGTCACGTCAGAAAGTTTCTTGTCTGCCGATCATCCTTGTCACGTCAGAAAGTTTCTTGTCTGCCGATCATCCTTGTCACGTCAGAAAGTTTCTTGTCTGCCGATCATCCTTGTCACGTCAGAAAGTTTCTTGTCTGCCGATCATCCTTGTCACGTCAGAACGTTTCTTGTCTGCCGATCATCCTTGTCACGTAAGAAAGTTTCTTGTCTGCCGATCATCCTTGTCACGTCAGAAAGTTTCTTGTCTGCCGATCATCCTTGTCACGTCAGAATGTTTCTTGTCTGCCGATCATCCTTGTCACGTCAGAAAGTTTCTTGTCTGCCGATCATCCTTGTCACGTCAGAAAGTTTCTTGTCTGCCGATCACCCTTGTCACGTTAGAAAGTTTCTGGTCTGCCGATCATCCTTGTCACGTCAGAAAGTTTCTTGTCTGCCGATCATCCTTGTCACGTCAGAAAGTTTCTTGTCTGCCGATCATCCTTGTCACGTCATAAAGTTTCTTGTCTGCCGATCATCCTTGTCACGTCAGAAAGTTTCTTGTCTGCCGATCATCCTTGTCACGTTAGAAAGTTTCTTGTCTGCCGATCATCCTTGTCACGTCAGAAAGTTTCTTGTCTGCCAATCATCCTTGTCACGTCAGAAAGTTTCTTGTCTGCCGATCATCCTTGTCACGTCAGAAAGTTTCCTGTCTGCCGATCATCCTTGTCACGTCAGAATGTTTCTTGTCTGCCGATCATCCTTGTCACGTCAGAAAGTTTCTTGTCTGCCGATCATCCTTGTCACGTCAGAAAGTTTCCTGTCTGCCGATCATCCTTGTCACGTCAGAATGTTTCTTGTCTGCCGATCATCCTTGTCATGTCAGAAAGTTTCTTGTCTGCCGATCATCATTGTCACGTCAGAAAGTTTCTTGTCTGCCGATCATCCTTGTCACGTCAGAAAGTTTCTTGTCTGCCGATCATCCTTGTCAAGTCAGAAAGTTTCCTGTCTGCCGATCATCCTTGTCACGTCAGAATGTTTCTTGTCTGCCGATCATCCTTGTCATGTCAGAAAGTTTCTTGTCTGCCGATCATCCTTGTCACGTCAGAAAGTTTCTTGTCTGCCGATCATCCTTGTCACGTCAGAAAGTTTCTTGTCTGCCGATGATCCTTGTCACGTCAGAAAGTTTCTTGTTTGCCGATCATCCTTGTCACGTCAGAAAGTTTCTTGTCTGCCGATCATCCTAGTCACGTCAGAAAGTTTCTTGTCTACCGATCATCCTTGTCACGTCAGAATGTTTCTTGTAGCTATTTTTTTACTCGTAAAGGACAAAAAGACTAAACATCTGGACATAACTTGATTAAAAAATGGGAAGTTCCTTTTGTTTTAATTAAGAGCAATAAAATCAAAATTACGACAACTAACATTTAATATTTCTCTTTATATCTAATGTGTTTTATTTGCTAAAAATAAAAACATTTTGAATTTGTTTATTTGAATCTAAACAATAAAATTGCTCTATGTTATTTAATTTTACAATTAAACATTATTGTTTAGATTGAACAAACGACATATTCATGATATAATATTTATTATTACCGTTAAAAATAACAAACCACTTGCAAGTAAGATTTAGAAGAATAACACACAAAATAAAAATTGACGCTTTTTTATAAAGAGGTCAGGCTTAATCTTCTTACTAAGATTAACGTAATTTAATATATACATGAGGCATTTTCTAAATATGTGTTACAATATGTTCGTTCTTTTCAAACAGAGATGTCAATTGTTTTGTTTTAGCTAATTGATATATACGAGAGTGACACTAATTGATTGAGTGGGTGTGAAGGTTACTTGGGTAGTTAAAATGAAGACCTTAGTGCTAAAAGTACTTAAGTCACAAAATGCACATTTTGATATAATCAAGTTCAAATATACTTTTCTTCTATAAAATATGACTATTTTCATTTTTTGCCTTGTTTAATTAAGGGCCTAATGCACATTTTAATGTGTTCAAATTTCTGCAGTACTTTTGGCTAAACTGGTTAAGAAAAGATCACAGTTTAGATTGATATTGACAAAAATGTGACTTAAGTACTTTTAGCACTAAGGTCTTCAAAAGGTAACACAACTATACTGCTTGAGATAGTTTTGAACAAAGCAATATGAAAATAGGACTGAATATATGCTTGAAATTATTTAATGATAACGTACAACACATTTTGAAAGTGGCTTTGAACTTTGCAGGAAGAAATCACGAGGGCTGATATATTTTTCATTTATGGGGATAAGCTGATACCCTATAGGGGCCTACAGCTAATCAACCATATCCATGCATCTGATAACCATGAGCTGAAACTCCTATCACATTATTCTAACCAAAAGTTCTAAATTTATAAATAATTTTGCTATTCAAGTTGTGTGGAAATTAAAATCCGATGGTCGATACACACTGATGGAGAGTAAAATATAAGGATATTTTATAATGGAGTTTATATGATCGTTTTAACCTGATGGTGCTTGAAATTTGCATTGAGAAAATGAAGCAATTAAGAGATAAAGAGATATGAGACATAGAGAGAGTGAAACAGAAATAGAGAGAGAGTGGTGAGAGAGAGAGAGAGAGATTTAAGGAGAGAGTGAGAGAGAGAGAGGTAAGGAGAGAGAGAGAGCTAAGGAGAGAGAACGAGTTAAAGGTCTATTATAAATATTTCACGATGTTCACTTTTGTTTTCATGAAAATAAATTGAGTGTTTCGATTGGTTTTGTTTATAAAATTTGCTTCGATTATAAAGTCTTTAACTACTAATGTTACTGAATAAAAAGAACGTGAAATGTAAAACTGAAAATGAAAATAAATCGTTTGGATCTCAGGAATTTCCAATTCTGATGTGGAATTCCCGATTTTATTTGTAAATTTTGTGTACTTCTGGTAGTCGTCTTCAGAATAATTTGTCACACAAATGTTTGTTTTAAGATTCCCTATTATTTCTTTTCTAATTTTACCCGATTACATGTAACATAACTATGGAGTTTTATATTCATTTAAAAATTTCATTTTCTTAGCATTATCTTTTTTCATAGCATTTCTATATTTCTAAACTAATCGCTCATCTTCAATTTCCCCCTGATACTCGATTCATCAATACTTATCTGATTATTATAATTTGTACATCATTTTAACAAGACTTAAATTTATTTATAGTTTGTATGTACGATTTTGTTTCCTATTTTTGATGTAATTCCTTTTTTAAAATCAGCCTTTAATAAAAAAAAAAATCTTTACATACATAAAATAAAAGAAATTGATTATCACTAAAGGTTTGGTAAAAATTTTAGGACTAAAATAAAAGAATAAAATTTGTATGGTATTAAAAGTTTTATATTTTCTTAAATATGTAACGTTATTTTTTTTAAAAATTAATTCTAAATATTGTTGTCAAAATAATGATGTTTGTGAATAAATGACGTATTGTGATACTATTTCATTTAAAATTATAACTATAATTAAAGTCACACAGCGCAATTTGTTAAGCGGATATCAAATAAAGCAAACATTGTATTTGTGAGTTTATTTTTATGTGTATATTTGTGTTAACTAAATATATAGAACTAAGTGTATGTAGGCCTATGTGTTTGTGTGTACGTTATTGTGTATGTCTTCATATCAGAGTTTTAAAATGTCTGTGATGATGTGTGTTTTGCTTGTGTAAATGTTTAATTGTAAGTACATAATAAAATGTGTGAAACAAATTTATTAATCAAAATAGTTTAACTATTGTAGTAAATGTTATAAATTAAAGATTCCCAACAATGGCGAGCAAGGCGCTTCAAGCTCAGAGATTGGTACAAATTATCAACCAACAACTTGAGATACTAAAGGAAGAGAGGAACAATTTCACGATGGCAGTAGACCAATGTATTAATCAGGTTAGATGTAGTTATCAATTAATTTTTAAATTCATATAAATGTGCATAAATTGTGTATTAAATCATATCATTTATAGAACATGTAAGTGAAATAGCTTTGGAATTAAATTTAGGTAATATAAAGTTATGTATACTGAACATTCGTTGGTAGGTTTCTTAAAAGTCAATCTCACATAAAACAATTAAATACCAGTTTAATTCATTGCTCACGTCAATCCCGTGCAGGTACAAAGTGAAGTAGATGCTTGGGTTAATGGAGGACTTGTCAATCAAACAACTTGTGCCGAGATGAGTAATAGAATTCAGCAAGTTATAACTATGTTCATTGAAAAATCTGTTGAACTTTCAGGTATTTTATTGTAGAAATATTTGATTGTTATGTACATTGTAAATGTTATAAGACAGAATAATTGGTTTTCCTCTTACATGCAATGGCGGCTATGAATTTTTTTTGTAAAGTTTAAAACCGCTCAGAATTCTATAATGTATGATACTGGATATGTGGGCCAAGTTTAGTCAAGATCCATTATAAATGTAATAACTTATGCTGAACAAATTGTATTAAAGAAATAAATATATGTACACTTATAAAATTGTAGCATTGTGGAGAAGTAAAGTTGTGTTTTTGCAACACTGCACATCTTGATCTTGTGCTCAATTTCAACACTTTATGCCTTCACCGATTTTGAAGACGAGTGTACATTTCCATGAGGATTTGATCGCAAGCTATTCATAATTGTTTACCTTCACGCAAAGACTAAAGGGAAAAAGTGAAGCTTGGAGCACATGCACAAGATAAGAGCGTAAACTCAATAGCTTAAACTTCAGATATTTGAGCGCATTCTACATATTCGATTACGTGACACATTTTAAATAGATCAGAAGCTACACAACATTTCAGTGAGATGAGAAGTTGCAAGCAATCACACAAAAAATTTACAAAATAAATAGATGTTAAGGATAGCCAGTTCCTAATCCTTCTTAAAAATTTACTGTCTGACAAAGTGTATTCATTCCTACAAGATTGATTTTCTGTGAACAAAAGAAAATTATTTTTAGCTTCAATGTTTTAATTGGATTATTTTACTTTAAAATCTGCAGACAAACAAATTGATGAAAATGAAACTGATGTAAACCAAAGGTTTTTGTCAACTAACAATAATTTGACCAGTCCTGAAGCAAATTCGAAAGTCAAGGAATCGAAAAGTGAAACTTTGCGAGGTACCTCTAAAAATGTACATAATTAAGTTTAAAAAATCCATTAAAAGTCAGAGTTGTTTGTTAAGGTCTAAGGGATATCTTATTTTTATTAGAATCTAATAATCGTTCAATGAAAAGGTTTAATCTTTTTAATTTTTTTACAAAACCATCTAAAATAATAAAAATATCATATACAATTCCTTAGAGACACTTGATAAATAAGAAATTAATTTTGAATCCATTGTTGATTTTATGGATAAAATATTGTTACGTTGTAGTTCAATATTTAACACATAATAAATATAACGTCGTTGTTGAGAGCGATCTCTAAATTATTGTTACCTAGTTGAAACTACAGTTAAACTAATCTATTGACATATTTTAAATCTCTTTCCACTGACAGTTGCAGCTGTCGGATCTGATGCTTCTCATAATATGACGATGAGATTTGTCACACTAGAGGAAACTGTATACTCACTCAAAAGGACGACAGAAAAAGTTAAAGACAAAATAGAAAATGTTGATACGATATTAAAAGATGTCTTGACTCAACAACTAGATGATCATAAAAAAGTGGAAATTTTAAGAAATGTAGAATTAATTTCTGAGGAAAAGCTTAATAATAAAATTACTGATCTGGAGAAAAGATACCAAGAAACTAAATCAAATGTTGATGATTTGTTTGAAATTGTAACAAATGTTGAAGTCAAGTTAAACAGAATAGAAGATGAAAATAATTCTGTCAATGTCTCAATGAATGAACTCAATAAAATGATCAGCTCTGTTAGAACTTGTAGCAATGACGCCCTTATGTCTATACAAGATTTGTCAAAGAGCATCGAGAGTACAAATCAACATTATAATGAAATGTCTAATAAAATGAATCAACTGGAAATCTCCATTAATCTCATGTCATCTCAGTACACAGAACCGTTTAAACATACGGAGAGTCTCATTAAAGATAAAACAGACGATTTAGTAAGTTTTGAAATACATCATTTTAATTTAATTGTGTTATAGAATGTACTTTTTTAACTTATTGCAAATTTTGCTATGAATATTAAATAACAAAAACTTATTATTTGGAGAAAAGATATTTGTAATGTGTTCAAAATTTTCAGTATAATAAATACTAATATAATTATTATACCAAATATTAATAAAGTACTAGTATATAATATATTTTGGCGGCATGATTAATGTCTTTTAGCTGCTGACATTTGTTTTTTGAGATCTCTCTATGATTAATTTTGCATGTTCCACAGATTGGTATGGTTTGTCAACTGATAGCTAAGAGACTGACTCCATTGGAAAAATTAAATGAGACCTTAAACAAGAAAGTCATATCTGGCGACAAACAACATTCAGAGGTTTTGTGTTAAACGAAATTGTCTTTACAATATAAAATGATTCTTTAATAAATAGTTTTTTCATATATAGTTAACACAAATTCAGAGTTTAAAAAACGTTCAATAATACTTTTCAATTCATTCATTTACAGAAAGCTGCTATTGAGAACCGTGTTGCTGAAATTTCTAACAAATTTACAGAAATCGGTAAGTATTTGGTATTTGCTAAATTTCATTGTAAAAAATTAAGGTGATTGCATTTTTCTTTCAATAAACGATTTATCTTTTCGAATGCCATGGATAATCTATTTAATTTGTTTAAAACACCTATTTGTAAATATCAAGATATTCACACAATGCGGGTTTCGCCGACCTTCTTGGTTGCCGTTGTGTGAGTGACTGTGTGTGTGTGGGAGTGTAAGTGGGATTGTGTGTCAGCGGCTTTTTGTAATTGCTCTTTATTAACTCATGATTTAATTTAAGTTAGTGTCAGTATAAGAAATAAATATGATTATAAGAAATCCAAATCCTTAACATGGCAATTGCAGGTTTATTTTAAACATATCGCAAAAAATATTTTCATTTAATATATGACTTTTAACTTATTGATGTAGAATAGAAATTCGGCTTTATTAGTTGTACTACACACACACAAAATTAAGAAATAACATATTTCTAAATATAATAGGAAAAAATATTTAATTATTTTTAGATAAATATATATTCTATCTCAATGTTTTGTAAATGAGTAAATAGTATTATCAAAACATGCACATTTAAATTGATTTATAATTATCCATTGCTCGGAATAGGTTTGATGATTTTAATTGATAAATGCGTGAAAAGTTTAGGTAGGGATCTGGTACAGCGGCATATAAGAGATAGACAAATATGGAGAAGTAGGACTCCATAAAGAGAATGGGTGTCTAGTTTAGGAGCTTGGAAGAACCAACGGAGCTGAGGCTAAAAAAGGGATCTTGATAGGAGCTTGTACTAGACTGTACTTCCGGGGACAGTTTGAACAAGCACACGCCAAATTACGTGGGGCAGTGGTGCATCTAGGTCAACCGCAATCCCACTAGACTAGCCAGAGTTAAGGGACTTCGGGGACCTGGGAAAGCCGGAGAGGAAACTCAAAGTCCCAACCAGGAACCTGGAGTGCGAGATACTAAAATGTTTACATTTGGGGAAAGAACCGAAGGGGGATAAAGACTAAGAATCTAACCCGGGGGAAGCAACCCAGAGTAGGATCCTTGTGAATATGGGCAGAACGCTGTCCATAAGAGTTGACGATCGGTGCTGCTTTGCTATTATCCATCGTTACAGCGATGTGAGATTATATGAGCCGGCCATGGTTGTGTAAGTGTTGGTGTCAGCGGTGAGCCGTCAGGGTAATAGGAAACGTGGCAAGGCGTGAAATTTTTTAACGAGGAGAAAAAGAAGGGAAATGTACTTTGGAGAAATATACATAGGAATTGTAATGGTAGACAAATCAAAAGGATAGTGAAATAAGGAGACAAAGCCAATGGATAGTTTAAAAAAGAGACAAAATCTAGTCATATTGTTAGGATGAGACAAAGTCAAAGGATAATGCAAGGATGAGACCAAGACATGTGATAATGTAATATGGAGTCAACAACAAGAAATGGAGAAAAAAGAAGAATATTTAATAAAGAGACAAATACAATGGATATTGTGAGAAAGAGAGAGACAAATGCAATGGGTATGTAATAGAAAGAGAGACAATGGGTCATGTAATAGGGAGACAAACTCAAATGATAGCTTAATTGAGAGAGAAATATAAAGGAAAGATATGTGCTGTACGTCGGTCAAAATTGACAATGACCATCTAGTCATGCGGTTAGGGGTAGGGTGGGTCATGGTGAGTTCGTAAATGGCTGTTGAGCCCGGGTCGTGCTCGGAATAGTCTCTGGGGCCACGGACAGGGGATATTTTCTGTCGTCAGTGGTTTAAGGTTGGTTCCTCGGGCTAGCCTGTGTGCCTCAGCTGTCGCCTTCCTTTTGGCTTCATGAGATTCAGCCATATTCTTAACAGAGGATCCCCTGGTCTGTCTGCACGCACTTAATAGGGTTGATGCTGAAGGACTTATGTGCCGCTTTCATTGTGTCCATGTATCGCCTTTTTTGATCTTCTTGGGAGCGCTTATCTAGTGTGATTTCAACGAGGAATAGCTGTTTAATGTGCCGGCTGTATTCCATACGGGCTACGTGTCCCATCCAACGGAGTTGAGACTGCTACAGGGTGGTAAAGATGCGAGGGAGGCTCGCTCTTTCGAGGAATTTTGTGTTAGGTACTATTTCTGGCCACCTCATGCCTAGGATTTCACTGCGGCAGGTTGTGTGTTTTAGTATCTTGGCGTGACGCTGTTAGACAGTACTTTTTTTTACATCCGTAGAAGAATGTCGAGAGGACTTCTGCGCTATATACCTTCATTTTGGCATCTCATACGTCCCATGTCCCAAACATTACTACGAGTCTGCCAAATATTGCATTTGCTTTTGCTAGTCTGGCATTCATTTCGTCATCCATGACGATCGATCTGCTGTGGGTACTGCAAAGGTAGTTACCGCATTTGTCCACCGCATTTAGACGCTAACCGCTGATGGTATTGCTGGGTTCAACATAAGGCATCCTGGGAGCTTCAGTCTTCTTTGTGTCGAATGTAAGGCAAGAGGTGTCGCAGGCCTCAGAGAAGAAATCAACGCAGTGTTGCATGTCGGCTTCCAAGGCAGCGTTAAGGGCACAATCGTCCGCAAACAGAAACTCGTTGGTGGTGTTGTTTGACCTCGGTTTCGGCTTGAAGCCTCCTAAGGTTGAAGACTGATCCATCGGTGTGGAAACGGATTGACAAGGCCTTGGTGGAGTAATGGTTTCATTTGTGAACATGAAATTAAACTTTATAAAACACGATAGTTGGCATTAAGTCTTTTGTTGTAATACAATAATTAACTAATTCCATTTAAATCTATGACTCACAAATATTTTATGATGTATTTAAAAAATAAATGTATTAGGTATTCTTTATTTTATTATTAAGTTGCTCATTGGATAAGAAACGATTTATTTTTTAAATCAAAAAAACATTATGTAGCAAACATTTTTAATAATCCACAATTGTTTAGTAAAACTTACCTCATTAATTTGTCCAATTGTTAAACGCATGTGACTATGAATGAAATATATTTGTACCGTATATGACGTAGATAAAACATTGAAAGAATCCTTCAACCTGGTACATAAACATTAGTGATGGAACATTGCCATGGCACGTAAGAAATACTCTTGTACAAGGAATTTATACGATCGAAATTTTCTTCTTCTTCTTCTTCTATATATTAAGGGCCCACGATCAATTTATTGATCATTATGGCTCCTATGAATGTAGATGAGATTTGCAATGTTTCTGTGTCTGGTGTTGATGAGGATATTTCACAGGTTACAAGAGTAACTGTGTGAGGTATCATGCACTGGGGGTTGGAAGGCCTGAGGCAATAGACGCAAATGAGTCAAGTGTTGTCGCATCAACTGTTCCTTTGGAAAGATTGTTCCAGTCACTGATTGTCTTTGGTAGGAATGAGCAGTTCCTATACTGGCTTCTCGCTGGTATGAGCCGGAACTGCCTGTTATGGCCTCGTCGCTGTCTATGGGGAGAGGGACGAGTTTCTTTTTAATGCCAGAGCAGTGGTCTAGTCCATTATTTATCTTGTAAATAAGGGAGAGCCTGGATAGTCGTCGTCGTTCCTCCAATAGTGACCAGCCCAGTGTTTCCAGCATGATGCCAACACTAGAGGTATTCCTGTAGCGGTTTAGGACAAAGCGTGCTGCACGTCGCTGTATTGCCTCCAACCTGTCGATGCTCTTCTGAGTGAATGGGTCCCAGACCGAAGATGCATAATCTAAAAGCGGCCGGACAAAGGCTTTATAGGCTATTTCTTTCACACCGGAGTTGCTGATCTTTAGATTACGCCTTAATAACCCCAGGGTCTTGTTTGATTGGTTGCACACATTGTTAATATGCTCGTCCAAGCGGACCTCTATCTGAATGGTAAAACCCATGTACCTTACGGAGGAAACTGACTGAAGTAAATGACTATGCAATTCATAGTGGTAGCGGAGAGGCGTACAAATTCTAGAGACTGACAGTGTCTGGCACTTGGCCGGATGAAATTCCATGTCCCAGCTCGCCTCCCACTCAGCTAACCGATTGAGATCCTGTTGTAGCTGGTCCTGGTCAGATCTGTTGGTGATCGTCCTATACGCCGCTGTGTCATCTGTGAACAGTCTTCTGTGGGATGTCAGTTTCTCGGGTAGGTCTTTAATGTATGCTAGGAACAAACAGGGGCCTAGCACCGAGCCCTGGGGGACCCCTGACTTAACATTGACAAAAGACAAGCTTGTATTGTCCACCACTACTGCTTGACATCGGTTGTTGAGGAAGTTAGAGATCCATGTTTTAGTAGTGCCTTGGATCCCATATCTCTGAAGTTTGTGTAGAAGCAAACTATGATTGACACGGTCAAGGGCCTTCGTGAAGTCCATCACCAGCACATCAGTTTGCTTGCTGTTTTCTAGATTTGTCATCAAGTCTTAAACAAATTCAAGGATCTGGGTCTCACATGATCTATTGACTCGGAAGCCATGCTGACAGTCATTGAGTATATTTTTGCTTTCAAGATGCTTCATGACTGCGCTTACGAGTATGTGCTCCAATAGTTTGCATACTATGCTGGTGAGGGATAACGGACGATAGTTGGCAGTGTCGGAATGCTCCCCTTTCTTGTAGACTGGAGTGACATGCGCTGTTCTCCAGTCTGCTGGCACATTGCCAGAGCACAACGACGATTGGAAGAGGATTGTCAGTGCAGGAGCGATTTCTTTGGCCAATTCTTTGTGTGTTTGGTGCGTGGCAAGAGTAATGTGCTGAGTCGCTCTGTCAGTCAGGACGTGTGTGTGTGTGGATGGGGGGTGTAATATTGACACAACATGGCTTAGTTGTAATAATGATGATAGTTTCCTAAGATCTAATTCATTATTTAAGTAACTTTGAGGGAAGATTTAGTTATATTTTTCTTAATTAGTAATTTAGTATTTTAAGGGATTTCAACTAAATCACTAGACCTAAGCTACGGATGTTCATGGTATCTAACATAAAGTGGGTGAACATTCTAGTTGTCACACTGTAGCTGACAATGCTAATTAATGAATAATTTTCATTTGATTTTTTTTAATTGTGGGGTGTGATTACTTTACAAAAAAAAAATAAAAAAAATCATCACTTCTTTCATTTGTGTAAAATAAATATTTCAAAAACCAATCTTTCTAGAAATCGTGCATTGCTCATTCCTAATCTATCAGTAGAAATATAAAGACAAAGATAACATTTTAAAAATTAATAATACATACTGTATTAAAGTGAACTATGTCCTAGGTGGACTCTCACATCCTGGTGAAACGATTCCGTAAATTAAAATTATTTAAGCTTTCATATAATTTTTGCCATCTTGTTCACAGAACGTAAGTGCAATCTACCGAAGGTCGGATTCTTTGCCTTAAAAGAACTATCAGAAAAAGCGAGGATATATAATGTAACATCGTTTAGTGAAGTTTGTTATAATCATGGAGATCACTTTGATCAATCGACTGGAATATTCACTTCTCCTCTAAATGGCTTGTACTTAATAACCATTATGACATTAGATCCAACTAATACTAATACAAATATTATTAACGTTTTTCGTAATTGTAGAAGAACCTCAAAAAAAGAAAAACTTCTTCATTGTGTTTCAATAAACCAAACAGTAACACGGTTTGCTGACATTGAAGCAGGTGAGAAAATATATTTGAAATGGGAGAAAATTGATGTACGCAATTCAAATTACATGTGTATTTATTTTTCATGTTTCCTGATACGGAACTGGACCTAATTAACGTTTTTTTCGCATGAAATTAATTAAGAATATTAAAACATCATCAAATACTCTTTGCAAGCTATCTAACTTTATTTTTTAAACAACTGTAAAATCAAACCCATTCACATATTTAATTGTTACACAAATTCCCAGCAAGTAATCATAATATAAAAGATTTCTAAAAGTAAAGAAAAAAGAAGAAAAAAAAAGAAAATCTCCGACACGGAAACAACGACTATCATGCATATTTGTATTGAGATAAAACGGATGTATTGGAATTTTACACGTATATTACTAAAACAGTTAACCTCATTTGGAGAAATGTTAAGCTGTTAATAACGTTTTGAAAAATAAACAACGGTTATTGTATACAACCAGTTGTTGTAGCATATTACTGCGTGGGATATCCTAGCGCTAGCTAGAAGCGTTGATAATATTCTAAACTCTTTATTAATATGAAAGTTCAGGGGGGGGGGGGGGTATTCCTTGCTCACTCTTGGAGTCGATGTGACTTATTTTCTATTTCTCTTTGTTAGATTCAGAACAGTTAATTAGTGACGCAGATTATCACTATTGTTGTAAATGTATATTTCATTTTTTTTAAAACATTTGTTTGTAGATTCAATGTACTTTTATTTATTTAATTCTTTTTTTTCTTTTTTTTTTTTGTCAATAAAATTAAATGTATCTTCAAATTATTTTAAGAGTGTTGTTTTTATTTTAACAGCAATGTTTCTACTAAATACCCGATGAATGAAAATATCAACATTCATTAAGGAATAACGCTAGGAAATCTGTAATTTAAATTACACATTTATCATGGATTTTTTCAGGTTTACCTGTTGGGGCCGCATATATTCATTTAGAAGAGCTACATTTTCATACCCTTTGGATACAACGAATGCTTCTATTTGAATGTCATTCTCCTTAATACTCTTTATTATAACGATAAACACACATTGTGTATATCATGATCGTTCTTCTTACGATAAACGCAATGGCTTGTTTTTGGGATCTTTGTTATCGATTATCCCGAGCCATGTTACCTTTTCAGGGGCCAGGAACTTAATTTAAATATTTAAAAAGTCAACATCTCTGGAATTTTTTACAATATAACCCTAGTGGTTTAAACGGAGCCAATCTCAAGTTCGTGGTCTGGAGTACAATCCCCGCAAAGGCCCAGTCAAGCAAAAACATCACCATCACCATGGGTGGATGGGACGCGTTAGCCTTTGTTCGGTAACTCATCTAAGAGAAAGAGATTCTAAATTCAAAACTCGGAGTTGAAGTCTGTCACAGATGAGATGGTCGTATGAGGTATGGCCCGTCGCGTACCGAGTAATTTTGGTGTTGATTAATGTGGGGCTGCTCCTCTCTGTGAAAGCTCAGTATCCAGACGTCGAGGAATATAACGAAGACAACAAAGACGTTAATGAATGAATAAGAAATTTATCATTAACAATTATAAACAATAGAATGTATTGCTAGACTCAATATAGTCTAGTCATGTTTTTTTTTTACAACCGTTAACATCCATTATTCTTCAACCTCTCAAACTCTCCAAAACATTCCGCACTTTCCTCGGAAATCGCACCCCCGGCTCATTTATCATTAAAATAAAATGTTTCGTTACATATCGGGAAGTCCCGAACAAAACACATTATAAATTACATGAATAACCAATGGAGCCGTTGTTCAACCACAAACCAGTCATTTGTGACAGAGTCCCGTAGGCGGATAGCATTGACACAATGAAACACTCCGACAAATCCTGCGCCACACGGTGTTTACCGTAGGTAATCCAGCGGCGTGGGGAGTGGCGACGTGCTGTGTAGGTAGCCAGCTTTTAATCCTAAAAAATATAATCCAAGGCCTTGTGGATTTCATCATGCGAAATCTACATTATCGTCTCATGTCAGGGAAAAGAAATGAAACAACTATTAAAGGTGACCTTCAATATTTATTTGAATGATTTCGTTTTGCCTAACTACGAATGATAACTTGGGCATATGCTGTGTCCGTCTCTTATAAGACAGTAAAACGATTGTCAAGAGACATCGTTTTTCAGTATTAGCGTTATAACTGTTTCAATGTTTTAATAGAGCTCTTTAAATGAAATTGTGCGCACCGTCTGGTTATGGCACAGACGCGGCCCTTAGCTGATATATAATTATAGAATTTGGTTATGAGAAATAAACTAAGTTATTTCGACTGGGCCCTCTAATGGTTTACAGATTTTTAAAATTTCTTTTAAATCTATCCTATAAATAGGGATACATTTGGGCCTCTTTATTTCTTTGTTTATTTGTTGGTTTATTTCATTTTATACTAAAAATATATTTATCCCTAGAAAGATGAAATTGTCAACGGTTGCTATGTGTTATCCGAGATAAAGCATCGATAATGTCATTTAAAAAAAAAAGAAATCAGATAAGCCCACTTGTGTACAATATTGTTATCATAACTGACTACTAACGCTGGGTTACCTTAGAACTGATTTACAATTGGGAATATTACCTAGGATATTTATGAACATGCTTGTAAAAGAGCCCTCTTTAAGATATAACTGTGACACATTTTTGACTTGTCTTTTTTAAAGGGCCTTAGACTTATTTACAATTTTTAAAAAAAAATTTGAACACTTATTTAATGCCCTTTTTTAGAGCTCCTTTTTTGAAATAAAACGAATACACCTTTAGGAACGAATTTAAGATTTAAAAAATTAATCTAAACATTAATGTGAAGAAATCCAACCTTCTTTAAATTCTTTATGTTAACATCGCTTTTTGTTCGGGGCTGGCTGCCAAAATAATCTGTCGGGTATTTAACACACTTCATGTCAAGCTATCGAGCTGAAAATTGGCACATAGAATGAATGCCAATGATAACACATTCTCTCAAACTTATAGCCCCATCCTTCAACCCAACAGCCCTTAAAATTAGTTTTTCAAAGTTAAGGTGAAAGAAAATGTGATGACTCTGAATTCTCGAGACAAATTCCCGATAGCAGTGCTAAATGAGATTTGTATATATAAATATATATATCTCAATGTGCGTTTGGTGCGTAATAATAATTTTTTTTTAAATTGTGTGTGAAATAGTTGGATGAAATAAATCTGCGATGTAAAGGCGGGTGGGACATTAGAATATTAATATAAAATAAAGAAATGAAAATGCATACAAAGGATTTATACGAAAAACTTTGCCATTATGCATTGATTAATTGAAAACTTAAATGGCACATTTTGAATTGGGCCCAACCGGGGATCGTCGAACGATTTACAAACTTTAAAGTTTATCATGAATAATGGGTTTGATGGGGTGAAAAATGTAATGGTCTATGTTCACAAGACTACCAAACTTGGCCACCGGAATCTCCATATGGTGCACTGGACTCTCCACCTCTGCCACTCAAACTTTTTTTCTGCTTTAAATGATTTTAGTAGATCTCATATTTTGTGATAACTTAAATTAAATCTGACGTGGGCTTCTCTATTGAAAAACTAATTTTAACACCTGGTCTTTTGAAACAATGTAAAATTTATAATGTCACCTTAGATATTATACTACAGGATTTAGATATAACTCTCCTTAGCAAGATACAAGATACTATTTGAAGGACTACGTCCAAGCCTCGTGAAAGCAATAGCAAAACAAGAAAACTTTGGCCTAGAATATTTCAATTTCTTTTGAGGCGGAGGTCCTATTGTAATTTTTGAAATGTTCAATAACTACCGAGATTGGAAATTTGTTTTAATGATATAACTTTAAAATTTAACTATTCATTTAAGGTGAAAACTGATTCAATGATAGAATCGGCCCCATTAACCCACATACCTTTTTAGAACATACCTTTATTTGTATTTAAATGATTACCCCACGCCTCAGTAATACATATAAAGTATGTACGGGTCTGCTATGTTAGATTTGAGTGAACTTAATGAGGTAACAAACTGCTAGTATTTATATACGGTTTCGTGTAGCTGTGATAAAGAGTACATCTTATAGATTGATGTGATTGTATTTGTGTGTATTCTTTCATATGTGCGCTTTCGTTCTTTCATGTTTGTATATGTCTTTGCACATATTTGTGTATGTATATCCTTGTATCTAGGAATGTGTATGTATTTGGGTGTATTTTTATTTAGTCTTTTTTTTTTTTTTGGGTTCAGTCATTGAATGGCATTTAATGATTCACAAGATAACTACTAGCCCGTATCTACAAGAGATTTGTTACATATATCTTATCAAAACATTTTTTACATTATTTCTTGATAACACTATCGCTTAACTTTAGTATAGTTTTAAAAGGATAACATTTTGAAACTAATTATTGATCACAAGCTTTAACATAACATGTTTTCAATTGGGTAGATTAAGATATAGTAAATGAACTCACTGCACCTTTATCTCAACACCTGGGCATTTTGCTGCATTAATATCTGAAAGTAAGTTGGAATGAATACTTTTCTTTCGTTTGGGGCTTACAATAAATTAGTCTCTAACGTAATTTTATGCTGAAATTTTATTTTTCGAGGGGTTCATTGAAAGTTATAGCGTAATTTAAATGTATATGTTTAGATACAGATTCATTTAGGCTACGTTTGAATTAATGATCGATTTATGAATTAGTGCATATACATTTCATATTTTTCTCCTAGTCTTGAATTTACAAATTCAAGAGAAGAAACTCAAAACCAAGTATAGACAAATTACCTGCACAGTTGCTTTTATTTATATAAGACAATATAAAATCTCAACAAAACATTTTGGAATTTTTTTAAAGAAATGCGCACTTTATATTTTTGGGTACTACTTACTAAAGTTTACGTCCGACGTACTTAAAAGCTGCTTTTATTTTTTTAAACATATACATAATTCTAAGTAAAATCCAAACAAGCATTTTACCGTCCCTCTAAGACATTCCACCAATCTCTTGGTGATGGTACTGCCCTCTTTGAGAACCACTGGTCTAGAGCAGTGGTCGACAAACTCTTTAGTAAAAGAGCCAAAAGCAGCAGTAGGACTATTACAATTTTTTTTTGAGAGCCAAATATCTTTTCAAGAACCATCTTTTTAGGAGTCATAAACCAAATTTATGCCGACTGGCCGAGCCGCACTCATGTCGTTAAGGAGCATCGTGTGGCTCGCGGAACACGATTCGCAGACCCGTGGGCAAGGGTTTAGATACAAACTGTGCAATGTATTGCATTAGTCCGTAAATAAATGTATTAATTTTCACAATTTAACTTCAGTTAGGCAAATTAAAATTAATGTTAAAGCATATTAGAAATAAAACAAAGGAAGAAATTATAATTTCATAGATCGTAAAGAGATTTTTTCACTGAAAAATTAATGTAAAAAGTATTATTAATTTTTGTTATAAAAGTAATACATATTTATCTCTAATAGGGGATGGCGACCCTTCTGTGTATGAAGTTTTATGTTAGTTAACATCTATATTAAAATGTGAACGGTGGAGTTTGTGTTTTAATTGTTATAATTGTTAAATGTTGCTTTGGTTAAATTGTGTATTAGTTTATGTTGTGATCATCAAAATGCATATTATAGTTATTTAACAAAAATATTTCTATTTATATGCATAGATAAATTTTTCGTATCTTACATATGTCTGCGTATGTGCTTATGTAACAGTTTAATTGTATGGACACATTAGTAAGTGGGCTATAACACATACATTTTTAGCGCTATACCTTAAATTTTGATTTTGATTGTAGTTTTCCAAAATGGCAAGCACATTACTGCGAGCTGAGCGCTTTGTAAAAATTGTCAACCAACAACTTGAGATACTCAAGGAAGAGAGGAATACTGTGATAGACGCTGTCGACCATCGAATCAATCATGTAGTTATTTAATACAAATTATTGTTGCAATAAATGTTTAGATCTTTTGTATTTACCACATTTAAAAAATGAAAATATTAGATTCAAAGCTGCGTTTTGAATTTTAAATAAAGACTGATTTAGGTTTTTTTTAGGAAGTATTACATAACGCTATTTAAATCATGTTTATTTTTTTGTTTTATTGTATCTAATACGTAGGTACAAACTGAAGTAAATGCTTGGATTAACGGCGGAATTGTCAATCACACAACTTATACCGAAATAAACAACAGAATACAGGAAACTTTAAGTCTTTTTCTAAAAAAATCTGATGAACTTTCAGGTATTTTTTTATATAACCATAAAATGTCCAAAACTTTGATGTATATTTTCTATATTATTTGATTATATAAATAATTGTTCGTGTCTCGCAAGAAAATAAGAAATATGTTTTTGATCTTTGTTCTGGAACACTCCCTCTGAATTCCCGCGTGCAACTGACGGGACCTAATATAGGAGTAGAATAAGTCATAGGCGACTTATTGTATCATGTTTTGCCTTGGGCTAGCAACTCATTCATTGCAAGAAACTCAACTACCGCTACGAAAACATACACAACCAATAAGCCTTTGCCACCCCCAGCGAGTGCGGGTCCTCATAAACAGGATATGACGCAGTTTAGCCAAACGAATAAAGGAGCTGACGTGCCGAATTCCTGCCTGACGCTGTTCAAAAGTTCCAGGATTGGAACCTGGAATGTTAGAACGATTTTGGAGGAGGGAAAGACAAAACAAGTAACTATCGAACAGAGGAGATACAGAGTAGACATCTTAGGAACAATGAGTCAAGATGGACAGGAAATGGATCTACTAAACTAACATCTGAAGAGTCCCTTTTATACACTGGTCATGAAGAAGAAGATGCCATACACAGTGAAGGAGTAGCCCTGATACTGTCACCTGATTGAATGGCAGCCTGAGGGACCCAGGATAATAAGAGCAGTCTTAAGAACTTTCAAGAAAGACATCAACCTAAACGTCATCCAAATTTATGCACCAACAAATGATAAAGATGAGACGACAAAATAAGACTTCTATGAAAAACTTCAGAATTTTGTTTCAAGTGCGAGAGATTAGGATATTAACATTATCATGGGGAACTTCAAAGGACTTAGCATAAATAAAGGGACACCCACTACGTTTAAAATAAATGCGGTGCATGATGGAGTCATTGGGATTAACCTGAGACGAGCGTCTCTTGGAGAAGTTGAAACTTAGATAACTTGGAAGCATTATAAATAAAAATGGTGGAACAGATGAGGACTTAAAGTCTAGGGTCCAAAAGGCCAGAGGAGCATTCTATGCCTGGCGAAACATCTGGAACTTTAGTAAAATACTGAAAAAAACAAAGTTAAAAATATTCAACTCAAATGTCAAGGCACTTCTTCTGTATGGCTGTAAAGCTTGAAGAACAACAAAAACAAACATTAGATGCTTACGAAGGAACCTCAAAATAAGATTGTTTGACACAATTTGTAACAATGTCCTTTGGGAGAGAACGTCAAGTGTTCCGGTAGAAACGGAGATAAAAATGAGAAAATGGAGATGGATAGGGCGCACATTAAGGAAACCAAACACTAACATCACAAGACAGGCCCTAGACTGGAATCCTCAAGTTACCAGGAAAAGAGGAAGACCAAGAGCTACATGGTAAAGGGGAGTAGAGACAGAGATGAAAAGAATGAAGAAAAGCTAGGCTGAACTAGCAAAGGTTCACCAGGACAGGGACAGATGGAAAAGTTTGTGAATGGACTATGCTCTATTGGGAGTGAGAACGGCAAAGAAGAAGACTGACTCTGAAATAGGAAACTTGTTCTTTTGTGTCTAAGAGTTACTTCAATGTTGCTATTCTTTGATGACATTTTCTTTGACTTTAGTAATTGCTTGCACTATTCTGGATTGAAAAAAAACAACAACATTGTCTCATATTATAAGACTTTACGTTATGTTAAAAGAACTACACCCCCGCACCCTTAAAATCATTAAAAACAATTCACATTTAAAATTCATATTTCAAAAATATTCATTATAAATTGAAAAATGGATTGATTTTATTCAACAAAAAATTATAATTAATACGGCTGACAATATGATACCAAAATATGTCGATGCGTTTTGTTACACAATTTTTTAGTCTTAAATTTTAAAATTCCTTTTTTTATTATTGTGCCAGCATTGTCTAAAGGCTCAAGTAAAACCTATGTTAAAGCTCTGACTACTTGCGAAAGATACAAACAGAAACAAATTAGATTAAACTGACTTATTTTATCGCATTTCCATTATTTAATATCGATACTAGTTTCCAATATAGCAGAAGCTACATCATCGTTTAAGAAGGACAGATAGTTGATGATCTGATTTTTAACAAAACACACTATGCCAAATAGAAAACTAACATAATTTTTATTTACGTTCTTTAAAAATTAATTTCTTTAACTTCAATCCATTCGGTTCGCTAACTTTTTAAACCCCTTTTTCATTCCCACAAAATGGGTATTCACGAAACAATAAAAAAAAATATGTTTAGCTCAAACAATGTTTTAATTGTATTATTTAAATTTACCTCTACAGGGAAACATATGTATGAAAGTGATTTTAACCAAACACTTTTGACAACTATAAATACTTTGACAAGTCCTCGAGCAAGTTCAAAAATTGCTGAAAACAAAACAGAACCTATGCTTGGAAGCTGTGAAACTATACATAATATAAGTAAAAAGAAATTCCTTTAAAATAGTGTGCTTTGGGTTAAAAGTGTTCTGGTTGTTTTAGAAGGCGATGTAATAATGTTTTAAATATATATTTGATCATAGTTCTATATAAATCCAAGCAAAATCATCAGATGCACATTTAATTTAAAGTTACTACTCTACAGGATGAAGAAATGACGAATTACAATGGTGGTGTTGTGTATAGAAAATGTGCACGTAATGTCCAATATATCACAACAAACGATTAGTTTAAAGCGGTTGATGAGAGGGAACATTAACTCCATCAAATCCTCCTAATCTCATGACATGAAAAAAATTATCTACTTACTGTAGGATCTGAGGCTTCTCATAACATGACGATGAGATTTGCCATACTAGAGGAAGCTGTGGACTCACTTAAAAAGGCAACAGAAAAAGTTCAAGACCAAACAAGAAATGTTGATAAGCTATTAAAAGATGTCTCGGCTCAACAAGAAAATGATCATAAAAAAGTGGAAATTTTAACAAACGGAAAATTGAATTCTGAGGAAAAGCTTAATAATAAAATTACGGACCTGGAGAAAAGATACCAAGGCATTAAATCAAATGTTGATGATCTATGTGGAACTGTAACAGATGTTGATGTCAAGTTAAACAAATTAGAAGAAGAAAATAAGTATGTCAATATCTCAATGAATGAACTATATAAACAGATCAGCTCTGTTAGAACTTGTGGAAATGACGCCCTTATGTCTATACAAGATTTGTCAAAGAGCGTCGAGAGTACAAATCAACATTATAATGATATGTCTAATAAAATGGATGAACTGGAAGTCTCCATTAACATTATGTCATCTCAGTACTCAGAGCGGTTTGAAAATATGAGATGTCTCAATAAAGTTATGACAGAAGATTTGGTAAGCTAGGTAATTAAAATGTAACCACACTTAAAAGTAAAGAAAATTTTTAAATTTCAGTGTTAAAGCAAGATAAGTTATAAGTTCATACCAAATTACAACATAATACTAAATAGTAATTTTTCATTAACTTGGCTTTTCCCTAGATCCTTTAATTAATATAAGACTTGCAACTTCCAATAACTTTTAAATATTAATTCCGCCTGTGAAAAGATAAAATGGTCGCTACCTCGCTCAAGTTTTGTGTTGCCCCCCCCCCTTTTTTTCCCCCGGCATACATTAAAATATGATTGAGATTGATTTTAAATATGACTAATAAAAAGACCCACTAATTTAATTTTTCTTTCATCTGTCACAATGTGAAAAAATGGTACTAAGATGTAAAAGTATTTTTTTATTATTTTAAAATAATGGTTTAAACCTAAGCTAATTTGAAACAAGATCTGTATTTAATTCATGATACAACATTTTTAAAAAACAACTTAATGTTCATTCAGTAAACTCAAATTAGTTTCTGCAATATATATGTTAAAAAATTAAAATGCAAACTTAGTGTCTTTTAAAAGTGTACACATTTGTTTAGATCTCTCTGTGATAACATTTGCAGATTACACAGATTGGTTTGGTTTGCCAACTGCTTAACAAAAGACTGTCTCCATTGGAAAAACTAAATGAGACTTTAAACAAGAAAGTCCAAAGTTGTGACAAAAATCTTTCAGAGGTATTGTGTTTAAAATATCCCAAAGCAATCCTTTTAAAGATATAGAGCTCCGGGTTGAATAAAAAAAAATGTGTAATAATACTTTTGCACTCATTCATTTACAGAAAGATGACATTGAGAAACGTGTGTTTGAAATGTCTAACAAAATTACAGAGCTCGGTAAGAATTTGTTTTTAGCTAAAATTTAAAGTGAAAAAAAAAACCTGCAAGATTACCTTTAATTTTAATAAACGATTTTGTTTCATGACAGGCAATCATTATAATCTGATACATTTGTATACAATATTTTTTTTAATATCAACATATTTACATGGAAATTTGGACATTTCGTGGACCTTCTTGGTTGAAATTGTTTTATTTTGTCTACGTGTGTGCGTGCATTTGTGTGTTTATGTGTTTGTTTAGTTTATGTTTCCTTTAAGTTACAGACTAATTTATTTAATAATATGTAATGGCGAACTATCCATTTTATTGAGCACGAAAATGTTAGAATTATATGAGACAAATTGCTAAAAAGTATATATTTTTTTCTTTTAAAAGTAATACTTATTATTTTTATTATGTTTTCAAGAGTTTTAATGCATTCCATCATATATTTGTTTTGCAAATGTCATTTGGCAAATGCACATAATAGGTTCTAGAATTTAAGGGATACATGGGTTAAAGTGCGAATTGAGTAGGATTTTGGTAAAGCGACGTAATGTGAGATTATATGACCTGGGAACGGTTGTGAAAAAGTACGTGTAAGATGAGAGAACTCGGCTTGATCTTGTAATCGGGAGACAAAGTCGAGAGATTGTATAATGTGGACTTATTGACAAGAGATAATTTAATGGGCAGATAAATAAAAGGGATTGGGTAGTGATTGTATCTTTGAAAATTGTACGATACTCCATAAAAAACGATGCTTTACTTTTCAAAATATTATTACTCCGTATTTTACTAGAAACATTTTTGTTCTTGTAATGACTTACAACTCTAAGCTCTGGATGTTTAATGAAATTATTAAAACATTAATGCTAAAGAAACAAATGAGGAAAATAGCTAGTCACAATTTTATTTAACAAGCACATTAATATTTTATTACATAGTTTTCTTTTCAAGCACTTTGTTAGACATATACATAAAAAAATTTTGCATTAATTTTATCTAAAACTGTCCCACATTTTGTCTCTATATTTATGCAATTAACAAAAACAAAATAAAAATTAACTATGTGGTTTATTTTTTATAAGTAAAGAACTTTATGTCACATAGAAGTTTCAAAAATTTACTTTATGATCAATTGAAATAAATTCACTTTAGTTTTTTCCCAACACCAAGTTTCATTTAAGGGGTTACCAGGAATGTGGTATCTTTGTGACAGTAAATGTCGCAGAACATGCGCATGTTTTAAAGTTAAGTTACAGTGGAACCTGTTTATCTCGACCTCAGCTAACTCGCCAAACCTGTTACATAGACATTTTCCAAAGTGGAACTGCCAAATTATGTCTTTGTCTTAGCATTTATTCCTGTCGATCTTTCATGTCACCGAACCCTGATATCTCGGTCAAAGTTGGCACTTAACCTCGGTTATCTCGATCCCCATCACCAATCGCCAGCTTTTGAACTCCTCAAGATAATAAAAAGTTTTTTTATTTTAAAAAAAAAGTATTTATTTCTCAAAATACAGGACTTGTGTTTTAAATTAACCTAGAAGTAATTTAAAATTTAAGTTTAAATTCGAGGTTTAAAAATCCCGGTATAGTCCATATTATAAATGATCATTATTTACCGAGTGCAAAACGTTGTCATGGGCAGCCATTCGCCGTCACTTGCATAATGGATGTGCCGTGGTACTACGTTGAGGGTTTCATTTATAAGAGTTGGCCGTGTGCAAACGTTATTAAACCCTTGGTCAGTGAAAGCTTTAATTAAATAGTCGTGTTTCAAAGTTGAAAGTTGAAAAATAAGTAGTCCCTAAATAATATGTTAGTAATAAGGGGATGCGTTGACTTATACTTATATAAACTTTATAGTCATTGCGCATGAAGTGATCAGAAGAATGAGGTCACAAAAATGTTGAGTCTTCGCCCAGAGTAGAAAATAACAAACGAACTCGCATTTTAAAAATTATTTGCTCAAAAAGTATTAAAGTTAAAAAGTTGATTCTGGTTTCATTTTTTTTAATTTTAAAATTTGCTCTAATTATCTGTAATATTTAAAAAAAACACATTTATTATTTTTTACTGAACTACCTGAATTTATTAACGCACATCGTGTACATAAAGAAATTTCAAGCACATGTTAATATACAGCCGCCATATTGGTTTTCGGTTAACTCGATCATTGGTTATCTCGACGCTTTTTGGCAAACCGCGACATAACCTGTTGTACTGTATTTCAAACGAATCATATAGCCCGGCGAATAAACTTAAATGCTTGACCAACACAGTGGCAAATTGGAACAACTCTTGTACCAAAAAAAATGATGAAATGAAATGGAAACAATACAAATCTATCAGTAGCATCGAAACAGGACATGAACGGATAACTCTACAAACCTGAAAAACTTGACATAAAAATATGCACAAAATATCGCTCTATTTGAAGATATTATATATGAGCAATCAGAGTGCTTTTTTTTTAAATTTTGTTTTATAATAAGCAATGTCATTAAAAAATAGAGGACCAACAAAATGACATAATTTAAATAATGATGACAATTTTCTAAGAACGAATTCCTAAGTAAGGTAACCGTTTTTTTGGATTCAGTTGTTTTTTTTCCTGATGTCTAGTAAGTATTTAAATTTGTATGGGCTTTCAACTGAATCCTTTGAACATAGCCTCATCTGTCCAGTTTTCAAGCCTGAGGTGTAATGAACATTCTAGACAACACAATGCATGAGATGATGCTCATTAAAAAAATACCTTTGTTTTTTAGTGGTTACTTTAAGAGTACATGTAGAGTCATTGTCACTTCCTATATTTCTGGAAACATAAAAGCAGAAAAAGGTATTAAAAATAACTAATCGTTATCAAAGTTATGAACATCGAATCTTTCTTTACACATGTGGGGGGAAAAAGGATAATAAGAATTTTTTTATAGAATAAATACTGTCTTAAACTTAACGTACACTATGATCTGCCTTTGACGCTCACATCCTAGTTCCACAGATGCTTAATGCATATAATTCATATTTTCTCTATATTTTTTTTTCCACAGAACTTAAGTGCATTCTACCAAAAGTCGGTTTCTTTGCCTTGAAACGATATCAACAGCAATTAGCAATTAAGTCATATGATTATATTGAATTTAACCATGGAAGTCACTTTGACCAATCGACTGGTATATTCACTGCTCCTCTAAATGGCATGTACTTAATAACACTTATGACAAGAAATCCACCTAACAGCAAAATAATTAAAATTATGTATCGTCGGAAACTAAAAGATACGTTAATGAAAAGTGAACTTCTTCATCGTGTCTCAAAAAATCTAACAGTAATTCGGTTTGCTGAAATTGCAGCAGGTGAGCAATTATATTTGGAATGGGAGAAAATCGATGATGTTGAACTTGATTGTATTATTCTTTTTACGTGTTACCTGATACAAACGGGGACATAATTAACGTTATTGTCTGCTACAATGCAATAATATCATTTGAACAACATCAGATACCTTCTGCACATTATTTAATAGTTACATGTTTACAGGATTTTTAAAACTCAAGCCGTTTATTTGTTTAAAGTTTTACCAAAAAATCCAAGTTTCCAACTTCCCAGAATTCAACAACTTGTATAGACCACCCCACACCATACCAGCAAGTCTTTTACCACTCAAACAACAGTAACACTGTCCTTTATATTTGTGAGCAGAAAAACCAACAGGTATATCACTGACCCCTTACGGACAGAAGACCTCTTAAATTGGTCCAACTTTTATATAAGATGTCCCCATAAATTATATACTGCTTCAATTTTTTGATGGCAAATTTCGATTTTTATCAAACCATGTTTTCGAGACTGACAAATCTCGTAAGACATATGCATAGATTTATATTTCATCATATTTACAGGCAAGCCCATTTGATGTTTTATTTCTATTTCACAATCCCCACATACCAGTGCATATAATGTGTTTATTTTATATTTCATCATCACTCAATACCAACCGATATGATGTTTTTTTTTTGCTATGTAATCTTCACTACATACCATTCCATATAATGTGCTTATTACCATCTTAACTACAAACCAGCCCATATAATGTTTTATTTATATTTAACCATTATTACAAACCGGCCACATGTCCAGCCACCTGAAAAATACAATGTGCATAACAAATCGCATATCGAGTTATACGAATTCGACGCTGTTAGTGTCAAAACGCAAAATGTGTCTTTAAAATTTATTTTTAAGATCTTAATTCGAATGCATGAGAGATAAAAAGGTCTCATTTGATTATTTGGTAAGAATCAGAAGAAAAAAAAATCAATTTACCTGCTTGAAATGACAAGGGCGCCTCTATTGTTATTTCCAGAAACCAGCAATATTTTCTCAGAAAAAAATATTCAGTTCACACCGATTGTCATTAGCTGATTATGAAAAATTGCCAACTGTACAACTGCTTATACAAATGTAATGTATTTATTTATGAATTGTATGTATTATATTTAAAGTATGGCATTTATTCAATAATAATTTACATTGCTGAACTCAAAAATTTAAATAATTATTCAATTAACGTTTTTTTTAAAAAAATACATAGATGGTTATCGATTTTGATCATTATAACCAGAAAATAAGTCATTATATAGCATCCTATGTAATATCATTATGCTAAGTGGGACAATTTATCCTTAGCAAGGAGAGTTAAAATATTCTAAGTTCTACCTATATCAAAGTTTAGCGCATTATTCATTTTTCACTCTTGAAATAGATAATTGATTATTTTTATTTTTTCTTAATTTTAAAATTCACATCAGTCAGTTTTAGAAGTTGTTTTCACAATAATTTTGAACTTTGATTTCTTTAGTAATATATGTTTTTTACTTGTTTTACTGTCCTAATTCATTTATTTTTTCACATGAATCAATATAAATGAAAGTAAATTTATATTCAAGGTAGTTTGATGTTGTTGTTTTTTTCTTTATTTTTTACAATAATGTGTCTGACAAATCAGCCCGTTTTAGCAACCTTTCATAAAATAAGTCTGATAAATCTAATCAAAATATTTAAGCTTCATTATGTGAGTCTGAAAACCTAATCGTTACAGTTATCTTTATTAAGTCTGTCTGATAAATATATCCGTTGTTGTTACACTTTATTATTTGAGTTCATTCACCACTAGGTGTAAGTTATTATTTCAAAATTGATTTCGCAAATCTTAGTTTCAAAATTTAACACATGAAAAATAGTAATGAATAAGTAGATACGTTTTTATTAATCATATTTAAATTTAAAAAAATATTATTTTACCATATCCCGTAATAATTTTCAAAATCAATCACTAACATTTTTTTTAATTTTCTTTCTTTTTGTTGTGTTTCTAAAAATTGCTATTAAATTCTTAATCCTTATGCTGGCCATATTTAACATTTAAAAAAAAAAAAGTTTTCATTTAACAAAATGATTTTAATTGAAATGAAAAAATTCATTTTAAAAAGGCTCCGACTTTTCGCAACCGGGTACCAGAAGTGAGAGGTTGAGATTAAACAAATTTTGAAAATATTATTGTAGGGTTTGTAAGACGAAATTTGGTATCAAATGAAAGATAATTGAATTAACTATACGATTGTAAACTTACTTCTTTAGTTTAACTAAAATAAACTACCACAAATGACATGCGGATAGCACTAAGTCTACTGGGAAAAGGGTCCGAATGGCGGAGATGCGTGTCCGGGTCCATTCTATTTGCATATTTGGGTTTTTGAAGATTATAAGATTTGTACTAGGAAGATGGTCTTTTTGAGCAGTGTCTCTAAACATTTCAGCATCCTGTTTCTCACGACTAGTGGAGCTGGAATCAATATCAGTATTAATACTGATCTTATTCGCCTTTTTTTCTTGTTCTGAGTTTAAGTCGGATGACTCAGAGAACTGACTTGCAACAGGAATATTGATCTTTGTTTGTCTTTATTAGCAATCTATTTATTAACTGTTCCTTACATTTCATTCATGTTGACAACAATAACATTCAGAATAAAAGACCTTTCACATTCCAAATAAATAACTCACTTTGGTTGTGACTGAAATGTAGGTTTAAAAAATTTAATTTTGTCAACATTTTTATAACGCTAAACATTCATTTCCATACATTAAAAATATATGTGTTTTAGGGGTATACATTATATTTGATTAAAGTATTTTTATATATAATAAAATTATATAGAGTTAAATTATAGTTTTTAATGCATTGTTTAAAATTACTAATATCAGTATATTGTGAGGTAAATTTAATGTATTAACTGTATCAATATATTTTTAAATATTTTTTAATCTTTTGATATTTGCAGGAAACTAAATTAGGGAAATTAAACACTGGTACATTTATTAAATATGTTTTAAATAATAATAGTTATCCTGAAATAGTCATATTAAATAACCAATTTTTCTAAAAAGAAATATTTTGAATAATTATAAAATTATTTTCAATTAGAACAAAATAACATTGAAATCTTCATGACTACTTAATTGTAATTATAGCTTTCAGGTGGACACTATCTCCTCGATGCTGGAACACAGCACATGACAGTCATCTCAAGGATCTTAGGTTCAAGCAGTCATCAAATGAGCCATGTATGTATACAACTACAGAAGGAGAAATTGGCATCATTGCAGTTTATGTCAATGACATCTTATTAGCACAATGATTCGTGCAAGTGTCAAGAAGGTTCATCAAACTTTGACGCAAATAATCTTGGTGAATTGAAATACATTTTGGGATTAATGTTCACTCAAAGGGAAGACAAGCAATCACTGACTTTAGCAATCAGCGATGGTTAGTCTACTTTATCTGTCAACTTGGATCAGACCTGCAATTACTTACGCTGTGGGTAATGTAGCAAAATTCTGTGATTATCCATCAGAAAAACACTGGACAGCGGTAAAGCGAGTTCTAGGATACCTAAAGTGTACGTCGAATTATTGACTTATGTATCACAACTGTGGATTTACTGAATGTGTTGGCTATTGTGATGCACATTGGGCCGGTGACATTGATGATCGAAAGTCTACATCTGGCTATGTGTTCCATATGGGTTGGGGACCTATAAGTTGGAGAAGTAAGAAACAATTATGTGTGGCATTGTCGACAGTAGAAGCTAAATATACAAATGGAACTTTCAGGTGCGGCACACGAAGCGCTTTGGCTGAGACAACTTACATCTGATTTGAAGTGTAACCAAAATGTTGCCACCAGGACATCAGATCCATGTTTAAGAGAGACTAATAAATTTATTAATTGTGTAAATGTAATGAAGAGTAACTACAACGAATAGATTTATAGACTTAATTAAGAGTAACTTAATTGTTACGGGTCAGGGCGTTGAAAAGGGTGGGGTGATGATGTTGTTTGATCAAAAGTATGTTATTAAAAACTCAAGGGCTCACACAATGACATAGTGCTGGGCTCACCACGCTGCACAGTTTCCAAAGATAATCTTTGCTACATCCACGTTAAAACATTTAAAATATGTTTTTATTGAATATTTGGCGAACGGCAAATTTGAATTAGTTTATGTGATATGTGATTATTTTCTTTTAAATGGCAACCATAATGCCCTCTAATCTCTAACCATAAACGTTTGATTTTTTAGATCTTTTTGTGATAGCATTTTTATATTAAACAGATTGGTATGGTTTGTCAACTGCTAGCTAAGAGACTGACTCCACTGGAAAAATTAAATGACACATTAAACAAGAAAGACAACTCTGGCGAAAAACAACCAACAGAGGTATTCTTTTATACTCACATGTTGTTAGAAATACGAAACCATTCTTTAGTAAATATAATTGTTCCTATATTTTTTATATGAATTAAACTTTTAAAAAATGTGTAATAATACCTTTGAACTCATTCATTTACAGACAGCTTCAATTGAGAAACCGCGTAGCTGAAATGTCTAACAAAATTATGGAAATCGGTAAGAATTTGATATTAGCTAAAATTTTATGTAAGCAAATAAAAAAAAAATATTGGATATAAATGACTTTTTTCCTGACTGCAAATGATAATATGATTTATTGTAATACAAATTCTTTCTCAATATCAACATATTCACATGGGAATCGTGGTATTTAGCCGACCTCCTTCTTTTTAGTTGTGTGAGTGTCTGTGTGAGTGAGACTGCGAGTGGGTGTGTTTGTGAGTGTGTCTTAGTGTGTCTTTATTAACTCATGATTTAATTTAGGATTTAATCTGATTTACTAAATTATATTGAATTATTGGTATTTTGATTGAAGATTACAATGTTAGAGTTAATTCAGACAAATCGCAAAAATATAATTCATTATTAAATACATAATGTTTAACTTATTTATGTACAATATGAAACTCGGCTTTAAACGTTCTTTTAAAATAAAAAAATATAAGGAACACAAGGTTTTTAAACATAAAAACATAATATATATTTATAGATATTGTCTACAATTCGTCTTTTGTAAATATGTCTTTTGTTAGTAATAATAAATACACAACATACATGCACAAATTATTCTACATTTTTCCAGCTCCTGGATGTAGGTTTGAGAGTTTTAGGGGATAAATGTGCGATGAGTGGGGTAAAGGGGATCTGGTTCAGCGATGTGATTAGAGATTATATAAACTTGGAAAGAGTGTGCAAGTGTACGTGTACAACGAGAGCTCTCTGGGTGATTTTGTAATGGGGTGACCAGGTCAAGAGATATTGTAATGGGGTGACAACGACAAAAGAGATATTGTAATGGGATGACAACGTCAAGAGATATTGTAATGGGGTGACAAGGTCAAGAGATAGTGTAATGGGGTGACAAGGTCAAGAGATAGTGTAATGGGATGACAACGTCAAGAGATATTGTAATGGGGTGACAAGGTCAAGAGATAGTGTAATGGGATACCAAGGTCAAGATATATTGTAATGGGATGACAAGGTCAAGAGATAGTGTAATGGGGAAAAAAGATAATGAAAAATGTAAAGCATACAAGAACATGAACAAATTGATATGTAATTTTAAGACATCAAATATAGGCGGACGCATTTTTATTTTGTTTTATACTTTTCATATGAAATGCGTATTGTTACGGGTCAGGGCGTTGAAAAGGGTGGGGTGATGATGTTGTTTGATCAAAAGTAATGTTATTAAAAACTCAAGGGCTCACACAATGACATAGTGCTGGGCTCACCACGCTGCACATAAAAAATAAGCAAACATAATCATGAAATTAAAAAAAAAAACATACATCTATTTCCTTTTAAAAAAGAGCTGTATAAAAACAAAATAAAAACAAACATAGACTCACCCCACCCAGTCTATAACTATTTACATGTCAAGCCACGGACTGCACCCACTAACATCGTCTATCGGTGAGAGGGGGAAGCAGTCGGGATAGTAGAGTTTTAAAGGCCTGCATGTTCGGTATATTGCGGATGTGTAGTGAGAGAGAATTATATTGTTTTTTGTGCGCAGAAAGATAAAGATCGTTCAGCATACGCGTGTGTGCGTAGGAGCGAAACTGTCGAAGGGGTGAATAGGCGGCAATAAGTTCGGTTTGATAGGAAGGGCAGGAATCCGAGAAAAAGTTGTGGCAGAGAATAGAGAGTTTGTAGTCAGTGCGGGCTTGCATAGGGAGCCAATGAAGTGAATGAAGTAGTGGTGTGACGTCACCACGTTTTCTTGCCTTAGAAATAGCCCAGCAGTTGAGTGTTTAACCTTCTGTGAAGTGCTATCGTTAACCTGACAGAAGAGAGTTGCAATAATCAAGGCGAGAGAAAATTTCATTTACTATTTATGGGCTTTCACCTGAATCCCTTGACCTACGCTGCGTTTGTACATGTTATCAGAGTGTTCTTACTGTATGGGATGTTTCTAACTAAATGATTAATGAAGTAAATTAATAGACAACATTACTTTTTCATAAATGAAATAAACACAATTTTATGAAGTTGTGCATTTTGCATGTGAAATATTGTAAGTCGAAAATGGAATAACATTTTGTTAAATTTAGAATAAAATATACAACCTCGTTGTGCACTCTGAGCTGGCTTTGACTTTCACATCTCAGTGATGTCGATGCGTAAATATAGATAATTTGTGTTTTTAATATTATTATTTTACTCTTTTTCACAGAACTTAAATGCAAGATACCAAAGGTCGGATTCTTTGCCATGAAAAAACAATCAGAAATAACAGGATTGTGCACTGTAACATCATATGACCACCTTGATTATAACCATGGAGGTCACTTTGATCAATGGACTGGCATATTCACTGCTCCTCTAAATGGCTTGTACTTAATAACTATTATGACAGAAAGTTCGTCTATTTTTAAAGAAATAGACTTAATGTTGACGAGGGTCGTGAAAATTTGGGGTTTAAAATTTTCCCTTGTGTTTCAATAAACCAAACGGTGATACGGTGCGTTGAAATTGCAGCAGATGACAAGTTATATTTGGAGTGGGAAAAAATTGATGAAAACGATAAAAGTGATATGTTTATTTATTTTTCATGTTACATGATACAGATATTGACTTAATTAACGTTATTGTCTGCTGCAATATTATAAGAATATTAAAACAGCATTTGTAAATAATTTTTAATGGTTCCAACAGTAAATTAATTTTAAAATCTAATGTGTCTTTTCGAAAGTGTTAACCCGAATTCCCAGCATTTCCAATATCCAAGATTTCCGCTACAATCCCCGCAACTAACTGTACAGAGGTTAAACCAATTTGTTGGAATTGTACTGGTATATTATGTAACTGTTGACCTCAAATGGAGAGACGAACTATTTAACTATTAAACTGGTCTATGGGTTAAGAGGATGTGGGATATCTACTGCACGGGGAAAAGTTGTGTTTCCATTAATTATCAATTGCTTTAAACCTTCACCAGAGATATTTCATGCAAGATTAAACCATAGTTTCATGTAGACGGACACATGTCGTGAGGTCATTTAATTAAATTATTCCTTCACCATGACAATTTTAATACAATATTTTTTTCTGTGTAAACGCAAAATATGTCTTAATTATTATTTTTTACAATATTGTAATCGTTTGGCATATGAGAAGATAGCTCTCATTTTATTATCATGTTAGACACAGTAAAAGAGCTTTGGAGTGACCCTTTCATAAAAGCATGACATGAGCAAGAGGCTTTAAATAGATGTTTATATCGTTTCTAAAGGCAAATGCATATACAGTTTTCAAATCTGTTTTTAAAATAGTATCGGTCTTTAAAATGCATTCTTAGTTGTTCAAATTAGCAATGTCAGTCGTAAATGTGTATACGATTGTAAACGGTAGTTGAAATATAATTTAGAACTGTCAAGGTAACTACCTTTCATGCTACATTTCTTTTACCACAATTGTGTACATTATATGGCCGCTTACATAGTGTGGTTGTTATTTCACACTAACGTTGTACGTGCTTAACAGTATATATGCATGCACATTTCTAGTGGCTGATCTGCCCTCGTGCGATCTGAAAACTTTTTAGTTGATATCTAATGAAGAAGACACGCCTGAAACGATTCAAAACAGTGTGTTGTCTACGTTAATTTTCCCTTTTGTTATGAATGTTAATTTCTTTGTTAATTTTAAATGTGCTAATTTAGTTCTGTTTTCCCATGTATGCATAGAAATAAAAGTAAATTTACGGTAAATTTCGAGAGATGGGTCCGCGTTTTTTACCATGGCCGCCATCTTGGTTGACACGACCCGTAAAATTAAGAATAACACGTTTATAAATAATGAAAAAACTTCCTAAATGTATCCCTCACCGTAACCTGAACCCTAAATCTATCCCTAAACATAACCTGAATCCTAAAGTCATCAGCAACATAACAAAACACGCAAATGACGCCATGGCTCCATAACTAGAAATTAGTCAAATTTACATAAAATTTAGTTAGGCCTTATGTTCAATTTTTTTTGTAACAGTAATATCTCTGATAAATCTATCCATTAAAGGTACAATACATTAAACGAGTGGGATGAATGTAGTTGTTATTTGTTACCATTTATTATTTGAGTCTGCTTACCTTTATTCGTTATCGTTAAATAATTAAGTCTTATATATCTACATGTTACAATTGCACGTTATTACATTTATTCAGTCAGTAAATTGATTACTACCCGTCATTTTTTTCTCGTGTCAACTCTTTGAGAACCACTGATCATTAAAATTTAAAAAATTTGAAAACATATTTTTTTTTTTAATTTTCAAATATTCATTAAAGTAAATTATGTGCTATAAGTTCATACATTATTTGTATGTTTAGTTGAATCTATTTTCACGTTTTACATCCCCTTGCTACAAATAATATGCATGAAATGTTGATAAACAATAAAACTGCTCCACATTACGCAATGTTCATCACTAGATTCGAGATTGAAAAGAACACATAATATCTTTATCAGATAATTTGGCTTATTACTTAGAAAAACAGCTGATAAATGTGATGGAACATTTTTTCACGAAAAACATGAGGATAATTAAAAAATACAGTTAAATTATTTTTGGTGTAATCTATAAAAAAGAATAAATTCCATATCAATTTTTTTTTTTAAAAATGCAAATAATTATGGATTAATTGAGATTTTATTTTTATGTATTGTTTTAGTTTAACTAAAATTTATTAAGCATCTAAATTTAATTATAAACATTTCAATGAAGAAACATATTGTGCATAAAGCAATATATAGTATTGTTATTGATGAAATTTAAAAAACAAAAATAAGAGATGCATTCTTGACTGTTTGGGTGTGATGGTGACTTTGTTGGTTTAAATAGCAGCATAAAAGAATCGCTTCAGATGGTTTTGAACGTAGCAATAAAAGAGCATTACTTAATTATAGCGTCCATCTGTCAATATGTGACGTGGGTGGAGACTTCGCACAGAGAAATAACAAGGCTTGTGCCATTTTAGATCTGTAATCTAATTCTCCATACAGCAAATCAGCTATCTACACGCATCTGTATAACTCAAGAGAACATAACTAAAAATCGTATCAAATTTTAGCAAAACGCATATTCTAAATAGGTTAATTTTTTCATTCTTCCCTCTTGATTCCTTTAATATTATGAAGTGTTTCATTCTTTTGGTTATAAAATGTCCTTTGATTATTTATAGTTAAATAATTTTTAATGAATGAATTGTACACCTCGTGTAAAACTAAATGTGGAGAGAAAATCAAAATAAAACTTCTCGATTCCAGGAATTTCCAATTCTGAAATTGAATTTCCGTTTTTATTTGTACGTTTTTGTACGTCAGCTCTAGTGTTATTTGTAAAAAAACATCTGTTTCTTTTTATTTATTTTTTTAAATGTGTAGCACATTTAAATGATATATAACAAAAGTTTATTTATAATCATTATACATTTCAACATTTAAACATTACATTTTTACTTTATATTGAAATATATATAAAGTAATCGCTCATTTTCAAAAAGTCCCATCCATCGACAATATTTTTAGTTAACTGGACTTTAAACTTTGAACCTTCTATGGTTTTTATGTATATACTAAAAATATATACTTACTTTTTGATCATTCTTTAATGAAATAAATATGCTTAATTAATAAGTTTAGTTTAGTTATGAAATCACGGACAAGTAGATTCTTTATAAACCCTAAAAAAAAAATTAAAAAATGAATCGTTTATTAGAACTAAAAAAAATTTAAAAGCCTATTTATTGGTGTTTGTCATTATCTCATCTAAGTTTGATCATTGGTTTGTGTCTAAAAATTTAAGAAGTTTTATGTTTGCTTTCAGCTCTATGCTAAATGTGCACCCAAGAGAAATACTTAACTTGTGTTTAAATTGTTATAGTTGTAAAATATTTTCTTGTTTAAAATATTGTTTTATATGTGTGCGGAAAATAAAAAATGTACAAAGTAATATAACCTTTCAATTTACTTTAAAAACTAAAATTAACTTCTCGTACTTAAATCGGTGTGCATATATGCTTGTGTAAAATTTTAATTGTATGGGCATATTAGTATTTCGGGTGAAATATATATATATATTCTTATTTTTTAAATTGTATTTGTAGATGTCCAAAATGGCAAGCAAATTAATGCAAACTGAGCGATTTGTAAAAATAATACATCAACAACTTCAGATACTCAACGAAGAGAGGAATAATGTGATAGACTCTGTCGACTACCAAAACACTCAGGTTCTTATCTATAAAAAAAAACTTATGTTTAAAAAAGGATTTAGAACTATTGTACAATCTAATATTAATTTAAAAATTCGAATCAAATGTTTGTATGATTTTTTTTTTTAAATCGTATATAAGTTACTTTAAGTAAAAAGGTTACATAAAGCCATCTAAAACATGTTTACTTAATGGTTATCTTGTATATAATGTGCAGGTCCAAAGTGAAGTAAATGCTTGGATCAATGGCGGAAATATCAATCAAGCAACTTATATCGTGATGAATAACAGAATTCAGGAAATTATAACTCTTTTTATTGAAAAGTCTGCTGAACTTTCGGGTAATGTTGTATATTACTCTATAATGTCTAAATGTTTGTTGTATATTTTATATATCAAGTAATTATACACAAAGACACATTCTTTCATTGAGAGTAGGAATCCAAATATCGTGAGTCATCTTGGTGCTAGAACAATTGCACTCTCATATAAAACGTGTGCATTTGTGTCCAAGTGTTGATGGACTACGATTAGTCGATTGTTTTGTCACGTGATACATATAAAAACAAGTAATACTTCCGGGAGGCTGTCTGCAACACACTAGTCGCTCACAAATTTTTCTTCAAACAACTTTCTTCCTTTAATCCTTACTGAATTCTAATTATTGTCACATTTAATGAATGGCATTTAAAGAAACGCGTGTATTCAAGAATATTTTGAAAAGTAAAATTTTAATAAACTCTGGGGAAGCGCTGATGGAGACAAACATTTTGATTTAGAATTAATGATAATGGCAATGGCTGATCAGCTGTTTATCTGTTGTTATGTGTTGTTATGTGTAGCAGAAAGCCTACTAATGGCTGGTACGTATCACGTGACAAAACAAGGAAGTGACTCATCGTAGTCCATTGTGATGGTTTAGCTATTCTTTGATAAATGTGCATTATATTTTAGTGTGCTTCGTGTGCACCAGATATTAGTCTGCAGTAGACTTAAGGCCGCGCCGACGTGAATGTGCAGCATACATCAATTAGCTGCAGATGTAAGTGTGCACCAGATGTGAGTGTGCACCAGCTATTATTCTGTTTATTCTCTGTTGGCCTTTTCTTAGACTTGTCTTGCAATCTATGAGATTTTGAAACAACCGACTTACGTCTGATAGACTAAGAGTTTACATTATAATAAAGTAACCCGGGCTCCCTCACACACCCACACAAATAATAAATACATTGATTTTTTAAACAATGAAATAATCACTAGCGTTGACAAATACAATGCTGAACTATGTCGATGAGGACAGAAGCGTTGTTTTATGCAATTTGTTTGTCTAAATTCTCAGAATCTGCCTCTGGTATTAGGTTGGACTACAAGCCCAAGATATAAGCTCAATGGGATGCACCTAAAATATTTGATCGCAATCTCCTTATCTGATGGCAGGAAAAATGTCCACCCACCTCCAAAACAAAATTGATGCTAAAAATGTTTCAGAAAGAAAATGCCAATAATTATTTTAAAAAGTTATCTAACTATATGTATTTATGTTGAGGACAAAAAATATTCTAAAAACTTACTAAACTTTTTCTAAATGAAGTAATGTATTTTAAAAAATATCAGATATTTTAATGTCTCATTCATTTACACGAAAAGGAAAATTTCACAAACTACATAAAATTGTATTTAACTCAATCAATATTTATATCTAACTTACCTCTTCAGGCCAACAAATTAATGAAAATGAAAGTAATGTAAACCAAACATTTTTGCCAACAACAAATAATTTCGCAAGCCCTGAAGTAAATTCAAAAATCGATGAAACCAAAACAGATCATTTGCTTGGAAGCTATGAAACTGCACATAAATTAGGTAAATACATTTCTCTTTTTAAAAATGAGTTTTGTGTTAGATATCTTATTTTTTAATCTATTTGGTAATAAACGTTAAAAGAAAGATTTCAATCATATTTTGTTTAGAAAACCAACAGGAGTCATGAAATCCAATTTATGTTTGAGACAATTGATGCTACTATACAACAAAAGGATAAATCAAATGGTTATGTTGTCGATCAAATATTTTTAATGTATCCTTCCATATTATATGATATAACGAAAGGCGTTAAGTATAAAGCCGTTGATAGAAAGCACAAAAAACTACATCAATTTATTTCTCTGGTTGCAACTAATTGTTGTACTAGAAACTGATCGCATGATATTTAAAAAAACAAAATAACTTCTATTTACTTACAGGTGCAGCTATAGATTCTGATGACTCCCATAACATGACGATGAGATTCGCCATACTAGAGGAAGCTGTATACTCACTCAAAAAGACGACAGAAAAAGTTGAAGACAAAATAGAAAATGTTGATAAGATATTAAAAGATGTCTCGACTCAACAAGTAAATGATCATAAAAAGGTGGAAATTTTAACAAATGCAAAATTGAAGTCTGAGAAAAAGCTTACGATTAAAATTACTGATCTGGAGAAAAGATACCAAGACATTAAATCAAATAATGATGATTTGTTTGAAACTGTCACAAATGTTGATGGCAAGTTAAACAGATTAGAAGAAGAAAATAATTCTGTTAATGTCTCAATGAATGAACTCAATAAACAGATCAGTTCTGTTAGAACATGTAGCAATGACACCCTTATGTCTATACAAGATTTGTCAAAGAGCGTCGAGAGTACAAATCAACATTATAATGAGATGTCTTATAAAATGAATCAACTGGAAATCTCCTTGAATCTTATTTCAACTCAGTGCACAGAACAGTTAGAAAATACTAGCAATCATAATCAGGATAAAGCAGACGACTTGGTATGCTTTGTAATACATCATTTAATTTTTGTTTGTAATAATGTAGAATTTCTTAAATTGTTATATTTTTAAGACAATTTTTTTTATTGCACAATGAAATTTTCCTTTTCTTGACATATATTTTATTGACAATTAATTTATTGATAAAATAAGGTTGAAATATATTCGTTGTTGCGAGTAAAAGGGACGTAATTTTATCAAATATTAAGATGTTATACTTTTAAAAGTAAAGGTTTAAAAGAATTTGTTAAAAAAAAATGTCTAACTAAATTTCAAAAGTAACCACTAATAGTCATTAATATGTTGTGGTGTTTGTATTCTCATTCGTCCTTGACCGGGCTATCATTCTAGAAACCAGCTACATCTGCAATACTGTGCAACATATTTAAACGTAGCATTCGTCCGCATCGCAGTACTCTCCATGTCAAAGTCCACCTGTAACAAGAGAATAAAGCTGCTTTATGGGCGACATGTGTATTGGCAGCTACGTGCAGCTGAGCCTTCGGCAAAACTAACAGTGCCTTACGCAATTTTTTTAACTTAAAAAAAATGGAAGAGGAAACGGAGGTGTAGGGTAGTGTTGGTCAATTGTTTGGTCCTCTTCCTGGGATAGAACAACATTCAATCTTGTTGATTTTAATTAGGACCAATACAAACGTCCAAACAAATTTATTCTTTTAATTCATCCGTCAATATTTGAAGAAACATAATGGTACTTAGAAATAATTTTGAAACAATGCATTACACATAATGTGATTCCAAACACGATCTGTATTTAATGCACGCTTTAAAAAAAATGTTGAGACTTAATGTACAAACAGTTAATTTGAATTAGTTAGTTTAAAAAAAGATTTACATTATCTATTTTGAGAAAATACATTTAATTTGCTAAAGCTCTATCCATTATGCATATTCCACAGATTGGTTTGGTTTGTCAACTGCTGGCCAAGAGACTGACTCCGTTGGAAAAATTAAATGAGACCTTAAACAAGAAAGTCAACTCTGGCGACAAACAAGTTTCAGAGGTATTGTGTTATACTCAAATGTTGTTAAAAATCTTTTACAACTATGTATTTTTGCTATATTGTTAGCATTAATTCAGAGTTTTAAACAAAATTTGTGATACTACTTTTTACTTATAATATCTTATTGTGGCCGGTGTAGTATTTATTAGTTTTAGTACATGTTATCTGTTTTTCCAAGACGTCACACAAACAATTCGTAAAATGATACTAAAGCATTTTTCTTCACACATCAACTTTCTTATAGAAAACGACATTACAAAAAAAATTCATTCCTGTATAATGTCTCAATTCTTATAAGATGATATATAGAATAGTAATTTAAATGGCTCATTATCAATCGATTGACCTTCTCACGAAATATAATTGTATCATGCCAGTTAAAATCCTTGACAATTCCACACTCATGAAACTATATTTTTGTACCTCCTAATTTAACATGCTTTCAAATATGGCTGCCGATATAGTTCCTTCTTTACAGACAAGAAATCACTTGTATTTTTCAGCCTCACAAGTATTTGTTGGTTTAACTCATTAATATAAAAATGTGTTATAATTTTTTTCAACTCATTCATTTACAGAAAGATGCTATAGAGATCCGTATAGCTGAAATGTCTAACAAAATTACAGAAATTGGTAAGAATTTGAAATTAGTTTAAAATAAATGTAAAAAAACAAAACAACAAACAAACGAACAAACTTTGATAAACAATTTTAGTTCATGATGGTAATGAAACTCAGATTCAGTTATCAAACAAATATTTTTAACTTTCAACATATTCACATTCAATATTTAGCATTTCGCTGACACTATTTTTTTGCGGTTGATTTAGTGGTACAATGTGTGGCTGAGTGAGTGTGGTTATTAGTGTAAGCGTATGTGAGTTATGTGTGTCTTTATAAATAATGTTTGGTTAGCGTTCTATAAAACTTGGTTTTAACAGCTTTATTGCAATGAAACATGTTAAGGAATAAAATGTCTAAACATAAACAAATAGTGTTATGTTTGCTAACCAACTATGGTACTAAAATGTGTCTCTTGTCTGAATTAACAAAAATTTAAAAATAACATGTAGCTTGGTAAGCATTTGGCCAGATTGGGCTCAAGAATTTTGGGAGACAAATGTTGAAACGTGTGGGGTAAGATCGGATGCGCTATAGCGATGTTATGAAATACTGTGTGAGTTGTGAGAGTTTTAGAAGTGTTATTGTAAGATGAACGTTATTTAAACAGAAGCTAATGAAGCAACTAGTAAATAAAAGTTATTTTTATTTTATTATTTTTTTCTTCAAAATTAAAGTATTTGGGTTAGTATTTTATTTGGTTTCGTTGAATCCTTTTGCCTGGTCTGGAGGAGACCATCTTATCAAAAATGGAAAACGGGAATATTTTATGATGATACAATGTCGCTGATGATTATTAAAACAATACTATTGTTGTAATTTATATATTTAAAAGGTATTTAAAATACTCCATCACTTCCTTCATTGCTGAATGAAAAATTCAATAAACGTACTTTCGTAAACATGTGAAAACATTGAAAAACTATTTATCATTTTATTTGGGAATTAATACTGTCTTAATGCACACAATGTGCTTGCTTGACTTTCACATCCTAGTCATGCAATTTATATAATTTATGTTTTTATATTATTTCTTTCCTCATTTTTACAGAACTTAAGTGCACTCTACCAAATGTTGGATTCTTGGCGAGGAAACAATATTTTCATAGCGAGGGATTAGGTGCTATAACATTGTATGGTCAAGTCATGAATAACCACGGAGATCACTTTCATCCATCCATTGGCATATTTACAGTTCCTCTAAATGGCTTGTATTTAATTACCATTATGACAGAAAGTTCGTCTAACAGTAAAACAAATAAAATTAATTGTTATCGGATTCATAAAGATACATATGGACCTACCTTTCATCATCATGTTTCAATGAACCAAACAGCAACACGGTGTGCTGAAATTGAAGCAGGTGACAAACTGTATTTGACTTGGGGGACAATTGATGAACATGATAAGACTACGATTGGTGTAACCTTTTCCTGTTACTTGATACATAAGTTATAGTGTTCTTCAATATAATAGGAATTTTAAAAAAAATATCAGCTACATTTTGCAAATTATTTTAAAGTGTTTTTAATGAAAATACACCAAAAGTTAAACGCTTTCTTTAGCATGCTGTGTAAATCAATTCAAACATTCAAACCATTAATTTTTTTTAAAATAAGTATTTCCACAAATTCCCAACTTGTACAACATCCAAGATTTCTACAACAAAGATATATTATAGACCCAGTCCCGGCGAATCATTTAGCACTCAAACAGTATTTAGACAGCGCTTATATTCATATTGAGCTAAAACCGTTGTGTATACATTATACCGGTATATTACTGAAACATTTAACCTCATGTTTAGAGATTAAATGTTCAACTGGTCCAACAGTTAAAAGAATTTCCGAGATCTGCTCATCGTGAGACAGTTGAGTCGTCATGCTTTTGAAATTGCGTATACATTTTACTAGATTTATTTTGAGTTCGATTATACCCTATTTGGATTGATATCTTTAAATTAAGTTAGTTTTAAAAGTTAATTTTCACTGAATTAATGAATGTTGATTTCTTTATTAAAATAGTTTTTGTTCTAGTTTTAATGTCCTTATTTAGTTATGTTTTCAAAAGAATCAATAAGTATAAACGTAAATTTATATTCAAGGTAGTTTTTTTTTTTTGTGTGTGTGAAAAATCAGCCCGTTATGTTTACACAAAAATCTACTAAATATATTTACGTTTCATTAGTTGAGTATGAAAACCTTCTCGTGGCAGATTATCTTCACTAAGTCTGATAAATCAATATCTAGTTATGTCCTCTAATAATAGGATCTAAATAGATCATATGTAATGATACTGGGAAAAAAAAGGTGGGGGGTCAGTCTGAAAAAAGTATACCCAGCTTCTACTTTGTCAAAGTAAAACATGCTCATTTGAAAATAAATCTGGCTCATAAATACCATATACAAAGTATGAACGTTTTTAAAAAAAAATATTGTTTTGGGTACGTTAGTTAAATGAATTGGTATATAATTTATAAGATAAGATGATGACAACAGAAGCTTTGACCGATCTCTTTTTAGGAACATGGTCACGTGACAAACAACCCTCAATGTTATTGATTTTCTGGTGGGAGATAGGCCTACTGAGTATTATTTACACAATTGAGCATTCGTTAACTAATAAAGGCATTGCTATTTTTATGGACAATTTAAAAAATCCCTTGTGTAAATTGCTAATCGATAACACAACATAATTAAACGTCTAGGAATCGCTTTTTACTAACTTACTTATACTATTTATTTTTTAATGCAATGCAGAATTTATATCTTTAACAGCACACAATCCGATGATACATAAAATATAAACAAACAGATAAAAATAAGTGTAGTATGCATTGTCATTGAAAATCCGATTTAGAGTCAATTTATGAGACTAGACACGAAATAAAGTCTGAAGTGTACCTCGACCAGACGTTGGAAACAAAGACCTACTTAATAAGAGTGATTTCAGTATTATTACAAATGTATTTTTTTTAAAAGTCCCAACAATACTTTGTCAACATTGCACTACATCAATCTATCACTAATTATTATTATTATTATTATTATTAGTTTTTGATAGTAATCTACTACTACTAATAGTAGAGTACCAATAGCTCTCTAGAAGTGAGGTAAAATAGCAAGAGTTCAATAAAAATTTAAAATAAACGTTTAAAAGACAGTGTTAAAATTGAAGAAAAAGTATTTTCAAGAATACATTTAAAAAACACACTTTAAGTTAAATTTACTAATAGTAATTAATATTGTTTTTATGGCCGATTTCTCTCTCTTTATCGCTCATGTTATTATGCTAGCTGCCAGCATGACTGCGATTTCAACTTAAATTATCATAGGACTCAACCTTTGACCTGGGCAATCCAAGTGCAAGTCGAACTATAAACAAAATGCATGGCCTCTATATGGCTACAAGTGGTTGGTAGCTGAGTACAGTTGAGTCCTACTCAAAACAAACAGTGTCTTTCTCAATAACAGTGTCTTACTCAATAACAGTGTCTTACTCAATAACAGTGTCTTACTCAATAACAGTGTCTTACTCAATAACAGTGTCTCTTAATTAATAAATGCGTCTCACGCGATAACAGTGTCTAAATTAATAAATTTTTCTCACGCTATAGCAGTGTCTTACTCAATAACAATGTCTTACTCAATAACAATGTCTCTCACAAAAAAGTACTTAAGCAGATCTTCAAGCTAAAAAAATCCAAATAAAGAAAAAATGGAAAATATGGAAAGTGTGTGTGTATTGTGGGGGAGGGGGGCTGGTGTTGTTCACAACTTTCCCTGGGATACTGTAAAAATCTGTTTCCAACGATGATATGAATGTAAATCGCGACAAAACATTTTTTTGTTACTGAAACTACATCTAGTGCAAACATAAAACACATATCATTTAGTGCATTATATACTTTTTATTATTAAAGAGAAACTATTGTCTCTTAACATCTGCCATTTGATTGTAGCAGATTTCGGAGTGATGAAATATACATGTTGCACAGTTTGGTATGGTTTGTCAACTGCTGGATCGAAATGTGTAATAATTTTTTTTTCAACTCATTTATTTACAGAAAGATTCAGTTGCGAACCGTGTAGCTGAAATGTCTAACAAAATTACGGAAATTGTTACGAATTTGAAGAAAATCAGGTCAACTTAAAAGTAAAATAATTAGATTTTACACTTAACTTTAGTAAACTTTTTTCCACCCATTTATATAATTACTTCCGGTGATATTCTGATTCAATATTTTTTTTTTTTAATAATCAACAAATTCACATGCACATTGTGGTATTTCGCTGAAGATCTTGATTTCAGTTGTGTGATTGTGTGTGGGTTTGTGCGTGCGTTTTTGTGTGTCTTTTTAAAATACATTACATTAACATTTCTTTTACCTTTTCACTTTCTGTCCAAAATCCTCGGAAGTTTAATTGACACTCTTCCTGTCGTCCTATCGACCTGAAACATGCCACATAGACTCGTTTCCGATGATGACGCACTCTACCGTATTTTCAACTCCCACCCCTCCCTAACCACCAAAATTCCGTTTTTCCTATTTTTCTTGGGGACATTTAATGAAATATTTGTGTTTAATTATTGCACGATTTGGTGTGGATATCTTAAGTGTAGCTATTGCTATATACTGTGGATTTGTGACGCATTCGGGATTTAATGTATCCATTCGCCTTTTTCATGCACTAAATTTGATAAAAACATTCCCACACCAAAGATCAGTCGCCACAATTACATAAATGACAAATCAAATCTACTTACATAAATGAACTATATAAGATCATAAAAAGGTGGACATTTTAACAAATGCAAAATTGAAGTCTGAGAAAAAACTTAAGAATACAATTACTGATCTGGAGAAAAGATACCAAGACATTAAATCAAATGTTGATGAATTTTTTGAAACTGTAACAAATGCTGATGACAAATTAAACAGATTAGAAGAAGAAAATAAGTCTGTCAATGTCTCGGTGAAGGACCTCAATAAACAAATCAGCTCTGTTAGAACTTGCAGCAATGATGCCCTTATGTCTATACACGATTTTTCAAAGAGTGTCTAGAGTATAAATCAACATTATAATGAGATTTCTAATAAAATGAATCAACTGGAAATCTCCATTAATCTCATGTCAACTCAGTGCACAGAGAAGTTGGAAATTATGGAACGTCTCTATAAAGATAAAACAGAAAATTTGGTAAACTTTGTAATGCATCATTTCATTTTCAGTTAAATAATATAAAAGTTCTTAAATTATTAAAAGTGTTAATACATTTTAAATTAGAAGGCCCTCGTGCTTGTCATACTGAAATGACATTTTTGGCAAAATTAATCTTAACTGTGAACTTTTCTTATCCGGTTTTGCCAAGTGTAGCGCACAAATTTGGATCACATTATTAAGTCCCTCCCGTTAAATAAGGCAAACATGAAACTTCATTATCTCGAAATGTTTGTTTTTTACTTTAGTATGTATTTTTATCTTAATTAAAATTGTTTTTGTTCAGAAACGTTACTTAAAATGTAATCATTATTGGCATTAAAATTAAGGTAATTATATCAAACTTTAAGATTTTAATACATTTAAAAATACAATTTTAATTAAAATACAGTGTTAAAATGTTTAGATAATTTCTAAGTAAATTTCAAATGTAATCACACATACTAATTAATAATGTAGCAGTGGCCAAACTGGTCATTCATAATGGACCTGGCCAACATGTTAGAAACCAGATATATCTTCAAAGCGGAGCCATTCAATTTTTTTAAACATATGTGTTCCCCTCATCCCTTGACTAGTCAAGTTCAAGTCCACTTGTAACAAGAGATCATGTTCCCTTCTGGGCTATATGTGAAAGATTAGTTACGTGCAGTTGAGCCTTCAGTAAAACTAAAAGCGCTTTAAGCAATTCGTAAAACTAAGAAAAGGTTTGAAAAAAAGGGTGAGCTCGGAGTAGTGTTGTTTAATATTTTGCTTCTCTTTCTATGATAGGACAAAAATGAATCAGATTATATTTAATTATAACTAATAAAAACGTATCAACTGTAAAGGTCATGAAATGAGAAGTAGTGTGTGTGCGTTGTGATGTTGTGACAATTCTATTATGTCAACATGCGTGAACTGTTTTCAAGTCTTTGACGAGTGCGTGAATATGGGAGATAAAAGGGGAGACAACGATTTTGAGCTGGGAGTGAACAAAGCATCTATAATATGAGCTAATGGGAGCGACAAAGAAGATATTATTTTTTGGATTATATTCTCTGTAAGTCTTGTGCCTGTGCATATCTCTTCTCTGAATAGAAAATATAATTGTTATAACATTATCTTGATGTCAATGGATCCATTTGATTTATTTAGTGTATATAATAAAATACTGCGTAGTGCACATTGGACATTAGTGCTTCTTATCAGAGAGAGGGACAGTCGTTGTTAAGTTGGATGTAACAGACCAGGCGATATAATTGACTTGCATCATAATAAACTAGACAACGGAATATTTGACACCAATTAATTCATTATTTTCATTCATCCGTCAATATTTTAAAAAAATGTTACTTTGAAATATTTCAGAAATAATGCATTACAACTAAGCTGATTCCAAATATGTTCTGTATTTAATTCAAGAAAAAGCAATATTTGTTTTTTTCTGACACTAAATGTGCAGACAGTTATATCGAATTAGTTAGTATAATATATATTTAGAGAACTTCTTTTATCAAAAGACATTTGATTTGATAAGATCTGTCTATGGTGACATTTGTATATTCCACAGATTGGTATGGTTTGTCAAATGCTAGTTAAGAGACTGACTCCATTGGAACAATTAAATGACACATTAAACAAGAAAAGCAACTCTGGCGGAAAACATCTTTTAGAGGTATTGTGTTATATTTAAATGTTGTTAAAATATGAAAGCGATCTTTTATAATTATTTATTTGTATTTCATTTTTAATATGAATTCAGAGTTTACAAAAAATGTGTATTAGTACTTGTAACTTGTTACAGTTTTTGGTGGGGGTCTTGTTCTTATTAATTTTAGTAAAGGATGTCTGTCTAAGACAGCGATTCTCAACCCGTGGGTCGCGACCCCTTTGGGGGTCGAACGACGCTTTCACAGGGGTCGCCTAAGACCATCGGAAAACATATATACCCTAAAGATATTAACTAGCAACGAAAATAATTTTGTGGGTGAGGGGGTCCATTTTTATGGAATGGGTTTAAAATGTGGTAGGTGTATCTAATTTGTGTCACAAATCGGTAGCGAAAAATGTGTGGGTTGTTGGAGGTTGTGGTTCCAAGTGAGTGACGAATTTAGTTACATTTGTAAGTAGTTCCCCTTTTTTTGGTGTCCTTCCATATTTAGGTTTTCACTAAGCCCACTATATTAAATGTTTACAAATACACTTTTTCGTGATAACAAATAAATTTAAAAAAAATTTTTTTAAAGTTATTAAGTTTAGCCCGTTTTGCATGGTCTTGCCAAAAGGTAACACGTCACCCCAGGGTGACGCTGTAATGCGCATAATTTGGGAACCACTGAACTTGACAAATATTTAAAACAAACGAGACATTTATTTTACCATGACATCATAATTGTATATACATTTTTAAAAAAACAACTGATCTACAATTCAATTCATCATGGTCCACAGATCATTACAGCTAAATAAACATCACCGAAAAAATGTATTGAATTATATATTCATTCTTATTGCAAAAAAAGTATCATATTATAACACCTTCATGCGAAAAGACTAATACAGCAAAAGAAACTCAGGGCTTTATAAACGTTATAAATCAACAAATTAATATACTCAAGGGAGAGAGGAAAACGGTACTATTTCTAATATGCGCTCTAGATCTAAAAATGATTTACGTTAGCTATTTAATCATGAAGTTTACATAAAATTATTAATAAAATGTAATTTTATTGTCATCTTGTATCTTATGTGTAAACTAAAACAAGCAAGTAGATGCTTGGGTTAATGAAGAATTTGTCAACCAAACTGTGCGTGCCCCGATTACCAACAGCATTACGCAAGTTATAACTTTGTTTATGGTTAATTTGTCTTTAGAATTTTTTTAACTTTATTAAAATGATAGCATATCCAAATTTTTCTTTGTTGATTATGTTAAACATTAATTAATCGTGCATTGTATAAATAGTGTTTATTTGTTTTCTTTATAATTGTATCAACTGAAACTGGATGGAATTTTTTTAACAGTCATTTTAAAAGAAAATGTTTTTAGTAGTTTGGGTTTTAATAATCGATTTTACAAGAATTTTGTTTATTTCTTCAAAAAAAAAAAAAAAGTGTGAAGAAGTTGTTTTTTTCTTTCGCTGGAATCTGTCTGCTACAATGTGATGATGGTGCAGACTTTTCAGGACAAAATTCACAAGGCCTGAATTTTTTCTTTTTAGGATTTTTAGCTGGTACCTGCACATCGAATCGCCTCTTCCAATGTCGCTGGACCATCCAAGGAAAATCATGTGGATTATACAGTTTGGCACCAGAGACGTCGGAGGAATTGTCGGAATTGTGCAAATGATATACACCTTAGGACTTCATCTATAGGCTTCACTTCAGAGAATCCTTCTCTTAGATGTGTTTCCTTCCAAGGTTAACGAGTCCCATCCACCCGGATTGCTTGTTTTGTTTTAGCTGGACTATGCTTTGGCGGGGATCATTGAACTCCAGACCATGCGCTTGAGACTGAATCAGTTTGGACCAGACGACCACCCATCACTTTGTATAAGGTTATAAAATGTTATTGAATGTTCTAATAGATACTTTTAATACTAGGGCTCAATCAGATGAAGTTTTGTCCTTACACCAGTGCGTGGTATTTTGAGAAAATTGTTGGTGTTTCCAAATAATACCAAAAACGTATTAACGTATCATTGTCTTTAATATGCAACGAAAGAGACTTATATATATCGTAGTATGAGTGAATTGCCTTTGTCAGCCATTTTTGTCAAAAAATAACCCACTGATTGGCACTGGCAGTTGTCAGATCGCTGCATAACATGGAAGAAACCGTATAAAAACCAGGTAAATGTTTGGTGGTGACAAATCTTACTTTTATTAATATTGTAATAGTTGGTTGCAATTACGTGTATAGAATGATTGATATTTTTGGCAACAAATTGTTAAAATACGAACATCAATTAGCTTGTTTTGTGTAGCAGATTGTTTTAAATACACTAAGACTTATTGTCCTACATACAAATAAGTAACGATAAGTCTGAAGCAGGTTAAAAGGGACCATTTCAATCAATAACTTCAGCTAATCTGGTACAAACTGAATACAATAAATGAATATTTTTATACAAACACAGGCATAGCTGTTGAATCTGATACTATTCATAGTATTTATATGATATTGGCCAAACTTAGAGGGAGTTGCATTCTCACTTAAAAAGACGACTGAAATAATTCAAGAAAAACAAGAAAATTTTAACACAAAACTGGATAATATAAATAAACACAAATGTAAAATCTAAGAAAAAATGAGAAAACGAAGCAAAACATCTACCCACGTTTTGTTGTCATGTTAAGTAAATAAGAATATAAAATATAATTTAATTTCTCAATGGATGAACTCAATAAACAGATCAGCTCTGTTAGAACCTGTAGCAATGACGCCCTTATGTCTGTACAAGATTTGTCAAAGAGCGTCGAGAGTACCAATCAACATTATAATGAAATGTCTGATAAAATGAATCAACTGAAAAAATATATTAATCTCATGTCGTCTCTGTAGAACGAGCAGTTTGAAAATATGAGCAGTCGTAAGAACGATAAATTTGATGATTTGATAAGTTGACACAATTTATTTTTAATGAACCTTATTATGATACAAACACACATTTAACAATGACAAGAACAACAACATTTGTCATTGTTTACGAAAAGGGTTGCATCAATTAATCGGCAGTTAATCGGAAATTTGCGTAATAGGAAAAGTTTCCGATTGATCAGTAACAGAATTTGTAACAGCAATTATCAAGTTATCGGCCTATTCAAAATTGCTCCAGTTATGATATGCAAATCTAGATAATTTCAATAAAACATTACCTTGTTATGGAATCTTAACACATTTTTATCAGATTAGGTGAGTCCAAGATTCTCAGTTTAAATCATACCCAAGCCCCCTCCCCAGAATTCACTGTTTTTCATTTTTCTTTCTGTACTAAGCGTTAACACATGACATTGGCATAAACTGTTCTCATTTTTGGTTATTACATAGGAATTAAAACTGAAAAAAGAAATATATAAAGGGTGAAGGAAATCTTGAAGAATGACATTAAAAGAAAAGTGAACTTATTGTAAAAAAATAAATATTTAGCACAAAAAACAGTTAAAGACAGAGTAAAACAATTTTAGCTTTATGTATAGATAAGTGGTCTACAAAAAACAGTACACATATGCAACTACAGAAGCTTTAGAGTAACATCAAGAAGTCCAGCCTACAGAGACATCCAATAGTCCAGCATCCAGACGTCAAATATTCAGTAGTGCCGTATAAATAAAACTCCAGTTGTTCAACATATGGCGAGATCCAATAGTCCGGCATCCAGTAGTCAAGCATGGGGTATTCCAGTTCCTGCATAAAAAGACACCAGATATCCTAACATAGAGCTACCCATTTGAACAATCTAATTTTAGAATAGCGTCACTATATAAAACGATAAATGAAAATATTTTTGTATTTCGGTGACGTGTCAGGACCCATAATCGGATATCACATTTATACTGGGCAAAGCCAAAAAACTAATTTAAAGTCAAGTCTAACTTTCAATTATATCTTTTTAAGAATAGGTAATTTCCAAGGCTATGGCTATTTATCAACTTAAATTAGGAAAAGAATGCAGAAAGAAGTCAAGTTATTATTACTTTTTTTGTAAATGCATTCCCTTGAACAAGCTGACTTTTTATGAACGTTTCCTTGTAAGAGTAAATATTGCGGCCCCCTTAGCGGGAAAGAACTTATTCTTTTATATTATTAGGTTGGATAATGTACAAAACTTTTTTTTTAATGTTTAAACTGTCCCATTTAAATCTTTTGAAAAAAACAAGAGATTACGCGTCTTTTTAAAATTGTTGAAACCTCTCTCCAAATTCATCATCATCACCATAATTCAGTTCAAGTTGTCATTTGGGCATTTGCCCTTATGTGCCCTTGTTCATTCGGCCACGGTGAAGTGTTTACACCCTCCACCCGTCTCCACAAAAAGTATTATTAGATAAAATCCACCGATATTTTAAAATAAGTAACGATAGATTTGTTTCACATCTTTGGCAATTAACGTATAGGTTTGCATTTTTACCAAAGCCTTGTAGTGTTTCCTAATTTACATTTTTTATGTTAAGTTATAGATTAAATAAACGTATTTCTGTTTAATTTTATGTCATTATAGCATGGATATTGGTGAGAAGCTGCATCTTTCTGTTAAGCTCTGTCAAGAGAGATTTCCGAACATAAAATAAAATCGTTACATTGTTGTATTGATAACTCAAGGCTCTAATGCCTTGTAGAGCGTCTCCCCGCTCCCCCTTCCCAACCAGCATTACTAATTAAAAAAATAAACATATGTTAAAGTTACATACGGACGTCATCCAAACTCATCAAATCAGAACTACACAATTTAGACTATTTCCCATTCACTTGAATGCGAATAAGGAGATGCAAAATATGATACACATTCTAAAAGTAACAAAGCAACCAAATCCTGATAAATATGAGAAGTGGACTAAAATCACTGTAGCTAATGTGAACAAAATAGACACTACAGCAAATAGAAAATATGTGATTTTTTCGATGCAAAATATATCCAATATGTTGCCGCTGTAAATCCTTCCAACCCAAATGAAAAAAATAATATTTATTGTATTTGTACGATACTTGTAGGTGTTGAAATTAAAGTTTCTAATTCATTATTCTGACCGATAAATCTGACTTCGCCGTTTGACAAACTTGGACCAAAATAATTAAAAAATGAATTACTTTGCCAATACATTCAGTTTAGGCTGACACCGCCATTGTTTGACACGGATTGCTGGCTTGCACGTATGTTTGAATACAATCTATTGAGACGTAAGTAGGCCAAAGTTCGCTTACTTAAACAATGATTAAGTTTTAGTTTTAAAAAAAAAAACAACTTAAGCAACGTCGGCTTTCTATGGAGTGTAACTCCAGTGGTTATGAATTTTGGAAATTCCCTGTATTATATATTGAGTGTGTATGTGTGTGTTTCAGAATAATCAGTCATAACATATGGAGGTGTTTTAAAAGTGTCTCTTTCATGTGTGAAGTATTCACTTTACTATATCACCACGGTTACACATGCTTTATGTCTTTTTATTATTTTATTAGTGGAAGTAGGTTTTCACGAGATTGAAGTAATAGAACGAGAACAGAAATATTGAACAAGGTCCATTTTACATTTTATTAGAGGATGTCTAAAAATCGTAATTAGATATATATCTATACTGGAGGAACACATCCAGTGCTGTTGCTGATATTATTAGTATTATTTTTCCCAAGCATAATTTATCGTGTGGGTAAAGTGCTCAGTGTGAATTCAGACTTGAGATTTCATTTAGTATAGAGGTGGCAATGACAATTTTTTCTAGCATATAAATTTAGATAAGTATCATCTTTGTGTGTCCCCCACACACAAACTAAATAGTCACAAATAACAAATGCGTTGCTTTATATCGTTTTATAATGAATTTCCATTTATTGGACCTTATTAAGTATTTATGATGGATGCTAGTATTGTAGATTCATGTTCCTTTGGTTGATTTGAGTGAAATCAGGTAGGTACAACCAGCCACTCGGTCATTTAATGGATCGTTTAATCGGTTAAAATATTGTGCTGTTCAATGTATTGATCTATGTCTATGTAATTGTGCTATACATGACAAATCATCGTCAGTAGTGTACGTGTGTGTTTAACTCTTAGCTCTTTGTTACGTAAAGTACATTCTGCATGTGGTACTGGTACCGACAAATTATCTTTAAAAATACTGGCGTTTCTCTGGTCGAGACTCTTCGAGTGTTTCTGGAAAATTTGTCTTGGGTACACTTTAATGCTGTTACACTATGCACTAAGAAAACCAGGCAAATTGAATCCTAGAATTCAAACACATGATAAAATAATACGGTTTTATCTTTATTCTTCTGATCTTTTACACAGATACATTTAATTGCAAAATATGCTCTGAAGGATACACTTTTTAAAACACATCCTCTATATCTTACCAGCTCATATCGATACTTCATTAAACACGATTCATTTATATTCAACTCTTATTTCTCTTTTTTTTCCCACTACATACTTTGTGTTTATTGAGATTTAAAACTCTCATTTAAACATTATCTCCCCCAAATGAACTGTCTTGTACTCTATTTATCTAACGCCTTATATCAATAAACTTGTTTATTATGCATTTTCTGTAATCCAAAGCCAATTTAGTCAAAATAATACATTTCATGACACAACTCACGGACCAAAAATCTTTCATACTAACAACAGTGACTCCCATTATTCCCTTGATTTTAATCCACAAAGTTCACATTCGCAGCCTCAAAACATCTCCCTCTTAGCATGCCAATTGTCTTCTTAATTTATAAAATAAACTTTATTCGATTTCTACAAATTCTTCCCCTTTATTAAACGTTGTCCCATCACCATAAATTGTAATCATAGCAGTTCTTCTTTCATCCATTCTATGACACAACATATTATTGAACTACATGACGAGATAAAGCAATGTTTAGTATCGTGGGTAATTTTCTTGTTGCTTTATTACTTTAGAATATGTTATTTTTTTCAAATCTATCCGTACTATCTCATTACGCCTCCGTCTTACATATCCATCTAATCTTTTTATCACCAAACTAATTGATCACCTTTGATCGTTAGATTGTTAGACCGGTTCCAATCACATAAGCCATTGCTATGCACAAATACGGGGGGAAACTTTCTATGATCCTTTCTACCTAACCTTACCGGCTGCTTCACAACCGTCACACTTATAAATAGAATTTAAGCCACAGCGATTTCAAACATTTGAGCCCCACGCTACTTCTGGACTTTAAAAAAATGATATATAGACCAACCACTTTTCCAAGTAGTGCTTTTCAAGCTTGGGCTCCTTAGTCATAAAGTTTTTAAAATTAAAACAAACAAAAAATTAATTGTCTTGTAGTTTGATAATTTTATTTAAGTTTATTGAGTAATTCTCATTGTGTGTGGTTGGGGGGGGGGGGGGGCAATTAGTCGTAAAGGTTGTTGTTTTTTTAATGTTATAAAAATTAATTGTCTTATAGTGTGATGGTTTTAAAAACGAATTTGATTAGTTCTCTATCTTGGGTGTCACTGGTCATAAAAAGGATTAGGGGGGGGGGGGGGGTCTTTTTCTTCGTTTTCTTATTTTTCTTTTAGTGTGATGGTTTAATATGTATTTTCTAATGAATGGTCATGTTTTGGGATGGTTTATAAGTAATGAGTTTTGTTTGAGAATTTAATAGGTATTAATTGCATGCATTGTGTATTGTAAATCGTCTTCGTCTTGTTCACTTTTAAAACCCATTTAGCTCACTAATTTGTGGTCGTGTAGTCTTGTAGGGTTAAAAGTTTATTGAGTTGTTCTCATTGTGTGGGGTTAGTGTTTTTTTTAATGATTTATTTGTTTGGACGTACTTGTCTTGTGGGATGATAATTTGTATTTAAAGAGTTCTCAAAATAATGTAAATGGAACTACACACTTCGAAGGCTTTTTAATGATTATTATTAATGGGTGATCATTTTATTTAAGTTTATTGAGTGTTTCTCAAGCTCGGGTTAGGGATCAGTAGACATAAGGGACGTTTTTCTTATTTTTTTAAAATACTTATCTTGAAGTATGAAACTTTTATGTAAGTTGATTAAGAGGTTCTCACAATTCTGTAGAAATTCTGAAGAATTTTATCAGTTTTTGCTCTATAATATCTACGCCCATTGGCGTTATTACTGCACACGATGATCCTTGACGATAACTTACAGACATTCGCTTTCGCGTTTCGCCCATAGATATTTGGAAACGTGTGGCCTTTGATGCTCTCCACACGGTTTCTTTCAGTTATCTCTAACGAGCTGGTGTACATATTTTGCTGGCCCTCATTGTGTTGTTCACCTTGTCTGGGCTATTGGTTATAAAATAATAATCTGTGTATTTTTATTTATTTTTCTTGTTTGCAAATACGTGTCTTGTAGTATGATAATGTTCTAATACGTTTATTTAAGTTTTTTTTTTTTACATATGCTCAAGATTGGATTAGGTGTCAGTAGGCATAATGGGTGTATTTTTATTTTATTTTTTTCTTTAGACTACTTTTCTTTTAGTGCTGGTTTTTAATATGTTTTTTTAGTGGTTCTCAATCTTGAGTGTCAGTAGTCATAAGAAAGGTTGTTTTTTTTTTTTTAAATTAATTCTCTTGCAGTGTGATGGCTTTAAATTTAATTTTATTTAGTTGTTTTAAATGTTGGGGGTCACTAGTCATAAAGGGTTGTTTTTTCATAGTTATTTTTAATTAATTGTTTTGTATTGTTTATTGTTTTTTTCATATTTTGTTTGGGTTTTATATGTATCAATCATGAGGACCTCGCTGTGACACAAAACATAAATTTAGCTCTACTGTCGGTTATCGATCGAAATTGGCCCTAGCATAAAAGCAAGAAACATATATTTTATATAAGAATGAGCTATAGGGACATAACGCCAAAGAGCCGAAAATATCTTGATACGTTCGGGTACTCTTAAAAACAAACATAGTTATTTTCTATTATTTTACGGAAATCGAATAAATTTACATGCGCAAAAAATATGATATTTCCGCTTTTATTTTAGCAAAAGTTTAAGTATTATTATTATTAATTACAAATACATATAAAGAAACAACTAAGGAACTATCTTAAGCATTTTATATGCGTTAAAAAGTTATGAAAAAAAAAAAAAAAATTAAATATGATCAGAGAATTACACAGTAATCACATTTATCGGGAAAACCTAAACATCAGTTGTTGTTCCTGCGTTCTTTAGCGCGTTGTCAATAAGGCGAAATAAAATTAAAATTAATTAGTTCTAAATAATCACGCAAATGACGTCATAGTGCGAATTGCCTATTCAGCCAAAGCTGAAAGCTATCTGATTAAATAAAAGAGCGTGACAAAACTGATGATGTTTTTCTTTACTATCAAGATAATGTATTGAACGATTTTGTGATGAAATTGTACGATTTTAAGATTTTGAGGGTAAACAGGTCTGTAGATAATAGCTGGATTGGTAGATAGTTAGGTAGGTAGGTAGGTGGGTGGGCAGGTAGGTAGGTAGGCAGGCAGGCATGTAGATGGTAAATAGGTAGATGATAGATAGATAGGTAGATAGATATATAAACAGACAGACAGACAAACAGACAGGCAGTCAGACAGACAGAGAGACAGAAGGAGAGACAAACAGAGAGACAGACAGAGATGTAGACAGACAGACAGACAGAGAGACAGACAGAGAGACAGACAGAGAGACATAGAGACAGGCAGAGACAGCGAGACAGACTGATAGGGAGACAGACAGAATGACAGAGAGACAGACAGAGAGACAGACAGTCAGACAGACAGACAGATCATCTTTGAATAATTGCAAAAAAGTTATCTTAATTCTGTAAACTATATCTATACATATATAAGTATATCCCGTATGTGCTTCTATACCATCAATCCAAAGTGATGAAAAGTGTGTGAATTGTAAAAAAATGCAAATGTTTCTGAATTATTACACACATTTTACAATATTCCGTTTTGGGACCGGGGACCTAAATTCTTTTTTTCCACCTTTTATGAGCTAAATATAATTTTCGTATGCGTTCCTTTATCATTTATCCGATTGCGATAAAACTTTGATAAGTTGTTGTGCGCACAAATGGTTTCTGAATTAGCTTATCCATTTTGAAATATTCATTTCGGGCCGGAGCCCCAAATTATTTTTTTCTTATATGAGCTATACAAATATAATTTCAATCGGTGCTATTGCATGGGTGGCTAGAAATCAATCAAATACAAACGATATTTCAGTGTGTGTGTGTGACATAAGTACAACCATTTTAAAATTTTACGTTTGTTGCATGGGGCCTTATTTTAAAAATAATAAATATTTCAGCTATCTAAATATAATTTAAAACAGAGCTATTGCATGGGTGGATCAATCGCTACAAGTGTGTGGACTAAATTTTGAAAATACACGCTTCTCACGTGGACAGCTATATGTTTCCTGCTCACGCGTTGAAAAAATTTCTAATTTATTTGTGTGCGAACTAGACGGGAAAAAAACAATAAATATTTTCTATTTAAAAATTACTTTAAAACTTAATTAAAACACAAACACTTTTTTTCATTGAGTGGCATGCAACGCATGCCGGGTTCTCGCTAGTTTGTTATAAATAAGTTAATAACTATTTTTTTGTTTGTACAATTATAAAGTAGCATTTTTTTGTTAATAGAGATAGGCGCAAAGTAAACATTCAGCCTTGTTGTTCTTGTCAGACTCGCACAACAGTCTAAAAAAACATTTTTGTTTACTTTAAATCATAAATTCCAATAAAGAGACCACACATTGGAATTAAAGTGAATTACAAACAAATTATGAAATTAATATAACATACATGCCTCTGAAATGAAATGATTACTTGCGATCAAAAGTGTCATTTGTGGCCGCCGGTGTCTTTTAATGCACAAAGCTATAGATATGTATACACTAAAGGATGTCTACTATTTTTTAATAATCTCAAAAACTAGTTTCCATTTTATATATATTTATTCGAATGTGGGCTTATATTCTTTCATTTATTTGCAGGACCCATGAGTGAAAAATGTTCCAAATGTTTTGGAAAGCATTTAGGCGATGCCTGTTCTGATGTAATGAATGGAATCATTTTGACCCATCTTATCTCATGCTAAATTCATATAAAAAATGCAGTTTTTTGGAGGTATTTAAAAATAGTATTTTAAAATGTATAACTTTTAATGTAGATTGTTTGGCGGAGAGCTAAGAATAAAATTATATTTGGCTTGAATAAAACAAACTAAAATAGAATGTACAAATTGATACTTATTTTCATTTTATCATATATTATGTAGCCCATATCACGCCATATCGCACTACTATGACATCATTAACTACCAAAAAAACTCAAATTCAACAATTTCTTTTTAAATTTCCGTTTCCTACTGAACTTATTCCTACCCAATCAACCATACTTTTACCCACAATCACACACACATTATTCTTCTCGCAACCATACAACAGTATTCCCAATTTAACCACTTTAAACAATATCGTATCAACATTGTCCTCACCTTTTTCAAATAACTACTGCCCCCATCCAACTCATTCTTGTTTAATTTCTCTTTCAAACGAAACACTCTTTTCCCCATTTCGCCGCTGGCCGTTTCAATGACGTTGATAAAGAAATTATTTCCCCCCCCCCCCCATAACCTTTCCTAACTTTCCTACCCATACAACTCAACATTTTCCCATTTGACACACCACTTAATCTGAAATCATCTGCTTAACCCGATCATTCTTCCCCTTCCAATCTTCTACTAGTTTACCACCTCCCCACCATGGCAAACTATACCTTTATCGAATATTTACTTCTTCACATTTCCTGGCATTGCTAATCCCCCACTACCACACATTATTTAGGGCAAAATATTGAGGTATCGATATTTTGCAACATTTACTATTGAAAACGGCGCGTGTTGCTCATTATTTTTGATGACCTTCATTATTTTGCTGATGGGGATGCTTAATGGAGAAAGTGGAATGGATAAATTGGCATAGTGTAAGAGATAGTTGACGTTGAAGTGGAATGGATAAATTGGCATAGTGTAAGAGATAGTTGACGTTGAAGTGGAATGGATAAATTGGCATAGTGTAAGAGATAGTTGACGTTGAAGTGGAATGGATAAATTGGCATAGTGTAAGAGATAGTTGACGTTGAAGTGGAATGGATAAATTGGCATAGTGTAAGAGATAGTTGACGTTGAAGTGGAATGAATAAATTGGCATAGTGTAAGAGATAGTTGACGTTGAAGTGGAATGGATAAATTGGCATAGTGTAAGAGATAGTTGACGTTGAAGTGGAATGGATACATTGGCATAGTGTAAGAGATAGTTGACGTTGAAGTGGAATGGATAAATTGGCATAGTGTAAGAGATAGTTGACGTTGAAGTGGAATGGATAAATTGGCATAGTGTAAGAGATAGTTGACGTTGTCTGCCAAGAGGGATTGTTTGATATACTATTGAATTTATGCGGTGCGGTGTAAGTGGACGGATGAGGGCAATGTTACTCTAAAATATGTTAACACAATATAATGTATATTTAATTAGGTATACATTTTCATCTAATGAAATTATCTTAACATAATTTCCAGTTTGAATTTAAAAAATAAAAGAAACCAATTTATTTCAGACGGAATTCATCAACCATCTAACTGGAAAAGGCTGGAACGCGTTGGTAGAGGTGCTCATGGGACAGTTTTTAAGGTTATTAAAGATGACAGACATATGGCTGTTAAGGTGGTTTCCGCGGATGGGCAAACTAATTTAAAAGAAATGGTACCTATCAATTTTTATTTTTATATATGTATATATACAAATATAAAAAATATATATTATATGTGATTTAAAGCACTAGGTAGTGTGTACATCATCGTTATCCTCATCATCATCATTATCATCATGTCCCTTAGTCTTTGGACCGTTGTGGCGCAACAGATGACATGTAAACTATCCTTCTCCATTCCTCTCGGTCTTCTGCCTTACGCATAGCATCGCCTAGTTTTAATCCCGTCCACTCTTTGATGTTATCTTCCCATCGTTTTCTCTGTTTTCCTCTTCTTCTTCCTCCTCTGTTTGTGCTCTGCATGATTTCTTTTGCGAGACCTTGTTTTCTTGTAACGTGATCATACCACTCAAGTTTGCGCTTTTGTACAGACACCAGGAGGTCAACTTACTGCCCCATTGCTTGACGAATAATTTCTTTTACATGTTCATTGGTGATATGGTCTCTATAGCAGATGCCAAGAATGCCTCTGAAACATCTCATCTCAATCGCCTTTATTTTCCTTTCAATATCTTCTTTTAATGTCCAGGCCTCACAGGCATATAAGAAAATGGAGAGGATTAATGAGCGCATCAGCCTGATTTTGGTGATGGGGGCTATATTTTTGTCGTTACATATCTTCTTGAGACTCTTTAGTGCTGTTGTGGTCTGCGCAATCCTGGCTATCAATTCGGGCTTGGAGCCTTTTTCTGAGACTATTGCTCCGAGGTACTTGAAGCTGCCAACTGTCTCTAATCTTTCCTCCCCGACCTTAATTTCAGTGGCGATACCAGTTGGGCTATTGGTCATTATTTTAGTCTTTTCTGCACTGATTTGCATGCCAAAGGACGATGAAGTCTTGTCGAGATTCTTTACTAGGTTGGTTAGCTCTTTTTCGCTTCCAGCCAGTCAGTCTACGTCATCCGCAAAGCGTAGGTTGGTGATTGTTCTGCCACCAATGCTGACTGTCCTTACATGCGTTTCCAGTGCATCTGACATGCTTCTCTCTAAGGGTGGGGTAGAGCAAGCAGCCTTGTCGTACTCCAACCGTGGTCTTGAACCATTCTCCGATGTTATTGTTGAAGAAGACTGCGCTGCTGGCCTTATCATAGAGGCTGCAAATCATTCTCGTTATACCTAGTTTTAATGAGCGTACTTGGTGTAGAGATTAACTGTGTAGCTGTTTCTATGAAGTTTGTATTGGGTCTGTTTTAACGAATGAGAGGCTAAAATTTGAATTATTCCAAATGCTAAAGGCAAATTGGGAAAACCGAACGACCATTTAAAAATAGCATGACATTATTCAAATTTGAGAGAAAGAGTTAATAATTCGCACCCCGTCAAAACAAACGCTAACACTGCCAGATGAGACATATCTTCCGTTTTTAAAAGGGCAGATGTTGCATCCCAAAGTGCTATTTTACTAAATATATCTATTCTAATAGAATTGTATGTGACCTATTGTGCTACCCTTTGCTTTTCTTATATGTGGATTCAGGGTAGACCACATATCTTAAGTATACAATTTGTTTTATACCCGGTAAGGAACCTAAAGAAGTACAGCAAAAGGCCAACATGTCAAAAATCCTAAAAAGGATTAAATTAAATTTGAAAGACCCTAATGCAAGAAAGTATCTATCTCATATACCTTTCTATCTATCTATCTATCTATCTATCTATCTATCTATCATCTATCTATCTATCTATCTATCTATCTATCCATCTATCTATCTAATATAATAATATATACCATAATAATCACACCCTGACGGCATACACTACCATTATTTCCTAGTGCATTCTGTCCAAATCTTCGATTCCTCCGTTGTGAACCATAGTACACTAATATTACTTAAAACTGTCTTGTAATGCGCTGTATTACACTGTTTCAAAATGTGGCACAAAGTAGCCTCGTGGAGTTTTAAGTCTAAATGCATATTGAAGCAAGAATTAACTGTCTTTCCACCTTCATAAAGTCACGATTTTCATTTTCTTTCTTGTGCAAAGAAGCAGTTCATTCACTGCGCACCGTTCGATGAAATTAAAATGTTGTCAAATTCAATCTTTTTCACAAATAATCCCTTGGTAGAAACCCCATGACAGTTTCTTCGTAGTTTATTTAAGTCTAAGGTTTTAAGAGTATCTTTTCCCCTGGTCAATTGTAAAATTTTTGCGTAGTACCTAATAGTTACTATCCATTCCCAAGGACGAACCCTAATTCTTTTTTGAAAACTCTTAAAAGTGAATGAATGAATGAATGAATTGTGTATATATATATATATATATATATAAAGCTGGCCTCAACACGCTTCACATAAAAAATAATATAATATATATTGATATATATCGTATTTTACGTACTATAGGACTTAATCCTAAGGGTTTGAATTCAGAGTTTCCTTCTCTTAGACCCGGGTTTGAATTCAAGGTTATCTTCTCTTTATGAGTTGCCGTCCAATCCACCCGGGGTGCTGGTGAGGTTTTTGCTTGACTTGGCTTTGGTGGGGATTGAACTCCAGACTTGTGAATGGATCAGTTTATGCACTCAGCACTCGGCCACCCAGCACAATATCACAAGCCTCAGCCAAGATTAAATTTTATTTTGTTTTTCTCCAGGAAGCTTTTTATAAAGAAATAAAAACCCTAAAATGTTTACGCCATGACCGCGTTGTCAGATACTTTGGAGAATGCACTGAAGATAATGATGTATTTCTCTTTATGGAATATTTTCCTGGGGTAGGCTTTTTCAGTTATCATGATTTGTACACTAGAGATATTTATAAACAAGACATGTCTGTGCTTGTCTTAACTAAATGTCATATAATCTTGAGGTTATCTGTATTTTATTTAGCAGTATGTTTCACATGAATGAAGTTTAGTTATTGTCATTCTTTTTATTAAAAAAAAATTATAGTATTTAATCAAATAACTTGATATATCAAAAGAATTTGAAAATTATTTTAATGAAGGGTTCTTTGGAAAACCATTTAAATCGAAACTCGCCACTTGAATGTGATGTCATCAGCGAGATAACAAAGCAGATACTTGAGGGTGTGGTCTACTTACATGATAAGAGAATCATACACAGAGATATAAAAGGTAAAATTTCGAATTGTAATATTTTATTGCTGCGTTAGCTTTGAGTATAAGGCTTAATACTTCTTCCGTTTTTTGTCTGATCAAAAAGAAGTGATTGAAACAAAGTATTACGGACCGTTATAATTGGAGAATTTAATCTCTTAATTTTAGACTATGGCTCGTTCTAGAAACAGTCCATAATAAAGGACGATACCATCGTTTAAAAATAATACCAAATAAAACGACAATCAAGGCCAGAGCTAATTACAATTAATAACTTTTTAATTTGTGAACTTCAATTAAATAATAACAGCAAGAGAAATATAATTAAAATTATAAACTTACAGATTTGCTGGTACCGGTACTGTATATAAAAATACAATGAGCACAAAATTGTACGAGAAAATGAAAATATCTACACACAACAAAGTATAATGACACACAGCATGCCTCGTAATCAAGGAAAGTAAAATCTCTCTCTCGTCATTTATTCTTATCCCTTTTATACCCAGTTTCATATGATCTTTCTGGAAATGGAATGCGCAGTCTTACTGCTTCCCGCATTCTCTAGATCGTTCGAACCTGTTCCACAGAAACGGACGATAGTAAACAAAAGTATCAACAAAGGGATATTTTTTCTAGCCGCCCCAACACAGGACCGACTTGAAAGAGGTCATGCACGTGGAAGGCGGGCAAAGCGTCTTAAAATACGTCATCCCTTATAACAAAAGTATGGGAAAGCCTGAAAAAAGGAACGCAGCAAAACATAGGACCGGTCTTCAGGAAGCTCTTCATCAGCCAAAAAATACATATTTAACACATATTTGTTACCTGATATATGGAATTAATAAATGAACCTTACATAAATAAATCTTGGCAAGTGAACAAGACTTACAGAACTTACGCAGATACCATACATGCATGTCGTACTAAACTAGAGCTTAGAACTGTGCCCGTCGGTTGGGCTCTAAAATTTTCGTAACAGCTATCAAAGAAGTAGCAGTTAGTCTATCAGAGCTTCAGTCCCGGGCCGACACGTCGGGCTTTGTGGGGGTCCCCCTTCTGATTTGACCACATTCCCAGCCAGCCTTATGGCACCCTTGGAGATGTGCACACCTCCTCCACCCGTTTATAATGGAGACAGTTTGCAGTTAAATTCGTACAGCACCCAATTGAATTATCAAAACTGCTTTCTTAGCATATCCGCGTGAAAAAAAAATTCCACACACGTGTGGACTCTAAAGATATATATATATATATATATATATATTTATATTTACATGTTTTGTGCACCGTGACAAATGACGTAAACAAATTTGTGGCAATTTTGCTTTGTCTTATATGACTATCAAACACTTAAACGAAGGAATTGACCCCCCCCCCTTTCCTAAGGTATAAACGTCTTAGAAATAATTTTTTTTTTTTGCCTACAGAACATAGTGTGGCTTAAACATCCCTGTTTACCATCCAAATTGGATCGGGATAACTTTGAAATAGTCAATTTACCATTTCCCCTTCAATGTTAGCCCTTTTAGCTTGTTATCACACACACTCACACAGGAACACACACACACACACGCACACCCATCACCTTTTTTTAAACTTTACCTTGAATGGCTCTTGATAACAATTCAGATGAGGAGATTACTATTATGTAATCTTAATGTACAGGTACAGTCCAAGTGTGTAATCCAGTCATTCTATAGAATGCCTCAGCAAAGTGTATAATGGTGTATGTATTTTACACTATATAATGGCTGGATTACTAGCTTCGCCTGAAACATTTAAATATGTGAATAAATATATTCATTTTTTTTTGTAATATAATTCTAGAATACAGAAATCAATACAATACCCAAAATTAAATTTAAGCTTGCTTCCACCTCCTTTAACTTTTACTTTGCTTACAAGTTTAAAAAAAATTGTTATAGTAGGTGTATAGCCTAACAAACTAATACTCATCATCATATCTCTTATTCCTTGGACCGTTGGGGCGCCACAGATGGCATAAAAACTATCCTTCTTCATTCCTTTCTGTTTTCAACACTACGCACAGCATCGCCTAGTTTTAGTCCATTCCTCTCTTTGATATTATCTTACCATCTTTTTCTCTGTCTCCCTCTTCTTCTTCCTCCTCTCGTTGTGCCCTGCATTATTTCTTTGGCGAGCCCTTGTTTTAACTATATTAGTATTACGACAACTTTAATAAAGGCTAATTTAATTAATTTTTTTTAAAAATATCTTTAATAATTAATTTTAATTAATTGATAAGTTAATGTAATATTTAATACTTCGCCTACTTAATGTATGTCTTAAGACTTACTTTTAGTTTTAGAGTCTATTGTTATTTATTATCATATAGGGCCTAGATTATAATCCTTTGTTATTTATTAATATATTTGTCCTAGATTATAATCATTTTTTTATTATCATATGGGGAATAGATTATAATCCTTTGTTATATAATTATAACTAAATGAATTGTAAAATTATTTACATATAAGTCAATAAAATGTTTAAAATTGGGTAATATTTAAATTAGGTTATAAATGTTTGTTAAAATGGATTAAATAAAAAAAAGTCTTAACAGCATCTTAGTAGTTATACTTTTGTTAGTGCATGGAAACATAGTTAACATATGCAAAACATTTAATTTTGTAATGAAATAAAAAAGAAAATAATAATAGTTTCTTTTTAAACAGATAACTTGAATATTAAAAGGGAAAGTAAAATTTGTGTACATTCAGAATAATTATTAGATGATTTATACTTTTTTTTAAAAATATTACGATGGGTTCATTATTCTCTTTCTTGCCTAATCATAAAATAAACCGAAAGTAAACGTTTCTTTTTCGGCCGAAATCGAAACCACGTCGCACCGAAAGCGAAGCCAAAATTCTAGAGCACTATATACTTTTTTCAACGTAATTAGTAGCTGTGATGTATCGAGTGGCTTACTCCTTACCTAATCAGTGCTCCCAAACCTTTTGCCTCCTAGTTAAGAGCGGGTTAGGTTAGATTAGGTTGTATTGTCGACCTCATTTAAGTTTTCCTGATGGCAACTATAGTGCATAAGATGTCCTCGAGCCTTTGGCTGTAATAGGCTTCGATATCGAGTTAGTCAACAATACCACACCAGCGGGGTATACGGTTTTCAAAGCACTTGATAAGTGTTTTAATTGCGACGTGGATTGTCTAGACCTTATCTTTCGCATTTAAGTTTACTCTTCTACAAGAGTCACTTACATCAAAGTTTTGTGTTCTTTGAGGTTTAGGTGTAAAAACATTATAGCCGGACTGTCCAATATGTTTTGGTGCCTATCTATCCAGTTTAAACATTTGAATAATTATATAAATTACGCATGTACCAGATATATAGAGTTTAAATTTGGACTGCTCATATTGCTCTAATGTCTTGTTACACAAATATATTCAATTTCTTATATTTGTTATATCAATTATAAGTTAATAATTCATTTCTCTTTGTCTCTCTAGCGGCAAATATTTTGATGGAAGAACACTTTAGAATAAAACTTGCAGACTTCGGCGTTTCAAAAATGTTTGAAAAACTCTCAAAATCTGCAACCATTATTGGCACTACAAGATGGATGGCACCTGAAATGTTCAATTGTTCAGAATATAGCTATGAAGTTGATATATGGTATACTTGTGTAATATAACATTTCATGTCTTAACAATAATACTTGCCCACACGTATTTTGTGCGAGATAAGTAAGGATTGTTACATTAAAAATATAGACACGCTAATTCACTTAAAGTCAACGTTTCTCTTTCCTGTTAGCTTTTGTTTTTGTGATACCGCACTTATTCCATTTTGTTAGCATGAAGCATACCATTCATTATTTGAAAAATCAATTCTACATAGAAATTTGCTTATTTAATAAAAAAACGCATATACATGATATGAATATCCAACTTTTTTTTTATTTAAATCTCCTATTATAAGACTTTTAAAAAGAAGATCTCCAAAGACGATCCAGCATACGATTCAAACAAAGAATCTATGTACTCATCTTGATATTTGATGTGAAATCGTTTAACCTCTTTTTTGCTTACGTGACACAAATATTCAGAGCCGGCGATACAAATTACTACAGGAAAGTTTTTCACAACAAGAAAAAAGTATTAAACGAGTCACATAATTCAATTTCAGTTATTCAGCTTTGACCTGATTAATATTATTTTTAATTTTTTAAATTTTGTAAATAAAAACCATAAACCGCCATCAAATCAATGTGAAACATTTTGAAAATCGGGAAGCTCACAAGAAAGGAACAACATAATCTTTCTTGGAATAATTAATATTTGACCTATATTATGATGTTTTTCTCCGAACAAAAGAATTATTAATATAGCAATTAGAGCCAGGCAGTACAGAAACTTCAATTAATAGTCTAAATAATTGTGTTTACTGCAGCTGTTGCTTGGAGAGTATTGTACTGTGTTATTGCTTTTAAGTGTTTTAAATAGACACAAACAGTTCGTGTAAATAAAACAATATATGTTCAGCTTTAATGACGATTATATAAAATGCACATGTAGACGTTTTGAAGAATGCCTTCATCTGAAAAAAAATCACATCATTATAATTAAATTTACATAATATATATATATATATATATATATATATATATATATATATATATACATGATTAAAAACCACTCCATTCTTATTGGAGACCCTGTCATTAAAAAGATTTTTTTTAAAAACAAAAACTCTTTTCGCTTTTCAGAGGTACATGAACCTTAGGGACAAGTTAGAAGCCATTTCGCCGCAATTCAAGCAAGTATAGAAACAAAAAGTTGCAACCGTAGCCGATGTAACACGTGTCCCTATGTGATTAAAGTTGAAAAGATCACTTAACCTCTTAAAATATTCAGAATCAAAGACGAATTTAGCTGCACAAGTCGCAAACTGATGTACACCATTCTTGTAAAAAAGTGCTGTAAATTATATATAGGATAGACAGGTCTTCGGCTTGCAAACTGTTTTAGAGAACACCTTTACAACAGTTTCCAAACAATTCAATAAAACTAACCATAATGGAATTTTAGACATTGCAGTTACTGGTATAGTGTATACTAGTAATACACCACATAACATTTTTATGGAAAATATATTAATAATAAGGTTTGCTACGTTGACTACAAACGGTGTAAACCAAATGCACAGTTTTACATAGATGTCATGACTTTTTCCTGTTTGCCTTTTAAATTTTACATCCATTTACTTCTTATCCGTTCTTTTGAACTTTGTTTTTGTCAGGGTTTAGCGCACACTCTTAATCTTTTCTCTCTCTTTTTACGAATGATACATGTATATATATATATTATGTAAATTTAATTTATATTTATATTAAGGTTTATTTTATAATATATATATTTCATGGCATTTTCCAAAACTTCTACATTTGTATTTTTTAAAAATCATTATTAAAGCTGAAAATATATGTCTTTGTTTGTGTCTAATTAACCTTGATTTGGATATTAAACTCTTACACAACTTACCGTCACAATTTTAGTATTGTCAGGCAGCTGTCATCACGCGTGATGGTTTTGTTTCTGTACATGATTTAGTTGAATGTCGTTGTCGTTTGTATTCTGTACGAAACGTTGTAGTTAATGTCATAGAGTGTAAGGAATTTTTTCAAGAGGCATACCATACCGTCTTATCTTTTTAATGGAACACAGTTTCACAAAATGTTCTTTCCTAACATTTAGCCCATATAAATAACCAGGATTTTATAAGCTAATCATCTTAATGCAAGCGAACTTTTAAGTATAAACAGTAATGAATACATTGTGAAAATTGATAACTGTTTAACATGTAGTCCATTACTTTAAAAAAAAGTTTTCCAAAACAGTGATCTAAATTTCCATTGTCTTAAGTTGTTGATTTTATTCGATATATATTAATTTAAACTAATTTGTTTAATGTGAAAATGATTTTTGCCGTTTCAAACTCTCGTTAGCTTCAATAGTAAAGAATTTATTTTATGTATTTAAATGATAATGATAATCTTAAGATAACATATTATGTTTATTGCATCATTATAAGACGTCATAGTTTTAAAATCATATTTCAACAGGGCAGTTGGATGCACAGTTATTCAAATGTTAACCGGATCTTATCCATTTCCTGATAAGGAAGAACAACAAGTTACGTTTCATTTGATAAGACAGGATTTATCGCCGCTCTATAGTCTGACAAATATACATTCAAGAGAAATATTAGAATTTTTAAACAGCACATTTGAAAATGACCCACAAAACAGACCAAAAGCAAAGAATTTGCTGGAAGAAAGCCCCTTCATAAACGGTAGTATTAAATGTCAATTATTAAATTAATTTAAGTACATGTACTAATAATTGTATTTCTATTTTCTAATTTATTGGAAATCGGTATTAACCATTTCTATTGAAATGTCTGTTTATTAAATAAATTTAAAATATTTTTGTTTTTTTAAATTTCATCTTGCTTTAAGAGCATTTCATTTGAAAATTAAATGTAAATTTGTTTTTTCATTTGCATATTAAGTGGAACTTATAGAAATATACCCCAAAAATGTTGCTAAAATATGGTAAGAAAGAAAGATTTCATGTAAAGAGAGGCTAATTTAATATACAAAAAGAGTTTAAACTTGTTATATTTGATTACATTTTGAAATAACGTTACTCAATTTTATCTAAGAAGGTCGTTTCGCTCGAAAGATGATCGCCTACAAGGATTTAAGGTACATTTTTTAATTAATGTCATAAATATATACATTCACTTAATTTTTAAAAAAAACATTTACCAATCGATAAGGGAAAAGTTTGCTAAATCAGTTAATATAAACATCTTTTTTTTTTTACAAAACTATCTGTAGCCATTCACTCTGATGTTGGTAATACAGGGTTTATAGTTAGCTAGGCATATGATAGCTGTCACTGCCACATCAAGACTCCATTAACGTAATTAAAAATGAATAATCCACTCACTTGATGAAACTAGTCACCGGCACATTATTTCCATACATTAGAATACACATTATAAATTAATTTACAACTTCACTTATAGTACAAGATATCTATATATATTCACTTCTGTGTTGATTTATTATATTTATTATCGTCCTCATATTATTATAAAATTTATTATAGCACCGAATCACAACACGACCTTTTCAACATGTCTGCCTAAACTCTCGTTCGTCATATATATATATATATATATATATTTTGCCCCAATAAATTCAAAATTACATAACATCAACCTGCACAAAGTTATACTGTTACACTATTAAATAAGTATACCTTAATACTATTTTATTCATTCGTATTTGGCATGTTTTATCTATTTAAAAAAATCGGTTCCATTCAACTAAAGAAATATCTTAATATGCAAAATCAAAGGGATCTTTAACTCTTATTTTATCATTTTATATTAGAACAAATGAACCGATGTTATCAGGACAATATTGTTAGGTCCTTTGTGATAATTTTTACCTGCTATTGCAAAAACTCATCACAAATCCTAACTTTAAAAAGAAGTTTGTCAGGAAGATCAAATACAGAAACTAAAAAACCATCCAAACCACAACTTAAGGAAATCGAATCCCCGACGAGGGGGATCCAGTGGACGCCAAGTCTAAAGGCCAGGGTCAAGAGCGAAATGCCCGAGCTCTAACTCTAAGCAAAATGGATAACGGGATTAAACATTTAAAGGTTTCGCTGGAATCCCCTCTTCCTAATGTGACAGTGTCGGGGCACTTGTTATCACTCGCTGGGGAAATAGAGACGGAGAACGCTCCAGAGACCAATGTTGATGGGGCGATTTAAGTAAGGCTTACACAACATTCGGTCCGCCAGCACCCATTTTGCAGCCCGCGAAGTAACGAAATATTATCTTTTATAATTTTTTTCCTTAATAGATCCTACCCCCTCCCTGGTCCGATTATCTTTCAGCTCGTACAAGTTTTTCATAAATTTTTTGCCCCACCTTACATTTTGAGGTGTTCGGGCCTTATTTAAGATTATGCATAATAAATGCGGCTGGTCCACGATACATCAGCAAGAGACTATAAGAGTGTAAGCTCGTCACTCAACCACATTCCTACCCCGATACCCAAGCATTGGTAAACATAATACGGTTACAATGTTAACGTGGTGAAAATTTTCGTGGGATATTCATGGGTTTTGGGCGGAGATAAAGATTCACGAACTAAGATAAAAATAAAGGCTCATGAGACTTGCATTTCTTTATATTTACATATTAGCAAGAACTTAGAGTTAAAAGCATTGAAAAAAAAGTTGATATCATCTTAGGCAAAGAAGAAAACATATTTTATTGTCTTTAAAAAAAAATAAAAAATTTTCTTCAAAATTTTCATTTCAAAGAAAATAAAAATGCCTTTTCTCAACTATTTCTTTTTTAAATTTTAATTATGCTCGTTAATTTATTTGTTATTTTAGACAAACGCTTACCGAAACCTGGGTGTCAACAAGCAATATGGTCCACAATGGCAGCAATGATTTTCAGGATTTTCCCGTGACCTAGTAAGTGGAAATTGTATGAATCGTTGCCCGTCTACAATGTTAATTCAAGAAGAAATAAATGTTCCTTGTTTATCCTTTGAAAGGTTCATTCACTTAAGATATAAAAAAAATTTTTTTTTTAAAGGTTTAAAAAGTGATTGTCAGTACAAACGGTCCATTAGGAGGAGACTGGACATACTTTTAAGAGCAACCTTTAAAACGTGTCATGTAAAATTAACCCAAAAACCGGCTCTCTATTTAGTAGGTTCTCAGACTAGACTTTAATAGCATTCTTCTAATGATATCCCTGTTGTTCAACCAGAAGTTGCATTCTCGGGAATTAACCAGTCGTGATAATTGTTCCCGCAATATTGTTCCCGCAAGGTCTGGTGGACATTGTCTCGCACAATAACAGCCGAGTACTACAATGGCCTAAGACTATATTAAACGTTGGAGTGATAGGAACAGTAGGTGGCTGCGAATGGGTCATTAGTAAACATTGCCTGTATGACATGACTGCATACTATTACAATCCAAATTTCACCACAATACATAATTGCAAATCACAGGTTATAGTCTTTATATAATCAACAACTGGAAGCCTACTTAACTTCAGTATTACCTGCTGGAGTGTGAATTCATAAAATAAAACTTTAAAAAATTGGGTGACACGAACAATTTTAAAAAATAAACCAGTAAAAAATAAAAAAAAGGCCAATTGTTATAACGTTGACCTACTAGGCATAAACTCCGTGACGATCATAATAGGGTGCTCCTGTGTAGCAACGCCAATGTATGTGACGATATTCGGATGAATGAATTGTTTGAGGAGACGAGCCATTCGTAAGAACTCGATAAGTTCGTCATCTGTATTAGTTTCTCTACAGGTGTGCATTGTCACGTCCCTTGTTTTCTTGTACATTCCCTTGAACACCTCACCTGCAAATCACAGGTTATAGTCTTTATATAATCAACAACTGGAAGCCTACTTAACTTCAGTATTACCTGCTGGAGTGTGAATTCATCGTCAATCACCGATTAAATAGATTAATCAATAAAGCTAGTGGTATCACATCAACTAAACATCCTTCACGTAAAGCACTCATTGAAGAAGGATGCTGTTGTAAAAGTAAGAAAATATTGGATGATTCATTGGACCCTCGTCATTACAGACAACTACGATCAGCTCGGTCAGGGCGAATTATTTTTCTGTTTTGCCAGTCTGTACGAATTTATCATCGAGCTACCCTGGATCTTACCAAATCTAAATGATTAAAAGACAATATTGTCACTAAAGAATTTTATTTTTGGCCGATTTCTATTCTAACGAAATAGTTTACACGTCGTGTGTATAAATTATGAAAATTGTAATATTTTGCTTTGGTTAAAATACATTGAATAAAATGAGTATTTACAATGTAATTAAAAAATCCACTTATTGGGATCAATAAAAGTATCGTATCTTATATTGCGTCATTTGCAAGTGCCATGACAGTAGGGTCACCATAATCTACAATAAAATTATACTGAAGGCGAAGTCGATTAAATCTCCACAGACCAGCTAATAGATGTTCAAATTTAATAGGCATCAATGGCCCATTCTGATGACAGTAACAATAACTCCAAATATTTTAAAAATCACATGTGGAAAATTCAAAACAGCAAAGTGTGATTTACGCAAAGTAAGAAGTAATGAAATACTTAGTGACATCACACAAAAACAGCACCACAGGAATTGTCTGCGAATAAATAGGCAAAACATTACAAGGATCTACCTCACTCAGTATCCCAAGATGTTGCAGGGGATGGAAAAAACAACAGAAAACTGTTGAGAACAAAATAATTTTGAAACCGCTATCAAGTCAGACTAAAGAAATAAATGGGCACAGACAACTGATAAAATAGACCTTCGCAAAGATGAAGCAATGGTTTGTGTAAAATATATGGCAAAGATGAAGCAATGGTTTGTGTAAAATATATGGCAAAGATGAAGCAATGGTTTGTGTAAAATATATGGCAAAGATGAAGCAATGGTTTGTGTAAAATATATGGCAAAGATGAAGCAATGGTTTGTGTAAAATATATGGCAAAATGAAGCAATGGTTTGTGTAAAATATATGGCAAAATGAAGCAATGGTTTGTGTAAAATATATGGCAAAGATGAAGCAATGGTTTGTGTAAAATATATGGCAAAGATGAAGCAATGGTTTGTGTAAAATATATGGCAAACATGAAGCAATGGTTTGTGTAAAATATATGGCAAAGATGAAGCAATGGTTTGTGTAAAATATATGGCAAAAATGAAGCAATGGTTTGTGTAAAATATATGGCAAAGATGAAGCAATGGTTTGTGTAAAATATATGGCAAAAAAGACAAATTCCAAACCAAATTCATTTTACTATTAAACGAAAGAAAAAATAGACAACGCTCAAAAGATAGCCTTAACAAAATCTTTTCCTCAATGGACCAGGCAAATAAAAGACAGAAAGAGATGAATTTCTCATAGGACCAGGCAAATAAAAGACAGAAAGAGATGAATTTCTCTTAGGAACAGGCAAATAAAAGACAGAAAGAGATGAATTTCTCGTAGGACCAGGCAAATAAAAGGCAGAAAGAGATGAATTTCTCGTAGGACCAGGCAAATAAAAGACAGAAAGAGATGAATTTCTCGTAGGACCAGGCAAATAAAAGACAGAAAGAGATGAATTTCTCGTAGGACCAGGCAAATAAAAGACAGAAAGAGATGAATTTCTCGTAGGACCAGGCAAATAAAAGACAGAAAGAGATGAATTTCTCGTAGGACCAGGCAAATAAAAGACAGAAAGAGATGAATTTCTCGTAGGACCAGGCAAATAAAAGACAGAAAGAGATGAATTTCTCGTAGGACCAGGCAAATAAAAGACAGAAAGAGATGAATTTCTCGTAGGACCAGGCAAATAAAAGACAGAAAGAGATGAATTTCTCGTAGGACCAGGCAAATTAAAGACAGAAAGAGATGAATTTCTCGTAGGACCAGGCAAATAAAAGACAGAAAGAGATGAATTTCTCGTAGGACCAGGCAAATAAAAGGCAGAAAGAGATGAATTTCTCGTAGGACCAGGCAAATAAAAGACAGAAAGAGATGAATTTCTCGTAGGACCAGGCAAATAAAAGGCAGAAAGAGATGAATTTCTCGTAGGACCAGGCAAATAAAAGACAGAAAGAGATGAATTTCTCGTAGGACCAGGCAAATAAAAGGCAGAAAGAGATGAATTTCTCGTAGGACCAGGCAAATAAAAGACAGAAAGAGATTAATTTCTCGTAGGACCAGGCAAATAAAAGACAGAAAGAGATGAATTTCTCGTAGGACCAGGCAAATAAAATGCAGAAAGAGATGAATTTCTCGTAGGACCAGGCAAATAAAAGGCAGAAAGAGATGAATTTCTCGTAGGACCAGGCAAATAAAAGGCAGAAAGAGATGAATTTCTCGTAGGACCAGGCAAATAAAAGGCAGAAAGAGATGAATTTCTCGTAGGACCAGGCAAATAAGAGACAGAAAGAGATGAATTTCTCGTAGGACCAGGCAAATAAAAGGCAGAAAGAGATGAATTTCTCGTAGGACCAGGCAAATAAAATGCAGAATGAGATGAATTTCTTGTAGGACCAGGCAAATAAAAGGCAGAAAGAGATGAATTTCTCCTAGGACCAGGCAAATAAAAGGCAGAAAGAGATGAATTTCTCGTAGGACCAGGCAAATAAAAGACAGAAAGAGATGAATTTCTCGTAGGACCAGGCAAATAAAAGACAGAAAGAGATGAATTTCTCGTAGGACCAGGCAAATAAAAGAGAAAGAGATGAATTTCTCGTAGGACCAGGCAAATAAAAGACAGAAAGAGATGAATTTCTCGTAGGACCAGGCAAATAAAAGACAGAAAGAGATGAATTTCTCGTAGGACCAGGCAAATAAAAGACAGAAAGAGATGAATTTCTCGTAGGACCAGGCAAATAAAAGACATAAAGAGATGAATTTCTCGTAGACTGCCCATTTTGAGAGAGCGTCACACCGACAGAACATAAAAAGATATATGAAGAAAACTAAAATCTCAAGAAGCACCAATTCCCCCCCCCTCCCCCCCCCCTGCCAAACCAACAAACAAAAATTAACAAGATCCTATTGAATCTGCGCACTACATTTAGAAAAGCTCTACTTGATCTTGTAAATTGCTCTTGGAGACAAGGTTAAATCTCTAAAATCTGTAAAAAAAATGCCATTTTGATACCAAATATTTTTTTAAAAAGGGGAGCTTACTATTTGAAAAGTTATTGGCTAATACCCCTGACCTCCTGCATTGGATAACTTGCAGTGAGAATGATCAACAATCGCTTCCACTGATGGGTAGATAAATGTGACATCCTCAATAAAGTGCAAGCTTGTTTCAGAGCTGGGCAGAGTAATAATGAACACATCTTCCGCATGAGCCAAGGGATCTTAAGAAGCTTCCAAGACAATATAATACACTTCAGCAGAATTTTGTCAGGGACCCAGACGGATCATGTGACCAGCTTCGAACTCCCGCAGTATTTATAAAACCAACTTCGAGACATGAATACATCTGCAGAGCAATATTCTCCTCGGTCACACGACTCTGGACTCCACTCTTGAAGTAAAACAACACAGCCACATTTTTTGCCCTCCACAACAAAACTGCCCCATGCCATACAGCTCAACATCACGAAACAACTCCACAAACTACAACTCACAAAAAACGTTCACTTTCAACAACTGTTCATACCAAATATTCTCGCTTCTCAATCTACAAAAGTGACAAATGATAAACTGCAAGAAAACTTTTCCGCCTCGTTCATGTATGCCGTCTACTGTCTCTGGAGTGTTGCTTACTATTATGGCCTCTGTCTAGCCATTTCACAGACTTTCGATAGCAAAGCGTGTGTCAGTAGAGATCACAATATCTGGGAACTTTTTTCTCTTTCCTATGCGCTGGAGTGCTTTTGTAATGGCGGCTTGAATTTCTTTTAGTTCTGCCTCGAAACTGGTTCTGTGTATTCCAATGGGCCCTGGTAACTTCTGGGCTTGAGATACACTTCACGTTACCAGTTCTTTTGCTGCCCTCTCGGATACTAATTTTCAACTAAGTGCTATTTAATTATCGTCACGGTCAGATTGTGTGGTTACTTTTTTGTGTGTATGTTTGGGGGACGGAAAGGGAGTGCTCGTGGTATTGGATGTATTTTCCCACGAGTATGACCGTCTGGGCAGGGGGGGGGGGGGACCCCAGGGGAGAAAGTTTTTGTTGTGAGTTGGGGAAACATTAGAGTGGTGAATGAATGTGAACATTTTTCTTGTTATCACGAGTGCATGGTCAATAAGGGTATAAAAGGAGGGACAGATTATTATTAGAGAGAGAACGATTATATTTGAGTGTGTATTCGACAGAGTGTTTTTGGAGTGAGGACTTAGTATAACTTTATAATGCTGTTTTGTGTATTCATTGGATTTTTAGTCACTTTACATGGCTATCGAGTAGAAAGTGATGTGTTTGAACACTTATATCATAACCAGAAATAAACTATATTTGATGACTCTGAGACGACGTTACGTGTTTTCCCTTATAAACTATCGGCTTTATAGAAGCAAGGAATCGTTACAAGCACCAGCTTTCCAGGAGCTGAATAACCAGAGTCTTTTTAGACTCTGAAACTATTGTCTGTGGCTACAGAAGGGACCTCATCCTCTAGACGACGTACTTTTCGCCACAATTCTGTTGTTTTTGTTGTTTGTTCGTTGACCATGGCTAATTCCGTTCTATCCTGACGCCGGTATCGCTCTACTGTTTTCTGACAAAATAACTTTCTATTAAAAGACCAAATAATTATCGATTACAATCATTATTTATATTTATTACAAAATAAATGTTGCTTTTGTCATAATTTAACATTATTAATTATTACAATTATTCCAAATGCAGCATAATAAACCCATCAGAATGCTCAGACGACATCAACATGGATTATGTAGATATTTACAGCGATAGCAGCTCAGTATGTAGGCAAGTTTAATCATTTCTAAGAACGATTCACAATTTCGAAATCACATCCAATAATTTACAATTTACACTTCTTCTAATGTAGTCTTTCAGTTTCCTATTTATAACAAAATTTCAGAATATGTTTATGTTTAATACACTCTTTTAAATATTACGTTAAAAATATGATAACACAATTTTGCTTTATTTTTTGTGAAAATTTAACAGATTGATTCCACTGAATTCTTCTGAACCATCGAATGACACATGCTCGATTTCTTCAGATGGTCCAGTCCATTCAAACATCGAAAAGCAAGTAAAATTATTTCAAACAAACCAAATCTGATATCAAATGAACAGCAACTGATAGCATGCAGTTGAAATTTGCCCTGAAACACTTATTCGTTTAAACATTCGATGCTTTATAATGAAATATTGCTTTGCCGCCTGTCTCGTGCATAGAGACCTAACATGTATCGTTTGATTAAAATCTCAAGAATGTGTACGTACGTAAAAATTTGCAACCATGTGAGGACATGGAAATTAGTATAATTTATAAAGCTGTTAAAATAACTTTTTTAGCTGATTGATGACCTTAACCTATCCTATAAACATTATGCTTAAAACAATTTCCATTTGGAAGTGATGAGAAGTCAACGAGAGTGGAAATGTGATACGCTCTATTTATTGATTTATCGCAAGTCCTTAGAAACAGGCATTACTCACTTATCCAGCATATTTTTGTCCCTGCTAGGGGATAGACAACCAAATGGCCAGCGATATGTTTACGAAGAAAAGAAACAAAAAACTATGTAGGAATGTATTATGTGATTACTTTGTTTCAATTTGCTTACATTTATTTTTGTTTTTACATCACAAAAACATACAATCACAAATTATTTTTTTTTAAATCCATAAATAAAATTTCTGATTATATTAAAGAGCCAATATATTTCACGGTAAAATCATAGCTGCAATATCAAATACGTTTTTTTTTCCTGTTAAGATCAAGTAATTTTTTTTTTCCCTCATTCTTTAGCTCTGAATATGACGATTTCGATAGGTATTGTTTTGTTGAGGTAAGAAGTAGAGTATGTTTTAGAAAACATATGTTTGTTTTTAATCAAATAAAGTATTTATTAAGACATAAATAATTCGATGCATAATTCGAAGCAATTTAGGTTGCCCTGAAACAAATGCGCCGCCATCTAGCCTGGAGAAGAAGGTTTCCCGAACATTGTATTCTTTATAGACTTACATTTTGCTCTAGAAAATGTGGAAAGATGCTCATTTGATTCAACAATGGCCAACCCCATTCTGGAGACGTTAAACGAGACATCCATGCACGTTGCATAGAGGTCATCTTCCAATAATTGGTCCTTAAAGTGTTTGCGATGACGCATAACGAGATAGCGCATACCATGATGCCAGAAGGTGCGGCTCAGAGGCAACCAAACCGGCACATGACTCATCTAGGAATCAAATCATGGCACCAATTCACCTTTGGGGAATAGTGGCGCAACAGTTGGCATTAGGCTAAACAGCTCGAAAGCTCTTCCGACACATTCCACGACCGTTTGAAAGCGTTCAACGATAGAGACTTGCACAAAGTTAACAGAGCCTCGTAACGAAAATTGGACCGAACAGTACCCAACAGCTATGATCCACTACTAAGATTCTAGGCTCAAACCTTTTAGAGAATGAATCATAATTAGACAAAAAATAAATTTTAAAATTTTTTTTAAAGTTATGTGAGACTTTAGAATATTTCCAATTAAGTGATTTGGGGATTTCTAATACTATTTATGTCCTATTCAGTTTAAGAGACAAACCACTAATTTTGAAATGTATATAATCTAAGCTTCTAAATTATTATTTTTTTATGCCAGACTAAGCATTTTCAAAATGTAAAACAAAGTTATTTCGTATTAAGATATTGAATAAAAATACTAAACTATAATTGCTTATTTACAGAATTTACATATTGGAGAGGCTCAACTACTTTTAGCTAAAGTTCCATGGTTTCATGGTGTAATGCCAAGAAAGGAAATAATGAGGATATGCACCAATCAAGGGGACTTCCTTGTGCGAGAATCAAAGAACAGACAGACCAAAGAGACACAATTTGTGCTCAGTGTTTTCTGGGAAAGACTTTGTCATTTGATCATTCTGTTTACACCAGTCAGTTTTCTCTCTTTTTTGTGTGTGTGTTATCCCACAACAAATTATGTTTGGTTGAATATTTGTATAAACAGCTTATAATACATTTAGTGATTAAAGAAAACTGCATTCTAATAATGGGGGTAAAATGATGTTTTACTTGTTTTAGGTAGCTATTATTTAAGCCCTAATTACACGGCCATTTTGACTGATTTAAATACAATTGTAACACAATTTTGGCATCGGTCTCTCAGTCTCATTAGACTTTGTCCTTCATCAATGAATAAATCACCAAGTGTCTAAAACGAGATCATTAATATATTTACAGAATACGATCTAAAAATATCGGTTCATTTCCAGCAAGCGTTTCGATTAAATTGCGATAGAGATCAAAAATAAGATTTTTTTTTTTTTTTTTTTTTAAATTGTTGGCATCTTCTTACAAAATAGTTTCTTGTTTATTTATAATGAAGCCCTGGCGGTATTAAGTAAGGCGTTCGAGTTGCATTTCTCGCTCGGAACATAATTATTGTGTCATGGTGATATTTTTATTTGCTTCAGTTAGCACTAACCACTATGTACTTTGACTTTATAATAAACTTTAAATGTCAAGAATTACTCTTTTTTTTTTTTTTAAATTAACTGTGATACAGGTGATTATCATATATGGAGCTAAAGAATAAAATATCAATTAATAAATAATATAAAGCAAATAAATATATTTTGGAGTGTCATTAATTTCAATGGAAGCCATATCAAGTATGTCTAAATCACGTTTCTTGAGCAACCACAAAATTATGATTCCATTTGGCTTTATTAAATAACGGTGATGGTGAGTGAAACAAAGTTGTTTCCAGTTAAATTAGTCATTAAACCTTTGGACGAAAACATTTCTGCATATCATTAGAAGAGGTTAAAGGGAGATTGCAGATAAAGAAATTGAATAAATGTATAAATGGCAATTAAATCTCTTAAAACAGGGAGAAGGATGGTACCTACAGGGCAAAACTTATCACACAATTCCAGAATTAGTAACTGACCTAGTTCGATCCAGTGCTTGCGTGACTCACGAATCGTCAGCGATTTTGAGAAAACCGATTCTTCGAGAGTGGGAACTGGTCAATTGCGATATTGTACCATCTCATAAAATCGTAAAGGTAGGTTCTTTAAATTATTTTCTTTTACATTTTTGTCTCTTTAAATGTGCTTCTCCAAATATAAATGTTTTCAAAATTTAAAAATGTCCTATTGATAAAATGAATTCAATTTGTTGTTAAAAACTATGTAATACTAATATCAAGTAGCTAAAAATTAACAAAGAGATACTTTTATTTGTTTTATCGGCCAATCTTTTTGAACACAGATTTGTTTTTCTCTTTGAGCCCAATCTTTTTTTCACTGTATTATAAACCTAAACACCCATTTTTGAAGGGCTACTTTGGTGAGGTGTTGAAGGGAATGTACAAGAAAACAAGGGACGTGACAATGCATACCTGTAGAGAAAATAATACAGATGACGAACTTATCGAGTTCTTACGAATGGCTCGTCTCCTCAAACAATTCATTCATCCGAATATCGTCACATACATTGGCGTTGCTGCACAGGAGCACCCTATTATGATCGTCACGGAGTTTATGCCTAGTAGGTCAACGTTATAACAATTGGCCTTTTTTTATTTTTTACTGGTTTATTTTTTAAAATTGTTCATGTCACCCAATTTTTTAAAGTTTTATTTTATGTTACTTTTTATTTATATTCTGGTTCTGGTTCGTTACGTTCCAGCATCCATATACTGACATATGACCACGTTTGGGGAAGCGATGCTGCCATCCTAACGGCTACTAGCAGATGCCAGGGCAGCCTTGAAGCTTTCTTTATTTCATGGGGTTTGGAGGAACGAGGAAATTGGATTAATAAGCAATATGTATTTTGCTACCATGAATACTGTATTTCTGAAATAAAATAAAGGGATACGTTAATAAACTTAACAATTTTTGGATCATCAAATCCTCTTATCTATTAAAAGTAAAACATAAATTAATTTAAAAACAATAACTTGATATATAATGGTACCGAAATTCAGAACAATTATACATTTTAGCAGGCTTAATTAAAGCAAACGTTAGCACTTTTTCATTCCTAACATTATAATATATTGTTTATGTCTAACTGATATGTTATCGCATAACATTTTGACATACGCATACTTATATAATGGCACACATGGTTATTAAAAATGATAGTAATTTATGTCATTACCATAAATTTAATGTAAATTGTTTTCTTTATTTATTTAATACAGTCTCTGTCTTATAAGTGGAATTTGTATGCGTCCTCGAGCTTTTATAATATTTAATTTCCTTAAACACTTTACATTTGAGGAACTTTAACAATAATAAACTTAACATGTATTAGGGGTTGTGAACTTTTTAAATTATTCCGTTTGGGGCCGGGGGCCCCGAATTCTTTTTTTTTTCTTATATGAGTTATATAAAAAAATAACATCAAATACTCTTACATGGATAGATGGATCTTGACCAAACTTAGCACACATACACTTGATTATCAATATCAAAATCCGAAGGGTACTGAACTCATCATATCCATCACTCTGTGGCCGGGGGCCCCATTTCATTTTTCCTTATATAAGCTAAATAAATATTAATAGGCTTAGAAAACGCTGTATACGTTATAAGTGAATTGATGGATCTAGGCTTATCTTTGTAGTAATACCCTTCATTGTCAGTATCGAAAAATCGGTGGATTAAAAGTAATAATATCCCATCTAGAATTTTTCTGATAGTTCGATACTTTTAAAGGATATATATCTAAGGCATTTTTCAATACATTTGAATAAGACAACTTTTAAATTTTTAAAGGGCCCCATCTGAGGAAAACTAATTCGGTACAATCTTCGAATAGGCTTAGCGGGGCCCCTCTTTCAACTTAAATGTACTACAGTTATAGGAATGCATTTAGTTGTATAATTTCGCTTATTCGAAGAATAATTACTTAGAAACAAATTTTGTCTACACATTTCGAGGATGATATCATATTTAATATACAATGTTCTAGAAAGTTCTATAGGTCAATAATTCTCATGCATGAATGGATGGATTTTGACAAAACTCAGTACACATACACTTGAGTATCCATATTCAAATAGCAAAGGGTAGTGAACTCATAATATTCATTCCTCTGGGGCCTCAGGGCCACATTAAATGGTTTCCAATATAAGCTATATAAATATCAAAAGGCTTAATTTGTCCTACATAAATATATGGATCTTGACCAAAATTAGCACACATACACTTGATTATCCATATTCAAATACCTAAGTGTGCTGGACTCATAATATCCATTACTCTGGGCCCAGGTGCCCAATTTAATTTTTCCTTTTTAAAGCCATATAAATATCAAAAGGCTTAGACAACACTATAGGTTCTATGTGAATTGATATATATATAACCCTAGCGTGCTAGCAATACACTTCATTGTCCGTATTGAAGTATCGATGGAAAAAAACTATTATTTATTATAGTAATAATTGAGCTGTTACAATTGCTTTATTTAAATTTTACTTTTTCTCTGTCAGATGGAACATTACTTTCATTACTAAAAACCCATGGGAAACAGCAGACGATCAGACAATTGGGACAAATGTGTGTAGACGTTGCCCATGCCATGGAGTACCTGGAAGAAAAGAAAATAATACACAGGTATTATCAATGCCAAAGGCACTTCAATACCAATATCTATTAAAATAATGAGATGAAATATTAATTCCATGTAAAGACGTGTGTTGAATTAATGTTACTGGACTAAGTCAGGACTAGTATTTAGCCAGTGTCATAAGGGTAAGGACTTATTTTTGAAACATTCCGCTTCTCTAAAATATTTGTAAAATCCTTGTTTCGTTATAGCAAAAAATATAATTTAAAAAAAAATTGCCAATGCAATATATTTATCAGAACAAATGGCATTTTCAAATAAACCTTTGAGCTATGTTAGTTAAAGCTTAGCCAAAACATTTCAAATTTCATTAATTTGTCAAAATATATTAGTTGTCTAAGACCAAAACGTAATCGTAGTGCTACCATCGAAATTATGGGAATTAAAAAGAATTATGGCATGATAATGTGAAGTTCTATAATTTTGAATATTCCAATTAATAGAAAAAAATTAAATTTAGACCACAAAATGAGAAAAATTAAGAACTACTAGTAAGAGAGTATTTGGTCGATTTCAAGTTGTTATTTAGTTTCGAAAATAAAAATGAAAAATGAAAATATTAGTTTTAATTTTTCTGTCTCTTCAAACTCGACCTCTCTTTACGACTAATTTTGTACGCCCTGAAATAATATTTAATTATATTTCATCCAACGAGAGCTGCCCAATATGTCCTCCTTTTTAAACGGGGAGAATAAGATTCCAGAAGGTATGAACCAGTGATAAACAAGATTACACGTTCTAGATACGGTAGTTTCAGTACTGTTAATTTCGACAAATAATTTGTACTATAAATTGCCCGCTAAACATTGGCGACATCATTGCGTGAACTTCCCAGCTACTAGATATTGCCCGCCAAACATTGGCGACAGCAGTGCGGGAACTTCCCAGCTACTAGATATAGCCGCCAAACATTGGCGACATCATTGCGTGAACTTCCCAGCTACTAGATATAGCCCGCCTAACATTGGCGACAGCAGTGCGGGAACTTCCCATCTAATAAAATTACTGGACAAAACATGAACTCGAGAAACGCACATTTAATAATCACAAATTTTGATTTTTAATTTCATGCCCATGATTTAATAATTTGATGTCACAAAACCACTTTTGAACTGAAAATTTTTACACCATACTTAAATTGAGACGATTTCATTTTCCGAAAAGAAAATAGTACGCATCAAACGCAGTTGAGTCATAAAAAATATATATATCATTTTGCGTAGTAATAGTGAATTAAATTTTGGGCATTATTGAAATCCTTATTGAACAATACTTTCTTTCAAACATTGATGGATCTAGGCTTATGTTTGTAGTAATACCCTTTATTGTCAGTATCGAAAAATCGGTGGATTAAAAGTAATAATATCCCATCTAGAATTTTTCTGATAGTTCGATACTTTTAAAGGATATATATCTAAGGCATTTTTCAATACATTTGAATAAGACAACTTTTAAATTTTTATACAAATTTTATGCAATTATTTGTAATTTACTCTCTATACCAATTACACTGAAAAGGAAACAGCCAGAAATGGAAGCATTCCACGAGTCACACACGAAACATAATTTATATATATATATAATAAGAGATTATCATTTTTACAAAAATACATATATTTTTTTCACGAAACTCAGTGTGAAGTATTTTATATCAACTGTGAGCTTATTTTATTTATAATTCTAAAATTTCACAACCCAATGGAAATGCAAAAAGTTTCATCTCACAAAGTTCGTTACATCTGTAAATAATTACTGATCCTTTAACAACGGAACTCAAACCTAAAGAAGTAATTATTGAACAAATTCCCTTTGAAAAGGTATCTTCTGAAACAAAAAACCTACTACAAAAATATCTACTGAAGAAATGTATGCTAAAAGATTAGGGTAAAGCAAATACCTGCTAAGAAAAGATCTACTGACAAATAACTTTATTATAAAAACAGTATAGAAAATAGCGACTGAACTTTATCAGCATAGACATAGCTGATAAAATTATCATTGTTTTACAGAGATTTGGCTGCGAAGAACTGTTTGGTTGCTGAAAACAATATGGTAAAGCTTTCAGAATTTAGATTGTCCAGAGAAGGGATTGAGTATACTGATATTAATAGCAATGGAATCTCAATCAATTGGGCAGCACCTGAGTCTTTAAAGTTTGGTATGTTTCCTTTTTTTAAAAAATACTATTAAAGTGAACATTGCTGCGTCATAACCTGCAATCTTTTTTTTTTCTTAGTTCATTATATTTATTTTTAGCCATCAGTGTAGGTTCTGAACATTTAACAAAGAAATATAACAAATGTTCCTAAATATATGATAATGATTTTGTTTTCTGTTTCTTTTTTTTTTAATTACGGTCTGAAAAGATTGACATTCCTTTGAATGTGTTGTATCTATTTCGATCTGATTATGCCCATCATTTTCAAAAAATTGTCTTTTTCTCTATAATTCTAAAAATTTCAAGACTCTAAAGAAACATAAATTTGATTCATACCAGGAAAATTTCTGTAAAGGTAGAGGTTTTTTTTTTTTTAATTTGTAAATTTAAAAGTAAAATATAATGAAAAAAAACAAAATGAAAAAGTGTACAAACTTAAAGATTTTTCTTTTATCGTCTTTCTTAAGAAATCGAGTGAAATACTTGTTTATATTAAACATTATAGCCAGGTCGAAATGTCCAAATTTTCAGACACATCATGCGTTGAGGAGCATCTTATAATGTTTAAATGTTTTCCTTGATTCTAATCTCAATAATTATTTTTTAAAAAGCAGTTTTAAAGATTCAAATACCTAACGAGAGATACGATAATTGCAACCCCCCCCCCCAGAAAAGCCCAAACTTGATTAGGATAGAGGCCACAGCCGATTAGGTATATTTTTAAATCACTACGAAAAAATTCGGCTCAACTAGGCCAATAAATAAATAATAATAACAGAACTACGTTTTAAAAAAACAAGCCCTTCCATAAGTAAACTAACTCCTAAATTTATAAAAATGTTGTCTGGATAAAATTAGTTTATAAAATGGCATTTTTATTGAGACAGCATTTCATAAATTTAGGAGTTAGTTTACTTGTGGAAAGGCTTTTTTTTTTTTTTTTTTAAAAAAACAAGACTTTCCATAAGTAAACTAACTCGCTAGATCTAATTCCCTAATTTATAAAATGTTGTCTGAATAAAAATTTAGTTTTTAAAAAAATGGCTTCTTTTTATTAATATCCTTGATATTTGATCTAGCTAAATATGTAAGACCCCGAAAATATTAATCGATTTTATCGAGATAAAAATGGTAGGAAATTTGAATAATATTTCTCACTGCTATTACGAAAATCATCACGAATCCGTATTTTAAAAAGAAATAACTATGTAATGACAGTTACGTTTATAAAATTATTAAAAGTTTTAAAAAGTACTTTCCTTTTATATATTATATGCCTATCCTGCACTTTTTCGCACCCCTAAACTAAAATTATTTTCTCCAAACATGACCTTAAATTACACAATCTAAATGATCACTAATTAAAAAATGTAAATATGTATTACCACTAAAGGAGTTCATTGATGGCTGATTCTAAGCTAGAAAAATACTTTAGATATCTTGTTTTTTAAATTGTTACCCTACCCCCTTTTCATGTCCTTGAACTACAATTTTCTCACAAAATTGTGAAAGTCTTAATCTTAAATTTACAAAAAAAACTCTATATTATTTTAAATGTGTATTATATTAACGGAATTTGATAAACTGATTTCTTCATTTAGAATTTAACCAAGCTTTTGCCATTGTTTTCTGCTATACAATCGAAAAAATTTATAACAAATAATTTTTTTTACCTAAAGAAGAATCTCTTAATCTTTTTTCATGTCTGCATGATTTAATTAATCTTATAAAAATATAAACCCATTTACTTTTTGCAATTTAAAAGCAATTCACATTTTTCATTTAAAAAGAAAAACCTTAACCTATCTATATATTTTTTTTCAAAATTAAATTGTCACGTGTGTATAATGATTGAGTTTTGATATATTTTTGTGTGGACCTAAGTAAATTTACCCAAATTTTGTTAACGTCATTGATTTTCTTAATTGGCAAACATATATTTATTTGTAAAACGTGAATGTAGCATCTATTTTTCACAACTGTTAAATCATTGCAGTTATAGATATTGTCATCCACCTAAAAATGTACACACCCGATTTCCTACCCCCGATATGTATGTACACAACTTGGTTAATTATTTAACAATTTTATTTCTTTATACTGATGCGTACCCCGTGCTGCCTGGGGGCATAATGAAAGCATCGCATCCCCCTACCAGGGAGTTTGATACAAAAACAAAAGTATTAAAATTATCCACGCCACTGTAGCCGCCTTAGGTACACAAACACACATTTGTTTGCACTTCATATGGTGTGTTCTTATTTGGATGAGTGATAAGTGAATTAGTGAATGTTATTTGGCTATGGAGTTTCGCTGCACTGATTGACTTAAATGGAATTTTCTTCTTAAAAGTGTATTTAAAAATAACTGTTTTATTACTTTATAAATTTAATAAAGGTGTATTTTTGGAATGAATGCAAAGTTATAACTTATTAAATGTTAAAAATAAAAAGCTAAATATTCTTTGTGCTTTATTAACAATTTAAAAATAAATCAATCATAATTACTAATTTTACTTTTATAATAATGGAAAATACATTATCAGTTTTAGCATTATTAAGACAAAGAAACTTGGAGCTTTGGCTAAAAAAGCAATCATCACTCTGACGTCATTTGCGTGTTTATTTAGAGATAATAATAATACTTAAATATTTACTAAAATAAAAACGGATTCGTTTTATTTATTTGCACATTAAAATTTTTTCGATTTCCGTAAAATAAATGAAAATCACTATCATTGTTTTTAAGATTCAGAACTTATTTAAATTGCTTCATTTCTTTGGCGTTATGGTCAGCCTAGCTCATTCTTATATATATTGGATGTATACAAAAATTCTTGATAAGCAAGCGTTCCAAACATTTTTTTATAAGATCAAATTAGTTAAAAGGACTTAATTTATAGCATAAACATGTAATATGTGATCTGAATGAAACCTGGCCAAAATGTTGCAGTATCATTCAATGTTGGGACAGCTTTACATGTCAAGATATCAATCAAAATTTTTTTTTATGTCTTTAGTACAAAATCAATTCACGTTTTTTAAATCTATAGCCGTTACAGATTCTTTCACTATGCTTATAAATTCAAAATTAGTTTACCAGAAATTAAAATTTGAGACCCTAAGCCTAAATTTTTTTATCCCCTTCCCCCAATTTAAAAAAAAACCATCATAACAGTACCTATAATAGGGATCTGTACATAAAAAAACATTTCACTTGAATTTTTAACAATATACATGGTAAACAATGCAATGCCGAAGGTTTCAACATAAGGGGAGCGAAACAAAATTTCTAAAATCACAGCTAAGCCCCCACCCCAAGCCACATAACAAATAAATAAATTTCAACTAAAATAAATTCAACTCATAAAATAAAATAAGGTACAACAAACAGTTATTTAAATGAGCTTTAATTAATCATTTCGGACTAGCTGTTAATTTGATAGGGCTTTCCATTTTTTTTTTTTTTTGAGGACACATACAATTAACTATTTGATTCGCGAAAGGCCCCATTGTTTGCAATGTCTTTATATTTAAATAAGTAGAAACGTTCACTTATGTTGATGTAATACATTTCTGGTAATGAAAAGAAGGACACGTTTAATTATTTTGTTCAATTAAAAAATAAACACAGCACGTGTGAGATGAAAACGAATTGATTTTCTTTCTTTTCAGGCAAATACACAAGTCTCAGTGATGTATGGAGCTTTGGTGTCCTTGTGTGGGAGGTGTTCTCCATTGGCCAGACACCTTACGGTTCTGAAACAAAGCAGGATATAATAGACAGAATAGAAATGGGTATGACAAACATTGTGTATCAACAAACTGATGTCCAAATGTCAATTTAAAGAAAATCCTTTCACACTTTCACATCCACTGAATATATCTATAAAATGCATTTATTTGTTCCTGGAAATTATTGTTCCTTGTATTAGAGCATTTACAACTAAAAAAATTCAGCCCAGGAGATTAAAAAGGGAAATCTTTAAAGATACTTGTCCTTCCAGCATTTTATTGGCAAATTAAAAAGAAAATTATTAACATATTATGTATATTATTTGGAATATGCTTTCTTTGTAATACTTACCTGTTAATAATACAATCTAGTCTCCAAGACCAGTTTAAGTGAACTGAAAAGAACAAACAAATTTTCTTTAAATTTCTTACAGTTCATAACACAAAGAAATTACGCTCAAAGGCTTGTAAGGCACTATATGAAGGCAATCGTTGTACAATATAATATAGTAGAGACCTAACTAAATGATTTTAAAGAAAAACAATAATTGTTTCTCAAAAAAATATTTTGCACAGATAGTTGTAAGTGTAAAAATATCTGAATATCTTATTATTTTCTACGTTTTGGTAAGAAAATTTTAATCTGTAAATTATCGACAAAATAACTTTCCTCCAAAACAAGGAATCGTTACAAAGACCAGTGTATAGTGAAGTAGCTCTTTAAACAGTAATAAAACTAAAAAGTAGAATTAACGACTGCAGCTTTTTTTTTTACACCCGGTCAATGGCCGTCTATTTAACAAAATCGAATTGCCGAAATTCCCAGCTCCAACCCATTCACACACTTCATCCCAATAAACTACGGATGATCGCGATGGTTATTGTAAGCGATGGAAGAATGAATGAACAAGCCAAACGATCACTTGTGACATAAAAAGTGTGTTACAAAGTTACAACGCCCACGGATTTGCAAACAGACAGAAGTTTTTTTTAAAATGAGTGCAATATAATACAAGATAAAAACTTCACTTAGGAGCATTCCAAAAATGTAATGATTATTTTTTTCTGTTTAATTTTAGGCTATCATCTAAAATCACCACCAGGCACACCACAACAGATCTACAAATTTATGTTAAACTGCTGGAATTATGATGAAGACAGCCGGCCACGTTTCAAAACGATTCACCAATTCCTTAAAGATAATATATGAAGAGACATGAGGTTATGAACGTACCATGTTTAATAGGTCATGTGCGAAAGACATATTTATATCTGAATGTTAGCGACGGTCATAACTTGCCCTTATATTTTATTTCATGGTTCTTTCCTTGCCTTTATAACAAGACATAATCAGCTCGTAAACTAACCCACCATACTTTACCAACACGACCAACGAAATTAACATGTGTTTTATAGACTCTTTTTCACATATGAAGAGTTGATGTGAAGAAAATAAAATCGAAGATTTTGAACATTTGGTGACCAGTCCTTAAACATGACAGTCGACGTATTATAAGATCAATAAATCCTATTTATGCCCAGTGGCGTAGCCTTGCTTGGTGTCACCCGGTGTGGTAAACTCGTGGTGTCACACCCCCCTCTCCCACGACTTTCACGATGAATTGCTTGTTAAAATAATTCCACAATATAACAATTCCAAGAACATTAACAAATTAATTGAAGGTAAGGAAATAAAAGTTCTTACATTAAATGTACTTTATTCAAAATTTTCCTTTCATGGTCTTCCAAGCTGCAGACCTGTCAATCACTTGAGCCAAATAAATATCCTTTAACCGTTTCAATTTCAATTGAAAGTAGATCTAGATCAGAAAGTCTTAACTATCCATTTGCTACTTCCTTGATCGCTGATGATCTGATCTGGAGTTCTGAATGAACGCGAATAGTGCACCCCTACACTTCGCTATATGTTTTCTTCTCACAGATACATATCATTTAAAGGTAATTGCATAACTTTTATTTGATAATAGGCGTTTGCTCAAAATACGTTTGCTAAAATTGATTTAATATTATATTTTAAGCAAACAAAATATTTCAGTCGATAAAAATATAATATCACAGCTATACTTAAAGGAGGTGGAAAAATTATTGCAATTACTGCAATAAAATTGATATTTTATTCGCATATATTCAATACTACAAAATGTATTTAAATTTCAAAAGAATATACTCATAAATAAAAGTATCAACATATCAATCAAGGAAATATTGCCCGAAAAGTGTTATTAAAAAAAAAAATAATAAAATCATTGGAAAAAATATATACGTTTTAAAATTATTATATTCATAATAGCATATTTTCTTAATCAACTTTCTTGATTATAAGATTTAACAGTTTTAAATAGTATACTCTTTAAAAAAAAACATCATGCAATTAAAAAACCTTGGTAATTTGTTTTATAATTCTAAATTTTATTTTTAAATCAATACAAGATATCTGTATATGGGAGTTTGGATTTTATTTCTTACGACTTGCTTGCTTGTGAAACTTTTTAAATTTTAACACAAATATATTTAAGTCATGATTCATTATTATATTTTTATTCGCTGTTCAAATTGTGTAAAGACTTGTGCAATCATATGCAAATTATTTATCCAAACTGTAGTTCAAAATATATTTTTAAAAGCATTTTCTCGAGCTGGCTTTAGAATATTGTTGTCGACAACAGTTTCAGTTAAATCGACACAGTTTAACCTCACGATATAGAATACATTGCATGTTAAGTAATAAATTTATTAACAGCATTCTCCAAAACATAAATTTGAAGAAAAACTATTTTTATGCGTTGAGATCTTTTCAGTTTAAAAGTTGTGTTTGCAAAAAGAATGGTACAGTTTTATTACGACACATTATTAGTCTTTTGTGGGGTTTTTTCACCATTAAAATGAAAATATTTATTTTTAAAAATCATTTTAAATGGTTTTAATCTAGCGCACTTTATTATATAATCCTATTCAAGCACATATCTCAAAAAAAATTAATTTAAATTTTTACTACCATTTTTTTTCAATATCCATTTTTAAAAAAATATTTAAAAATTCGTATTAGACACATAAACTTATGATATTTACACTATAAAATAGTGTAACTGATACAAGCTTAACGGAGAAGTTAAATTTCTGGTAATTGTAAATGACAAAGGAAAGACTGTACGGATCTTGTCGAATAGAACTAGTGAGCATTTTCTAAACATCTCATTTTAACATAAAATGCATTTCGACACATCTGATTTATGAGTTAATGAGCTGTGAGAAAGAATGCTTGGATTAATTCAGTTGAGTGTAGGTAGTGCTTTTGCTTATAGGTGCCCTAGTTACATAAAGATTTTCCACTAGAGGTTTATTTGGATGGTTTATCAGATTTTTTATCACCTCATATTTAGGCAAATTTCAGAGGAAAAAAAGTGGGAGTGGGGGGGGGGGGAGATTAGGCTTTTTCTTCTTAACAAAGATTTTAACCCAAAACTAAGTTTTCGTTACAGCGGGTCCCCACCCCCGTGAAAAAAAAAAACACGCAGTTTTACACAATCAGCACGTGGCAGTAAAAGGAGTATTTGAAATGTCTAAGAATTTACGGCGCCGTTTTTTGGAGGAAGCATGAACGCCATGGTGCACACTTTGGGAACCATTGGGTTAATTGAATGTGTGAGGGTGTGTATTATCCAGTGATTTGGTGTGAATGTTTGAGTGACCTACTGATGAAGCCATCGTTATTGAAGAAAATGTGGCAGTTAATCAAAGATATTTTTTTTTAATGTTAAAATTATTTTTATCAGCTGTTACTGATTCATATGTGGCCAATCCAAATGAGCCTGTATATTGCATACTTAAATATTACATATTTGAGCGTCCTGATTAAAATTTTTGTTTGTTGTGGTTTTTTCCCCAATAAATAAAAATAAATGTTTACCATAATCACAAATGTATTTGGATTATTTTGTTTTCAACTGAAGTAAATTAAAGTAAGCATTCATTAAATAAATATATATTTCTTATCTCAATACCAGTGTCTTTAAAAAAAAGTACGTAAGTTCAACAAGGATTGTAAAAACAAATCTGTGAACAAATTACAGTTTGAAGCAACCTTTAAATGGCAATTAAATTATTTACACATCATGTAATGCACGTGGTAATTGGCTTACATTTACGCGTATATCTAATTAAATGTTATTTATGCTATAACATTTAAATTAATTCAATTTCCGTTAAATAAACCAAATCTAACTAGCGTCGTTTTTAAGAAACTCATTAAGAAATTTGAATTTGATCTTGTGAGCCTAATAAGCACTCATTTAAACGCTGTTACGTGCAATTATCGGAAAGGGAATTGAATAGAGCAGTAGACCAATACTTACATATAAACCCAAAAACTGTTATTTTGTATAAATCATGGATGCTCAAACTATAGCTCGCGTTCCAATAATTAAAAACCAAAAACATTTCAATTAGTCTTAGGCAAAGGTAAATAGTTTATGGGGAAAAAAATAAGTGAATGAAAATATTCAAATTATTATTTTAATTTTATTTTATAACAAAAAAATAATTGGGAACCCTAGGTTTGTTCAATTCATTCATTTGTAAAATTTATCTTGATTATCAATATGATGCTCATAAAGGTTGTCGAAGGCTAACGTGAATAGGATTACATATTAAACAATAATTTTTCATGAGCTGAAAAAGGTCCAGGGATTGCCCAAACCAGAATTAACTTCCTTATAAATAAAACACACGCTAAACTCATGTGTGTAGTTAAAAGACATTTTTTGGAAGGAGTATGGAGATAACTCTCGTATGAGTTTATCACATGCTCGTGTCTAGTAGTTTTTATGTTTTATCAAATTCACACACCAAGGGACATTTATCCACATATATTCATTTATACCTAAATATTAAAGAATTTATAACACATTTTCATAAATTAAATGAATTTATTTATTTACATTGAAGTTATTATGGTTAAGGATGTGAAAAATAGTGCATACAATTTATGTCTTGATTTCATAGATTATTGACATTGGCCTCCCGTGTTGTCTAACATTCATCTTAATAATCGAGTGCTTTGAATCGGAATACTTTGTGAGCAGACCGTTTATAAAAAAAAAATGGTTTTGATGATCTGGCTTGATCAATCAATTTGTGACGTCACTTCAACGTAGGAAGTGGTTTCTCCAGATCTCTCCTTCGTGGCTTCTCAGGGCGAGAACAAAAGTGGACGTCACATCCTTACGTTGAGGAATAGCTTTTCCATTGTACGTGGTGATGATTGTGGACTTCCCAGAGTTTTGTCTGTCGTGTGTGAAAAGTTCGATCAGCACGCTGTCATTTTGTGGCATGCTAACGTCTTGTTCTTCCGGACAGGCACTAGGCAGACTCCTTTGATTTCAGTCTCAAGGAAACGATCCTTTATCCAGCTGCTAAGTTGCGCCGATGTCTTGCAGTACGGCAATACGGTGATAGTGTCATATATTAAACGATTTAAGAAAAAAGTAAAGGGGCGAATTTAAAGTAATCATAAGATGACTCATCCCTTGCTACAACAACAAAAAATTCAGATCAAGGCATTGAAGTTTACAGGATCTTTAAATAAAAGCTTCCACTGTGTGGATATTTTTGTTCGTCGATACCTGAATGGGCGTTAGCTTGTAAGGATAGCGTCGACATTTCTCAAAATATCTTCTCAAACATAATTTTATAATAAATTATAAAACAAGGCGAGTAATATTAAGCTATGTACTTGCATTAAATTACAAATATCCAATAGCAACATCTCCATCATAATTCAAATGGGTTGATGTCTTTCGATAATTAAATATCAAAATGTCCCAGTTTGTAGACACATTGCTTAAGCGTAAAATACAATGAATTATACAAATTCATTCTCATGATAATACAAACCATAAACATGGTGGTATTATGTATTCCAAATAAAAATGGAATGAAATTGAAATGTTTAAACACCTCACAAGTTTAGAATTTACCTGCTTCAAACTCACAAAATAGCCCGGTGATAGCTTTGCGAGGAGACCTTGAACGAACGTTTCGAAATTGTCCATTGGTATTTATTGCAGATTCATTGTATTTAACCATTGGCTAAGCACAAATCATTATTTGAGCAAGACCAATAAAGTTAAGATTGAGAAGCATGATATGATTTCCACTGGTTGAAAACATATCACTTAGGACATAAAAAAAAGTGTGGGTGTGGGGAAAAAAAGTGTACGTTGCAAGATTATTTTCTAATATATATTGAAATTTGACGCTACAGGGTGATTTCATTACAATCTCGTGAGTTAAACAAAAGCTAACTTCATTTCAATATAAATATTTAACATTGTAGCATCATTGAAGTCTGAAAATGGTGCATTGTTTGGAATGGTTTTGCACTTTAAGGAAAAACTATATATATATAAAAAAATGATAATTAAATACATCCATGATATTTATGTTTCTTTGTATTTCATTTATTTTATTGATTCATTCAGTATTCATTCAGTATTCATTCAGAATTCATTCAGTATTCATTCAGAATTTATTCAGTATTCATTCAGTATTCATTCAGTATTCATTCAGTATTCATTCAGTATTCAGTCAGTATTCATTCAGTATTCAGTATTCAGTCAGTATTCATTCAGAATTTATTCAGTATTCATTCAGTATTCATTCAGAATTTATTCAGTATTCATTCAGTATTCATTCAGAATTTATTCAGTATTCAGTCAGTATTCATTCAGAATTTATTCAGTATTCATTCAGTATTCATTCAGAATTTATTCAGTATTCAGTCAGTATTCATTCAGAATTTATTCAGTATTCATTCAGTATTCATTCAGAATTTATTCATTATTCATTCAGTATTCATTCAGAATTTATTCAGTATTCATTCAGTATTCATTCATTATTCAGTCAGTATTCATTCAGTATTCATTCAGTATTCGTTCAGTAATTCGACAAAATCTTCTTATTCAAACGTAGCATTTTTCACAGTTGTATACATTAATAATACTATAATTTAACATGATAGACCACGTGGACATGGCACCATATTGTGTACATTAATAATAAAGTGTTTTATTAAAATAGACCGCTTTTACAAGACGATGAATTGTGTGTACATTAAAAACAAATTTTGACAAATATACGTAAAAACGTATTTTCCTTATTCAAAAATCATTCATAATATTTTTTCTTCTTCTTTCATTAGCTCCAATCCCAGCCGGTAACTTAATTTATGCTTACATCATGGCCGATTCCAACCAGGGACATCTCGAACGCGTTGATTACATTGATCCCAATTAGTAACCCCCTTTCCAACTTACTTTAGGGAAAATTTCAACTAGGGACATCTCGTCCCCTTTCATGAGATCCAGTCCCAACTAGTGTAATCATTTAAAGATGTAAACAATCAACATATATGTACATATAAGCTGCATCATCAATAGGTTCAGACTCATAGTTTGCTGGTAAATCAAGCTTCTCCTAATGTAATTATTTGCTTAAATGTTTTTCTTTTTCTTTTTTTTTTTTAAATGTTATTGTTTATTTTTGTTGTTGTTGTTGTTGTTTTTTGTTGTTGTTTTTTTTTTTGTTGTTGTTTGTTGTTTTTTTGTTGTTGTTTTTTTTAACAAGCGAGTCGTGCTTTGTCAAAATTATTTGATTTACTTCTCAAGAACTCGTCCTATGGATGGACTTTCTTGATATTTCTTTTTTTTTTACCTTTGCATATCAGGGGATATTGAATAATGTCGTCTACTTTTTTAAAGAATGGCTTGAAAGTCAGATGGTTTATCACCACTTCCCGTTATATAAATTGTGTGTTATGTTGATTTACTGTCATAGCTAGCAGCATTTAAATTAAACACACTGACACATGTATCAATAATACAGACACATCTGTCGGATACCCGGACACATTGATATCAAACGCAATGAAACATAACTATCGCACGCACATATCTTTCAACGCGCTGACACTTCTTTATCAAATACATTGACATGTATCTATAAATTACATGAATGATAATAATAATGAAAAAATTTGAAAAATCACGCTTAATCCCAAAACGTTCGAAGCGCGGTACAAAGTCAAGTCTAGGAGATAACAGCTAGCTCGAGAGGATGGTAGACAACATCACCCCAGCAGGTGTCTGTGAAATAGATGTGTTTTCAAATGGGTTTTGAAGGACTCTAGTGACTGGTGGTTTCTGAGCGCGACAGGAAGGGTTAGACACATATCTAACAGACACACTGACACATATATCAAAATACTGACAAATATATAAAACTTTATCGATACATGTATCAAACATACATACACATCTATCTCACACACATACACATATCTATCAAGCACACTGAGGCATATATATCAAACACACTGAAGCATATTTATATCAAACACACAGACCCATATATATATCAAACACACTGACGCATATCCCTGAAACACATCGACACGTATATAATATTTGAGACCAGTCCCAGTCTCTCAGTCCTTTGGTCTGACATCCTTTGCCTTTGTTATCATTGATCTAGACGGAGTAGACATTTATTTTTAATCTTTATCTTCATAGACTCTGTCGTGTTGTTGTATTAATGTTCCATCCTCTACTGCGAGCTGAGATCACTCTCTTATAGCCCGGGCCAATTTTGGTGGACCTCGCCGTAAATCAAATTTTCAAAGCACATCTCAGCGTCCAGACCATCTCCTCCGCTATTAAAAAATAATTCAACAGCTTGCTTAAAATGCCACCCCTACAACATCGTCTCCCTAAGTCAGTGTTAGAAGAAAGGTGACGAGCGCAATCCAATCAATTTAAGTTGATAAGTTGAATTTTGAAATATGACCACGAGCAAAAAAAAATCAGAGCAGATTACAAATTTTCACATTGCTCACAACAGCAATATCAATTATGCACCTTATTTGAATGACACCCTTGGCGAAAGTCGAACATGTGAGCGGAACTGAAACTCTAAAATCGAAAGGGCGGGTGGGCCCCTAAAATGCGTGGGACACAGAGGGTTAGGCGTCGTGTGCCTTTCGGATGAAGTTACACTAAAAATGCAACTATACCAGTTAATTTATTTATGAAATTTTATTTTCACTACGCATTTTGTTTTTTAAACAGTGACTTACGAGACGTCTTACAGGGAATTCCCAATCTTATTTCAGGATGTAATCGTTACTTTGAACAGCGACTCTTGTGCAGACAAGACGTTATATAGAAGGTAAAAAAAAAATTTGACATTTTATATTTTATTTCATTATTACTGTTATCATGTACACTCTTGTGATTAATAAATCAAACGCAATTAAGTACATACTATACGATCCCCCAAACAGCTAGACAGAAATTACATAAAATTGCGCAAAACAAAATTTTAAAAAATACATATAATATCCTAGGGTATACGAAAATCAAGAAAAATTTGTTTTTATCGTTGCAAATATCGTTTTCTTTTTCAGTATTTAAATAATATAAAAACATAAATAATTATCGTTTATGAAATGGTTGACCTATATTTAATCAGCTTATACCAATATTCTTACTCTGTCTTCCTAGTAATGCGCATAGCTCTATGAAAGAAATGAAGCAATTTTTTACTCAAAAACTCGCAATGTTTGATAACGCTTCATTACGTTTAAAATCCGCTGTATTGAATATACTTACTATACATAAAGCAGGGCCTTGCATAAATGTAAGCTTTACGCAATATAACATAATACTTTATGGGATATATTCTGTGATGAAAGCAAACTGGACATTACAATTACAAAGCATTGATGTATTTAGAGCCCTTTGCCAGAGGGCACTCAACCCCCCCCCCCCCCACCCTTTTTTATGTTTTAATCTGAGTTATTCCTCGTGTTGTTAACAAAAGTTATTGTCTTAATTCGTCTAAAAATTATCTGCGATCGTTGAACCGTGTCATGAAATGTGCATTTAAAACCCTCAGCCCAAATGCCGTGAGTAAGCTAAAGCATTGGAAATTTTAATATAGTTTCTACAACTCTTTACATTATTGGTACTGATAAAATAATTGAGTGAGATTAGCCAATGATAAATTACATAAAATTTACTTTAAATATCATTAAGGCAACATCTTTCGAGATCGCCACGTTGTAGTGACTAACACGTAGCTTCTTGAGAAAAAAATATAACCTAACCGGTTGCCATATTGCTGTAGGGCGATCGTACAAGAAACAACCGAACCCCAGCCGCTGTATATTAAAGGATACTTCCTGAGGCCGGATTCCTAAGACACTGCCCAGTGTTACATATCCAAAATATTAAGGCGTTAGGCTCCATTAATTAGGACTGATTATTGCAAGGACTCTACACCTACCACACAAATCTGAGAGTTTCCCACCCCACAACTTACAAGTGTAACGGTTGTTACACAAGTTACAAGTGTAACGGTTGTTCCACAACTTACAAGTGTAACGGTTGTTACAAAAGTTAAAAGTGTAACGGTTGTTCCACAAATTACAGGTGTAACGGTTGTTCCACAACTTACAGGTGTAACGGTTGTTCCACTACTTACAAGTGTAACGGTTGTTCCACAACTTACAGGTGTAACGGTTGTTCCACAACTTACTAGTGTAACGGTTGTTACAAAAGTTAAAAGTGTAACGGTTGTTCCACAACTTACTAGTGTAACGGTTGTTACAAAAGTTAAAAGTGTAACGGTTGTTCCACAACTTACTAACGCGACGTCAGGTTTATTTTCCGCCCTGGGAGAGAGCTGGAGTAACAGACTATCTTGTAACGTTCAAAAGCTTCCCGTAATTCATTCTGAATATTGATGGATATGTGTGCCGAGTTTGGTAATGATCCAACAATCCACGTAGAAGCGTATGCGGAAAAAAGCAACCAAAAACAACAACAAATTTCCCCCGGCCTCCCTTAAATTATATTTTGAATTATAACCAGAACAAGACTTGCATCCATAACTATAATCACGCTGTCGAAGAAACCAAGACGAAAGATTTTCTTTCTATCAAAGATGCTCTAAAAAGAATTTAAATCAATCATTTTAAATTCCATAAATTGCACTACTCTAAGAAACCCAGTGTATGAAAATATTTTTTAAAAAAGTAAAGAAACATTTTAGGAATTTTTTTACATTTCATTCGAATCTTTTGGCTACATTGAATACCTTTCTACACTTCTCTAAATAATTACCTCCGAAAATGAACTATTTCCCTGGCGCTACCTAACTTTTCTGTCTTCCAGCTTCCATTTTGTAATTATTCCAATATCAAGTTATTCCAATCTAATCCTTTAATAATACATTATAGACATTCCCTCCCTTGACTCTAATTTTTTTTTGTTTCTACCTTTATTTGAGATATTCTATATCTTTATTATTTATTTTTTTAGTTCCGCTAAGCTAATATTTATTCCCATTCATCTGCATCTTATACTTTTTTCTGCCTCTACCTCTAGTCTTTCCAATTTGGAACTGACGTACTTAACTATTTCTGTCCCTTCTACAGTGGCGTAGCGAGCATAACTCGCGCCCGGGGCACAATACCTTTTTAGCGCCCCCCCAATACCTTTTTAGCGCCCCACCCCCCCCCATTCGAAAACCATACAATATTATAGTAAAATATACCATTTGGCGCCCCTTTGCGAGTAGCGCCCGGGGCATAATGCCCCCTTGCCCCACTCACTACGCCACTGCCCTTCTAGCCTCAGATATACCGCGCTGCGACTCAGTTCTTCTATTTTCTGTATGGTTAATTGTTATTAAATCTATTTATTACACCGTAACATATTTTTTTCCCCAAGAGTTAATTTCTATCATCGACCGTATGATTAATATCTACCAACACTTTATAATAATAGTATATGTATGTCAAACATCATAAAATAAGAGACGTCAGCTCCACGATAAAATGTATTACAATCTTTTTTTATACAGCTCACAAAGATGACATTGTTTTCAAACGTTTTTAATTAAAGTAAAGTTGTGTTGTTTTTTTTTCACAACAAGCGTTAAATTCTAAAAGTGCGTCCAAGTGTGACGGTGAGTTTGGCAGCGCTGTTCTCTTTTAATGTTCGGTATGGGTCCCTGAAAAACTATTTCAAGGTTCTAAAAAAGGTCTGAGTTTAAATAAGCAAAAATTTGTTTCCTTTCAAATCATTCTTGTAACTAACGGTGATAAACAATAATGGTTGCCAAATTTAACAGGGACAATCTCCCATCAGTAACGGGCCGTAAAGGCTGTGCAATCGAAAAAGGGGCGCCAAGGGTAGGGCGATCGGTTTGAGTCTAATGGTACCCGGGTGCGAATGGCGGCGGTGCGTGTCTGGGTCCATTTTGACTAATGCTATTCGGATGTCATTTGTAGTAGTTTATTTTAGTTATAATGAAGAATTAAGTTCACAAACACATAGTCCATTCAATTATCTTTCATTTGATACCTCATTTGGTCTTACAAACCCAGCAATAATATTTTTAATCGTTTTTTAATCCCAACCTCTCAATTCCGGTACCCGGGTACCAATAGCCACTTCGATTTTATTCTCGAATGGGCAAAGTGTTTAGAAATTGCCTGCTGTAACATAAATTTACCAGGTCTAATACTTCCGGCTTCCTACTTGTATCACACGTGTTGTTACTTGCGTACATTGCATTTTTCGGCAAGACGTTGTCTGGGTTTCAACCCTAGGCGCGATGCTTCAACGGTTTGTTTTGCGTACGATCCCGGATACAAACATTCACAGGCACCTTATGTCACGGATACGTTAACAGGGCAGGTGTAACTGATAGAGGCGAATGTTTCTTTGAAGGATTTGTATTTCAATGTTGTAGGATTTGTTTTCCTAACCCTAGTAATTCAACATATCTGTACATATGGTAATGATCAATGTAATGTATCCTGGATACTCTCACCAAGCGTCATAAGTGAACACTTATTAAAAAAACACTTCGCTAAATTGAGTATTAAAATATTAATTTTCTCCTATAAAGGACAGAGTTGTAGTAATTCTAGTAACCGTTGAAATTTGGGGGTCCATCCCGTTACATTTAATGTTCCTGAAAGCGTAGCGCTTGTCATTGTACTGAGTGCCTAACGTTAAACAGAGAGCCTGCCATTGTAGGTACTGCCCACCATTGTAAGTACTGCCCACCATTGTAAGTACTGCCCACCATTGTAAGTACTGCCTACCATTGTATGTACTGCCTACCATTGTAAGTACTGCCTACCATTGTAAGTACTGCCCACCATTGTAAGTACTGCCCACCATTGTAAGTACTGCCCACCATTGTACGTACTGCCTACCATTGTACGGAGTGTCTGCCATTGTACGTACTGCCTACCATTGTACGGAGTGTCTGCCATTGTATGGAGTGTCTGCCATTGTATGTAGTACCTGCCATTGTACGGAGTGTCTGCCATTGTATGGAGTGTCTGCCATTGTATGGAGTGTCTGCCATTGTATGGAGTACCTGCCATTGTATGTAGTACCTGCCATTGTACGGAGTGTCTGCCATTGTACGGAGTGTCTGCCATTGTATGTAGTGCCTGCCATTGTATGGAGTACCTGCCTTTCCCGGATTTTCCGCGATTGTATGTAGTGCCTGCATTGTACAGAGTACCTGCCATTGTACAGAGTACCTGCCATTGTACAGAGTACCCGCCATTTCAACGTAACAATGCAGACTGGTTTACACTTCTTGCCATATAAGAAACAGTAAAATGAAAGTTTTTGAATAAGAAACTTCAACAATTTTTTTTTTTTTAAAGATATATTATTTCATTACCATTCCCTTTTAAATAATTTGTATTACTACTTTGAATAATGCAGGACATTTCTATATATATTTTTTTTTTTAAACTTTATATAGTTTGTTAAAAAAATGACTCGTTTTATGTGGTCATTATCTCGAGATTAAAAAATCTAAAACAATGATCCTTTACTTTTGGGAGCCGTAAATAATTCATTAAAGTAATAGACAGCAACACGTTTAAAAGTTGTCACATTTCAATAGTTTTAAAAAAATTCTAAAGATGTGTATATAAGGATCATAATATATTCATTGCTACAACAGTTGTGAATATTATGCTTTTCGAATGCAGTTGAACCAAATTTCGACTAGACGTATCTATTTTAGGTGTAATTATATTGATATAAGTCATATAAAAAAAAAAGATTACTATTTTTAGGTTGTCACGAACACACTTTTTATTGACACCCACTGCCAAATGCCCCAATAAAACGTCTTTGTAGACCAAAGTTTTCGTGTAAACTCTGCAGTATTTCTTTAAGTTGTCTTGTTTGCCACGTCCTAAGACTTTACCTTGTCGAGCCGAAAGATCTTGTTTCTTTAAAATGCAACTTAGAGTAGTTGTCCATGACTGATAATTGAAATTTCATGAAAGACAAGCTCAATTCATTGTTTGTTCCTTTGTTAATGGTGATGTTCATAGCCAAAGAAAGTCTGAGTGGAAATAGTTTTTGTCTTTATGTAAAGTCATGGTCAGGCTCACTGGTTGAGAGAAAAGGGTCTTTGAATAAATAACTTTGTACATTTTAAAGATCTGCTCGATGATTTTTAGCTTCTTTAGCATGACGACAACATTGGAAAGTTTCTTAGCAACATTACTACTGCATAAACCTTCAATTTAAATCTATTGCGAGGCAAACCTCTAAGTCAAACTAAAGGCCCGCGGGCCACATCCGGCCCGCCGTACAATCATATTCGGCCCGAGAGCTCTTGACCGGCTTACAATTTTAGGCGTTCTCCTTTCAATCCAAATAAGAGAAAATAAGAGTTGTGTAGTGAGTAGATGTTCGTTGTTTCAGTAGCATGGCAACTTTCAATCGCTCGTTTTCGATTGGCGCAAAGAAAATGAGGGTAGTGTAGTGTCCATTCATTACATCACCTTTTCCCGCAACGGCTAACGTGATAGCAATCAAGCGTCTGTCGATAGATAAACAATCATTTTTTTTTTAAAATGATAGCTAGCTTTAAAGTTGCCAAGAGAATAGTTAACTTTGAAAAGTGAGAATTTCAAAGTCGCCGAGAGGTTAGGTATATGTTGACTGATATAGGCGGTAAACCTTTATGTCTACTTTGTGGAGATAATGCGGATGTGATCAATGAATATAATCTGAGATGGCACTAAGAGACTAAACTTTGAAAAGAGTTAAAAAAAACCTGAATGCAGAGCAGAAGCTACAGAAGGTAGAAGAATTGAAGAGGAATCTAAGATCACAGCAGACGTTTTTCACGGAAGGAAAATCACAAACTGAAGTTGCTGTGACAGTAAGTTTTATTGTGACGGAGGAAAACGCAAAATCAGGCCGAGTTTCTGAAGCACTGCATGATGAAAAGTTTAAATCAGCGCCACGCCAATGTCAGTCTTTTTTGCAGGAAATAGACTCACAAAGTTCGGCGACATGCCATATCATACAAAAATGCGGTGGCTAAGTCGGAGAAAAGTTCGTAGCATATTTTTCCAGCTGATCGAGGACAACTGTCAATTCATAGAGAGCAAATGAAGAGACTCCACAGTTTATCGGGATAAAAAGAGGAAATATGAGTTGGCGTTTCTCTCTGACTAAACCACTCATCTCAGCGACTTGAACATGCAGATCCAGGGGCGGGACCTTTTGATCACTGATATGCATGATGCAGTAAAGGCATTTCCAGTAGAGCTCCAATGCGCTTATGGGAGACACACATGCACCAATTCAACTTGTCTCTTTTTTTCTTATAACAACGCAACGTTGAACCAAGTCAACGCTACGGTGTTTCGCAATGGACACTTTGCTGAAAAACTTAGCTTACTTCGTGCCGAGTTCGCATGGCACTTTAGTGACTTTGAAGAACAGAAATGTAATTTTGAGCTGTTTCTTAAACCATTTGTCGTAGACTTTTAAACTTCACCTGTAAATTTGCAGATGGAACTAATAGAGCTGCGTTGTAATGGGAAACTAAAGGCAAAGTGTATTAATGTGGTGCCTGCACAGTTCACTCGTTTCATTCCTGAAGATATGCCCCAGGTTCGTCTTCATGCGGCTCGAAACTTAAGCATGTTGGGTAGCACTTATATGTGTGAGCAGCGGTTTTCTGTGATGAAGATTAACAAAATATCACACATGAGTCGTCTCACTGATGAACACTTTCATTCCATCATGAGAATCTCAATGACACAGAACATTACTCCCAACATAAACGAACTTCTAGCCAAGAAATGTGCCAAACACCCAGCTCTGACAAATTTGCATAAGAGCGAAAATGGGTTTACCAATGATTTTGAATTATAATTTTTTTTTTTCTGTTTCAACTTATATTGATGTTTAACAAAGGTTTAATTTTCCACTTGGATTCCCACTTGTAGATCTATCTGTTTTTCTGCATGAACTATCCATTTAAGCCTAGGTCTGCCATTGAGACTTTTCCTCTGGGGTTTTGAACCGGAAGTGGAAACGAAAAATGTAACGATATTTGCAATCGTAACTAAAAGATTTAGATATTTCGATATTCCTTCGCGCATACGTTATATGTCAGTCCAAAAAAATATGATCTTGTAAAGTATTGATAACTAAATTGTTTTAATAAAAATGAGATTATCGTGACCTAAGTTGCTAAGGTGTGTTTTAAAGTAAAGAAAATAAATTTGACTGGAGGGGGGTGTGGAGTTTTGATAAATTCATGCAAAACAGACCGTCGATCGCCGCTTTAAGTGGTCCCTATACAGTTTTGGTTTAGTTCGCAAGCTCAGCCTATACCTTTTTATTTGTATGGCCCACTGAAGTGTCCAGACAATAGCCTTGAATGGATTCTTTGTTCCGCTAATCCATACATTAGCGTTGACGCTTGCAATCTCAGTGGTTGACATGTACATGTTTCGTTTATACGAAATTATCATTTATCGCTAATATTATACTTGACCTACATTAAACAAAATTTGAACGATTGTTAAGATAAGTTTAATAGGTTAATACAGTAGGCCTGATACATAGTTATTGTACAAAACAGTGAAATGTGCCCTCATTTGTGTCGGCTTATGATTTAAACTAAGATCTAATTTATGCCTTAGTATGCACATTTGAAATGCATCACATTTGTTAAATATTACTAACATTTGTGCCTCTCTTTACATTTTGTCTATACACGCGACTAATTTTGTGGAATAATTTTATTTTATCATGACAATTGATTTTCGTCCCAAAACGAAGAGAAAACCGAATGTAAACTTTCCTGTATCGGTGGAAAACGAAACTACGTCTTATGGGATCAAACTGCAACGGCCAAACCAATCTTATGTTAATTTTGTGACTTTTTTTTGTTTACTTTCAGGTTTTCACTTATAATGCTCTACTAAATCGCACTCCTTGAAATACCTTTAACGCCATGGCGTTAATGTGTCGCTGGGGTTTCTTAATATCATTGACTATTATTGGAAAAGTGAATGGACAGGCAGCGACCACCGGGAATACGGCCTTTGATGCTCTGGACGCTTTGGGATGCAGCCAGGTAAAAAAAAGAGCAAATCTTGATGGCATTTTAATTCATCTAAGGAAAAATTGTATTGTTGTTAGCCTTTAAATTGAATGATTCCCGAAACTGTAACAAATGATTCCACGTGTCATCCTTCATTTGCTAACTTCCTTGTGCTTTTTTTTTTACATTAAAAATGATTTCAGTTGAAGCATGTAACTACTTAAAAATTATGTTGTAAAATTTATTTAACACTAATGAGTGATTGTGGTACACAATGGCATTCACAAATAAAGAACAGAAAAGTGCCTGGGTCAACAAACTAATCCAGGCGTAAGCTCAATCTATTTTACGACAGTAATCCTGTAGGGCTACTTGTCACTAAGCTTATATTTGAATAAACTTCCATAACGTATGCCACGTACGTCCCATCATATAGTATCATTGAAATTCAAGCTTTGTGTGAATATAAATATTACAAAGTCGTTCTAATTTATGTATATATTTTCGTAGGTCATTGACATTTGTAGTTTGGCTTTGCTCATTCTTGCAAAGGACAATTAGGCACTGGAACAAGCTTCCAAAAGGAACACTTGACACATTTGCGTCTATTGCCTCAGGCATTCCACACCGCCGCTGAGTAGCCCCTTAAACAAGCGAAATATCATCTTCAACACCAGGCACAGAAACATTGCATATCCCATTTACATGCATAAGAGCCAGAATGTCCAATAAATTGATCGTGGCCCTTTTATATATATAAAAGAAGAAGAAGATAAGATTCAGAAATCTCTACAGGCGCCGTTATTTTGGTACATTCTGTCAATTATACCTGTTACATAACAGTCTGACCTATTTATTAGTCCCACGATTTTTGAAAAGTAATTAGTGTTCTTTTTTTTTTCTACTTTACCAACGATTTTTAAATCAAAGACATTATTTACTGTTGGCACGCATAGACTTCGAAAAGGTTAGAGTCACCTCGAGCGACCCTAGTGTCTTATCACACCGTTCAGGAAGCAGCCCGTATGCACCGTTTAACTGAATTTTTTCCCCGACCTGCTACGCTTGACAGGACGATTCAAGAGGACGTGGACCAAGCCTTGACATTTTTTACATTTTACTTGGGAAACCCCGTGGGGGCGGGGGGGGGGGAGGGGAAGGTGGTAAAGGTGTCGTTACGCCCTTCGTATGTGTTCTTCGACGAAAAAAAAACCCTGATTATTTGTTTTCCATTTTATGGTGTTTGATTCATATTGTATCTATAATTAGAAGAACAATTCATCAATACTGAATCCATCAACATTGTTTAGAAAGATTTGTATTTTTTAAATTAAGATATATTTAAATATTCGAAAATATAGGAATATGAGCAAACAATAAAGATGCAGTCTGGCAGCAGCCACAGTTACGCCTAGAAGTAGAGGAATTTTTATATTATTAATGCATAAATGGAAAATTATTCCAAAAGACAGAAATTCGATGTGTTTGTTTCAAAAAAAAATTTTTTTACTATCTGGAACTGTTGCACTTCCTTATTTAAATCAACTTAAATACTAAACCAAACTTGAAAAAAAGGGGGGGGGGCACCAAAAACTTGTAGCATCTCTACTCAGAGTTTTGCTGGGGGGGGGCACCAAAACTTGCGACAGCTCTTATTAGAGGTTTACGGGGGGGGGGGAAGAGGTGGGGGCGTTAGATCGATGATAGCAGCACTTTCATATTTTTTAGCCTTTAGTTAGACACTATTTTTAAGGGCTACACAACTAAAAATAATCAATTTTATTTTACACACACACACAAAACAACACCCCCCAAAAAACAACAAATATTTCATAACGCATATTCAGATAAAAATTTGCTTTAAAAAAAAGTTATGGAATTACAGAATTGTCTTGTCCGGTAAGAACAAAAGCCCATGTTCCAAAACTGCAATGTAAAGTCAAAGGTGTTTGGAAACTCACTTACCACGAATTATATCAAGAATGGTTTAGAAACAGTATTTAAATATATAGGCCAAAAGATTACTTTATATAGTATAGTTTTAAAGTTATAAGGACATTTGTTAAAGTGAAATAAATTTCACTAGGGTTTAACACAGAAGAGTTTGGTTTCATTACACTGACTTTGAGCATTTTGAGACAACGCATAGTAGGTCAAAAGTGTAAGAAGAAAATAAAAGAGTTAACTCATTTTCTATGATATATATCAGTCTTTAATGAGTAGTCCTACCGACAGTCCTACACCCTACCGGCCTACCTTCAACTAAAAGTCCAACAGGCACTACAACTTCTGACTTCCGGCCTTAAAACAATAGTCCCGCAGACAGTACCGCAGACAGTCCCGCAGACAGTCCTATACCATACCCGTGGATCTCTATTGATTGATGCAATGGTCGCCTCAGAAGAAATTCAACAGTGTTTTTTTGTTTGGTTCAACTGTCACGCATGGCGCTTACTGCCGGACAGATTTTCTTTTCACTCAGTACTATTGATATAAATATAAAAAAAATAATTGAGTAAGGGTGGAATGCTGGTTTTGAAAAGGAAGCAACAACACCAAAAGCATCATATATATATATATAAGAGTACTCGTTGTATTTCTTAAAAAGTTAGTTTAAGATACACTGTTTTTCCAAAGTATTCACAATTTCTTTGGTTGCGTTTTGAGCCTGGGAATTAAAGGGACAAACATATATTCTGAATTTTTCAAACATACTATTGTGCTTTTTAATACATCCTCATCATCATCATCATCATCATCATCATCATCATCATCATCATCATCATCATCATCATCATCATCCCATGTCGTCCCGTCTGGGGCATAGGCCACAAACAAAGGCACTCTAGGCATCCCGGTCTTGGGCAAGTCTCTCCAGCTGTCCCCAGTTGTGCCCACTCTTTTTTGGTGTCTGTCTCCAATTCCTTTCCCCAAGTCATTTTGGGTCGACCTCTTTTTCTCTTTCCCTGGGGGTTCCAAGTGAGGGCTTGTCCCGTGATATTTTTTTTATACATCGTAGACTATTATTTTATCAATTATTTATGAGGTTTTTGAAGTGCATCATTGTGTTCTAATTAAAATAATTATTTTTTTTAAATTTAATTTTTTTTAAATTATTATTTGTAAGAGTTTAAATCCTCGAAGCGAAATATTTATTCTGATAACAGTTTAAAGCCATCATTATGGAAGCCCAGCTGGAGGAAACATACCGGAGTGCTCAGGCCCTGACATTGTTTGTGTTCAATGACACAGCGTACAACATCACGCCTCCGTATAGACAAGCATCTTTGTATGACAAAACTGCACCCAATAACCTGGGTGCCAAAGAGTATGTCAACTCTTTTACACGTAAGTGCAACCATAGTGCTATTCTGTTACAGAATGCTGCACACAAAAAGTCTTCCCTATTGTTAATATTAAAGATGTGCTCTTGTATTCAAATCTTGTATTCTGTTTTTTACACAAAATCTTATAACATTAAAGATATATAAATAGTAGACCTAAAATTAACTGTCTTGAATTGAAAATGAGGATGTAATGCTTATTCTGAAGGTGAACGCGCTTCACAACGGTTGTCTCGCTTGCCAACACAATGTTTGTAGTGACGAAGGCGGTTTCTAAAGAAGAATAACCCTACATTGTTAAAATGCGACACTGTTTTAAAGTTCTCTTTATTTCTATCTCTCTCTATCATCTCCTTCTCTGTCTGTCTATTTATATTTCTTTCTTTCTTTCTCCATCCCTCTTTTCTCCCTCACTTGTTTTAAAAGTGATTGCATTGTGTGGCATCAATTTAATAATCTCTTAATTTTTTAAACTCTACCTCTTTCTCACTTTCACTGTCTATCCCTCTCTCTCCCTTTTTTCTCTCCCCTTTCTCTCTCTCTTTTTTTTCTCTTTCCCCATCTTTCTCTCCCCCCCTCTCTCTCTCTTTCTCTCTTTTTGTAAAAGTGATTGAACTATGTTGCACTGACGTAATGATCTCTTGAATTTTTGCATTAAATGGATATAAAGATATGTAAGTAAATGAATTTTTTTTTAAAATGTATCATGAAATTTCTCTTATCCAGTAACTGAAGCTGTTGAGACAGGATCTTTCAGCCCTGATACTCCTGTTAGAACTTACTCTGTGAGGAATAGAAAAGTGTTTCTTAATAAAAGAGAGTTCCGTGTCGGGGTACATACTTTTATTTTCATTATTTTCTTGATTGAATCTTTCATATTTTAAAAGCCTATATGATCAGCACTTTTTTTTACATTTTTTAATCGGTAGTACCAGAAACATCACCTTTGAAGTAATCATAATTAAGTTTATTATTTTCAAATTCCAATTTTAACGATAATTTAAACATTGAGGTTTTGTGCCCGCTAACCAACCTTTTCTTTGAAGAGTTTGCGTACTTTCGCTCAAAACTTCATTCGTTCTGGACCAAAACGTCACCTTAATTTGTTGTATTTCCGTAATCTTCTGTCCTTCAAACCAGTGTGTGTGTTTTTTTTTCTCTTCAGAGTGTTGCAAACGGCTTACCTGGCCCTACCAGATATTTTTGTAATGGTGCCATGGTGATAAGACCAAACATACAAGCCGGCCAACATCTAATCCATGTCATAGATCAGGTGCTGGATATGCCCTGGGAGCAGAATGCTATTGCTTATGTAACAGGTTATAATCCAACTGGATTAACGTACGTTGTTGTTTTTTTTCGTTTTGATATTTTTGAATGATTACCGCTTTATTAATATATGTTTATTTATTTAATTTTAGAAATTGAAGCCACACGGGTACCAGAATTGAGAGGTTGGGATTAAAAACCGATTTAAAAATATTATTGTTGGGTTTGTAAGACCAAATGAGGTATCAAATGAAAGATACTTGAATGTACTGCACGTTTTTAAAACTTATTTCTTCATTTTAACTAAAATAAACTACAACAAATGACATCCGAATAACATTAGTTAAAATGGACCCGGACAGGCCGCCATTCGCACCCGGGTACCATTAAGCTCAATGCTATTCGGATGTCATTTGTGGTAGTTTATTTTAGTAAAACTGAAGAATTAACATTTCAAACGTATAGTGCATTCAATTATCTTTCATTTGATACCTCATTTGGTCTTACAAACCCAATAATAATATTTTAAATAGTTTTTTTATTCCAAACCTCTCAATTCTGGTACCCGTGTACCTATAATCACTTCCTTCCACTAAACCTTCAGGCTTTGATCTACCATAAATAAATGAAAAAAACTAAAACACTATAGTTAAAAATCGAAATATTTATTTTAATGTATCATAAACGTCAATGAAATAATGAACGTATTGCTTATAATAGTTTTATGTATTGAAAAAAAAAGGGAATCCTACGTATTCGTTTACAAGGTAACAGCTCATGGTTAAGTTGGTTTTTTTATAACTATGTAGTAAACAGCCATGAAATTCAACATTTTCTTGATATTCAGTCAGCAACAAAATTCAACGAAAATATTTGCTACTTGACCTATTTTTTTATAAAAACACTATACAAAAATCCCCCAAAAGTAACTCATATTTGTTCTAACTTTAAAAAAAACATAAATATCGTTAGCCTCTTTATTGTAACGGTTTATCTTGTAGCCACTTAAATGTTTATTCTTAAGAGTTTTTGAGAGTGTTTTTATTATTTTATTTATTACACTTGTATCAGTTATTGTTTTGTTTTTTTTAAATAAAAGTTTTTAAAACAATTATATTTATTTTTATTTTTATTTTTTTTTAATTCATTTTAATTAAAAGGAGCTTTTTTATGCTTCAGGTGCCCAGCAATTAACATTATTCTCTGTTTCAGATTCATGTTCTTCAGCAAAATCATGGAGTTTCTGAGACGTGCCCCTCAAGAAGATGGGGAATACAACTACAACAAACAGGTCCAGCAAGTGCTCTACTCTAACCAGGTCACATTCTTTATTCCATCGGATGAGGCCCTCAACCTGATTCCCCCACAAAAGCTGAGCGAGCTTCAGGGTAATCTCAGACTTATGCTGGATGTAAGTAATCTTTTCAGTGATGTTCAGGGTAATCTAAGAATTATTCTGGATGTAAGTAATCTTTTCAGAGATGTTCAGGGTAATCTAAGACTTATGCTGGATGTAAGTAATCTATTCAGTGATGTTCAGGGTAATCTAAGAATTATGCTGGATGTAAGTAATCTATTCAGTGATGTTCAGGGTAATCTAAGACTTATGCTGGATGTAAGTAATCTATTCAGTGATGTTCAGGGTAATCTAAGAATTATGCTGGATGTAAGTAATCTATTCAGTGATGTTCAGGGTAATCTAAGACTTATGCTGGATATAGGTAATCTTTTCAGTGGTGTTCAGGGTAATGTCAAACTTATGCTGGATGTAAGTAAGCTGTTCAATATGTTCATAGTAACGGAGACTAACACGTCATGTACGAATTTGTTTAAAACAACGTAGGATATCAGATATTTCAAGTTTCTTTAGTTTCTTTAGTGAATCTTATTTACTATAATATTTCAAAAATTTAACAAGGTGTAATTAAAATAACATAGTTGTAATGATGTAAAAGACGCAAATTTGACTGTTCTTTATGTAAATCTATGAGAAATAGCAATTTTATTTTTAATCCTAGATCATAACACTCCACATAGTCCCCAATCAAGTACTGTACACATCTCTTGTTAACCACAACGAAAGGTTTAACACACAGTTCAACTCAGGTGCAGTTGTCTTTAGGAAGAACTTTAACAGGGAAGCAGGTAAGACCAATGTCTTGTATTATGTAAAACTCATGATTAAAATGGTCAAATGTATGCATCAGTAATTAACTGATATTTACATTATTAGGTAATTACAAAAATAAGCCATTTTAAAAGAAATACTATTTTTCATCAAAATATTAGCATAATATCCTTATTATTTTTCTTAATTCCTTCCTCTTTTTGTGCTAAAAATAGCACGTGGAATTAACAAAATAAATTTTAATATGACAAGAATTTGAGTAGACAAAAATCAAGAAATCAAAAAAAAAATCGAGTTTTAAGCTGTTAGTTTGCTTTACTTTTTTGTCCGTGGCTGGTGAAAGTTTCGGACGGTTACCTGACCCCTATTCCTGTCAACCTATCCAGCTGAAGCTTGTCACATAGACTCGTTGATGATGAAACAAATCATTTCAAATTTTCAGCCACACTCCACCCCACAAAAATTCAGTTGCTCCTTTTCTTAAAAGGGCAAAATCAATGAAGAATGATGACACTTATTTCATGAAATAAAACACCAGATAACTGCGCTAAATGAAATCTTTTGTAAAGAAAAAATATCGCCTGGTAATTTGGCGCGTAATAGTTACTTTTGCTTTGCTGTAATAATCTTTTTTTTTTTAAATCTGCTGTGTCAATGCTGATGGGTCAAAAGAATTTTAATATAGTTCAGGGGCTTGAAAAAAATGTCCGCTTGCTAGTCTTTAGGGGGGGGGGGGCACTAATTGGGATTCATATAAATATCGTTTTGAGGCCCTTCCCCCTTTGCTCAATACGTCATTTAAGAAAGGATTTATACGAACAACATTCTTTTGAGTGCGTGTTTAGTTTAACATTATTTTGTAATTATTTTAGTGTGGTCAACAATAAGACGGTGGGAACAATTTTTTTTCCCCTCATTTGAGACAGATTATAGATTTTTTTTTTTAAAAGATTGGTCAAACTTGATGATGAATTTTCTCCCAAAGATTCGTATGGGGAATGGCATCTTGAAGAATAAAGAAAAGTACGTCACAAAAGCAGCATGGAAGCGGAGATGCATCACAAATTAATAGTTTGTACAAGTTTGCGGTAAATTGCAAACATTAAGTTCTTCTGGTTTGAAACAACAACAAAAAAAACCCATGTATTCTATTCTTCCAGTGTATGTGACGGGTTCTTTGAGGGGAGGTCGAACTGTGACAGCAAAATTGAATCCTGCCAATGTAACTGTACTAAACGGAGTTATCCACTATATTGATTCTATGCTGGGATTTGTGTACAAAACAGCCTTTGAAGAGATTTCCATTGATCCAGACACTCAGTAAATTAGTTATAGTTTTTTTTTTGTAATGCCTTTCATTAACGTTGTTTATCTGTAAATATGCCTCTATTAAGAGTTACTGGTGCATGTACTAGTAAAAAGAGCAGCAAAAATTGAATCATTTAGTTTTTTTATCAGATCATTATACTGAAATATAAAAAAATAAGTCTCTAAAGATACGTAATATTTTTTTTAGAAAATCTCCTAATGCAGCGATTCTCAACCTGTGGGTCGCGACTCATTTGGTGGTCGAACGACCCCTTACACAGGGGTCGCCTAAGACCATCGGAAAACACATATTTATCATTAAGCAAGGAAAATAATTGTCTGGTTAGGGGTCACCGCAACATGAGGAACTGTGTTAAAGGGTCGCTTCATTAGGAAGGTTGAGAACCACTGTCCTAAGGCTTTGTACTTCACTATGTATTTTCTTTCTTATGCTTTATCTTCATTAACATTTCTCAGGAATTTTGAGCAGTTAGTTTATGCAGTAAGAAAGGATCTCCTGAACGCCCTGACCGCTACCAGTGGAGTTACTGTTTTTGTCCCAACCAACCAGGCCATGTTCGCTATGGCCAATGTTTATCAAAACTACATGAACAACCAGTCACTGCTTAATATGGTGCATATTTTTGTCACATTCTTTAAATGGATTAAATAAGCTAATATATTTTTTTAAAAACTAAATTACAAAAATTAGCGATCAAATAATAAAATCATCTTCAAAATATCGGCAGCTCCATAACAAATAAGATTAATATCGTGGGGGTTAATACATAAAGATTAATTTGGAAGGGGGGAAGAGGGGTCATTTGACAATCTTTTAAAATTAATTGTAATGGAGGAAAAAACTCTCTAATTATTCTCACACCAGTATTTCAACGACACATTGAAACAAAAATATTGGCTTGCTCTCTACTGCTCTGACATTCAAACAAAATGTAGCACTGTAATTACAGATGAGCACCACCTGAAATACTTAGTCTTGATTTGCTGTTGTTATTCTTATATTGTTTGAACTTCGCGGGATGAAATGACCAAGGCCTTGACTTGATTAGAAGCCTTGTCTTGATTAGTTGCTTTGTCTTGATTAGTAGCTTTGACTTGATTAGTAGCTTTGACTTGATTAGTAGCTGTGACTTGATTAATAGCTTTGACTTGATTAGTAGCCTTGACTTGATTAGCAGCCTTGACTTGATTAGTAGCCTTGACTTGAGTAGCAGCCTTGACTTGATTAGTAACCTTGACTTGATTAGTAGCCTTAACTTGATTAGTAGCTTTGACTTAATTAGTAGCCTTGACTTGATTAGTAGCCTTGACTTGTGTAGTAACCTTGACTTGATTAATAGCCTTGACTTGATTAGAAGACTTGACTTGATTAATAGCCTTGACTTGATTAGTAGCCTTAACTTGATTAGTAGCCTTGACCTGTGTAGTAACCTTGACTTGATTAGTAGCCTTAACTTGATTAGAAGACTTGACTTGATTAGTAGCCTTGACTTGATTAGTAGCTTGGACTTGATAAGTAGCCTTGACTTGATTAGTAGCCTTGACTTGATTAGCAGCCTTGACTTGATTAGTAGCCTTGACTTGAGTAGCAGCCTTGACTTGATTAGTAGCCTTAACTTGATTAGTAGCTTGGACTTGATAAGTAGCCTTGACTTGATTAGTAGCCTTGACTTGATTAGTAGCCTTGACTTGATTAGAAGCCTTGACTTGATTAGAAGGCTTGACTTGATTAGAAGCCTTGACTTCATTAGAAACCTTGACGTGATTAGAAGCCTTGACTTGATTAGTAGCCTTGACGATTAGTAGATTTGACTTGATTAGTAGCTTTGAATTGATTAGAAGCCTTGACTTGATTAGAAGTCTTGACTTGATTAGAAGCCTTAACTTGATTAGAAGCATTGACTTGATTAGTAGCTTTGACTTGATTAGTAGCCTTATCTTGATTAGAAGCCTTGACTTGATTAGAAGCCTTGACTTGATTAGAATCCTTGACTTGATTAGAAGCCTTGACTTGATTAGTAGCTTTGACTTGATTAGAAGCCTTGACTTGATTAGTAGCTATGACTTGATTAGAAGCCTTGACTTGATTAGAAGCCTTGACTTAATTAGAAGCCTTAAATTGATTAGACGCCTTGACTTGATTAGAAGCCTTGACTTGATTAGAAGCTTTGACTTGATTAGAAGCCTTGACTTGATTAGAAGCCTTGACTTGATTAGTAGCCTTGACTTGATTAGTAGATTTGACTTGATTAGTAGCCTTTACTTGATTAGTAGCCTTGACTTGTTTAGTAGCCTTGACTTGATTAGTAGCCTTGACTTGATTAGAAGCCTTGACTTGATTAGAAGCCTTGACTTGATTAGTAACCTTGACTTGAGTAGTAGCCTTAACTTGATTAGAAGACTTGACTTGATTAGTAGCTTTGACTTGATTAGTAGCTTGGACTTGTTTAGTAGGCTTGACTTGATTAGTAGCTTTGACTTGATTAGTAGCTTGACTTGATTAGTAGCCTTGACTTGATTAGTAGCTTTGACTTGATTAGTAGCCTTGACTTGATTAGTAGCTTTGACGTGATTAGAAGCCTTGACTTGATTAGAAGCCTAGACTTGATTAGTAGCCTTGACTTGATTAGTAGATTTGACTTGATTAGTAGCCTTTACTTGATTAGTAGCCTTGACTTGTTTAGTAGCCTTGACTTGATTAGTAGCCTTGACTTGATTAGAAGCCTTGACTTGATTAGAAGCCTTGACTTGATTAGTAGCCTTGACTTGATTAGTAACCTTGACTTGATTAGTAGCCTTGACTTGATTAGTAGCCTTGACTTGATTGGTAGCCTTGACTTGATTAGTAGCCTTGACTTGATTAGTAGCCTTGACTTGATTAGTAGCCTTGACTTGATTAGTAGCCTTGACTAGATTAGTAGCCTTGACTTGATTAGTAGCCTTGACTTGATTAGTAGCTTTGACTAGATTAGTAGCCTTGACTTGATTAGTAGCCTTGACTTGATTAGTAGCCTTGACTTGATTAGTAGCCTTGACTTGATTAATAGCTTTGACTTGATAAGTAGCCTAGACATGATTATTAGCCTTGACTTGTGTAGTAACCTTGACTTGATTAGTAGCCTTGACTTGATTAGAAGACTTGACTTTATTAATAGCCTTGACTTGAGTTGTATTTTGTTTTAAATTGAGGGAGATCTGCTCGATTTGTCAGCTTAACTCTATCGGCTTTTCCTATTTGATCCAAAGACAAGACTTAGTCAACGTGACTGGAAATGGACCAGAATGCTGAAGATTGCCAGCAGTGTTTCCTATGTCTCACTGTGCTCTTTATGCTTTCCACGTAGCAGGAGAATTAGGAATTACTGTTGTGTCAATGTCACACCGCCTATGGGGCTCCATTCACGGGTTTGATTGTTAGAGTTTGCCTTTTCTTTCACCAATTGCCATCCAAGTTTAACGAGTCTCATCCACCCGGGTCGCATGAATTATTTTGTGCTTGTCTAGGCTTTTGTTGGTTATGGAACTCCAGTCCACAAGCTTTGGGGTGTATAAGATGATGTTTACTGGCGTAGATTTTTATCTAATGTACTTAATAAACTTCAAACGAATCCATATAATACTACGTGCATTAGCTTTCAAGTGCGAAAAGCTGTAATTAATTCTATAATTAAGGACTTAATACTGATAAATATTCTAAGGATAAGTTTTAACACCGTCTTTATCTAATATATAAAAATGAATGAATGTATGTATATATGTATGTATGTATGTATGTATGTATGTATGTATGTATGTATGTATGTATGTATGTATGTATGTATGTATGTATGTATGTATGTATGTATGTATGTATGTATGTATGTATGTATGTATGTATGTATGTATGTATGTATGTATGTATGTCTCGTATGCCTCCTATGCGCTCCTACACTATTCATGCGATTGCAATAAAACTTTTGTGAGTAGTTGTCCATACGCTCGCGCATTTTTCTGAGTCGTTAAGACCCTTTTAAAATATTCCGTTTCAGACCATTGGCCTTAAATTCTTTTTTTTTTCTTAAATAAGATATGAAAATATAATTTAAAACAGAGCTATTGCATGGGTGGATGGCATTGAATCAAATTCAAGCTGCGACATTTCAGTTTGTATGTGACATAATAAGTACGTTTCTGAATTAGTACATCTATTTACATTATTCCGTTGGGTGCCGGTGCCCTAAATTTGTTTATATATACTAAATGAGCCATACAAATAAATATAATTTTAAACATAGCTATTGCATGGGTGCACCAATCGCTACAAGTGTGTAGACTAAATTAAATTTAGAATCAATTTTATTTTAATACCCACCATACGCTAAAAACAAAAAAAGAACAAAATATTGTGAATATAAAAAGTACTTCAAAAAACATACTTAAAACAGAAACACTTTATTTCTTTGAGTGGGATTGCAACGCATGCCGGGTTTCTCGCTAGTGAGTATTAAATTTCAGGGTGTCTAAACAGTTGGTGTTAATATTTTTTTGTAAATAGCAATATCAATCTTTGCAACACTTTTTTTCCACTAAAGCCTGATATTTGTTTCTTCTCTTCGTTAGAGTCTGATATTGACATGTAAAATAAAAAAGTAACATTCTTATTATAAATATATACGTTTTTGTTTCTATCACCATGTGTTTATACGTCACCGTGTAACATGTAAGCAATTTGTAAATGCATTCAGAGTTCTTTTTTCCCCGTTTAGATCCTGGAGATGAGTATCTTACAACAAGGTCAAACCCTCAGCCTGTTGGGCCATTACGGAAATTATGAGTCTTACAACACTGCGGTATCAAGATACAATGGGCGTCTGATTAAAATTTATAGTGAAGGCAATGGTTAGTAGATGGCACTCTCTTGAACTTTTAAGTTTTTTGTGGGTTTTCTTTTTAAATTTTGTTTTGCTTCGATATTCTTCTGTACTGCTCATTTTGGTTATTTCACGACCCCATCAGCCATTTCGGGAAACATGAAATAAAAAAAAACTGTACACATTTTGTAAACATTTTTTAAACCAAAAAAAAATGTCTTTAAAAAACAGTATAAACAAAATATTTTTACTTAAAATATGTGATAATAAATCATGGAGACATTAAGATTTTTTTGCGCACATTTTTAACAATGGTTTAACACGTTCATATATGTATGAGAACATTTTACACTTAAATTTACACCAAAAAAAATTAAGAAATATTTGTTCATTAGAATGTCTAGAATTGTTATTTCCATTTTAAGATACGTGGGTAGAGGGTGGCTATGTGAAGGCCAGGGTCATCAAGCCGGACATTGGCGTGACAAACGGCGTAGTTAATCATATTGATGCCGTCTTCGGCGTACCAACTCAAGACATCGTCTACACAATCTACTGTGAGGATTGGCTTGTGTAAGTATGGCGAATAATAAAATAATGACAAATCGTCTTATAGTAAATGAAACATTAGCTTGTGCTGAAACTAACTGCATATTTATTAAATTATATTTTTTTAAGAGCTCTGCTCAGATTGATTTTAAAATTAAAAAAAAAATTTTTTTGATTTATTGCATTGCGTCGAGAGTGAATGTAATCCTTAGAAATAAGGTTGCGTCCCTTACATTGATATTTTGTTACTCTTTCAATATACAAATTCAAAACTGGATAAAAGTCTTTTTTTATCATTATAAAGTTTGATATGAATAGGCAAATTAGGTATTCATATTTTGTAAACTACAAGAGCTGAGATATCTTAGGTTGATTGGTCCTTCAAGTATTTTTTGTCTGTTTAAACATTGAGGGATTATCTTTAAATGTGTATTCTACTTCTAAGGATTAAGTGACTGCTATATATATATTTAGCCGACCATTTTGTCATTTATTATTTAATCAACAATTCTGGAAGATTAATGGGCATCAATTTATGTTGTTAGTTAAAGTATTTTTTAAAAAAACATGTACTTCTTGCAGTAATGGTTAAAAGACCATTTCAATTCAATAACGGATTGCAATTTGTTGCTATTTTTAAATAATTATAATTATTTTCGTGATAGTTTTCCGATTTTTAATTTGTTATGATAGTTCGACGTACATCCAACTCCAGTATGTGGGACTGGATAGGTACTTGAAGGATCCCACACTGACCAAGAATAAAGAATGCACTTTCAGTGCTAGTGCCCAAGCTGGCAGTTCTGCACCCCGTGGTGGCCCAACAAACACAAACCAAAATAGTCAATTTGGAGGCCCCTGTGGAGACGGTCTGCACAGGTTAGTTTTGGATATTTCATGAAAAATGTGTTGTTTTTTTTAAAATTATAAATACTATTAGTATCTTCTTAGAATTAAATAATGTATCTTTGCTTCTGGCATGTGCACTGATCTTTTCTAATGTCTATCATTTCATAACATTTTTGTGACAATCAATAATTTCCTCAGATCGTGGTGTTTTTTACAGCTTGATTCGTAGTAACATTTTAATTTTTAAATGAAAAAATTTACATTTTTTCAGATGTGAGTTTACATTTTTTGTACCCAATGGAACAGCTATCGACAATTTTGCCCAAACACCATATGGGAGTTACATCATGAATGATCCTGCGAGATGGAGATGGGTGAGTTGGTTTTGGTGGTACTCATTAATATAACTACGAGGTCCTCATCCGATACGATTCATCAAACTGTAGATGAGTAGCAACACACTTATCTCTGTATAATTTTGCATAGTGAAGCACGAAGATGAGTAAAAAACAAAATACACACAAAAAAATCTGAAACATCATTTTGGAAAGACAGTTTAGTGAACCTGGAGTGGGATTGAAATAAAATGATTCTAAACAAAGTAGCGTTGACCTTAATCGTAACACGTGCCAGAATAATAATTTTAAAAAATCAAAGGCTGGCGGAGGATTCCAAATCCATCATGTCCAAATAGAATCCGAGTAGATTAGATATTTCTTATCTTATTTGCCAAGGCAATTTATCACAATTTTCATAATAATATGAGCTTTGCTTTATTTTAATAAAAATTTTTTTTAGTTTCTCTTGTTAAAAAAAATAATTGTAAATTAATTTGGGTAGTTCATTAAGTTTCATGGGGCTAGAAGAAGATCATGTCTTTCGTCCATTTTTTGTTATATATTCAAATTTAGTTATGTAATGAAATATCCAAAAACTAAATGATCCAACTTCATTATTTAATTTATTTTTTTAAAAGAAGCCTTGATTATGACCAGTTATGGCTTAGAAAATTGACTCGATTTAGATAGATAGACAGAATCAATCAAATAAATCTGACTTTTCGGGGAAGTATTTTTAAGGTATTTGAGGATGTAGGATACTTAACAATTTTTCAGGTGCAAAAACTCATGTGGTCGATTGCAACTGAACTATCAGTGAGCTTAAATTCTAAGTGGCGTAAAAAAAACCTTCAAAGCTTTTAAAATGCTGTCCCTTCAAAGCTGTTAAAATGCCGTCCCTTCAAAGCTGTTAAAATGATGTCCCTTCAAAGCTGTTAAAATGATGTCCCTTCAAAGCTGCTAAAATGCTGTCCCTTCAAAGCTGTTAAAATGCTGTCCCTTCAAATCTGCTAAAATGCTGTCCCTTCAAAGCTGTTAAAATGCTGTCCCTTCAAATCTGTTAAAATGATGTCCCTTCAAAGCTGTTAAAATGCAGTCCCTTCAAATCTGTTAAAATGCTGTCCCTTCAAAGCTGTTGAAATGCTGTCCCTTCAAAGCTGTTACAATGCTGTCCCTTCAAATCTGTTAAAATGCTGTCCCTTCAAAGCTGTTGAAATGCTGTCCCTTCAAAGCTGTTACAATGCTGTCCCTTCAAAGCTGTTGAAATGCTGTCCCTTCAAAGCTGTTACAATGCTGTCCCTTCAAATCTGTTAAAATGATGTCCCTTCAAAGCTGTTGAAATGCTGTCCCTTCAAAGCTGTTACAATGCTGTAGTGAACATTCAGAAAATTGTAAATATTTTGACGCTTCTTTGTTTTCAGCTGTTGAGGAGATTAGTAACATACAGAGAAAAAATCTACATAGATCAACTAGCTGCAGGGTCTCCCAAGAGCTTCTACGCAGACAATGGAGAGGAAATCATTGTACAAACTGACTCAAGGAGTAACATTCCAAGTGGACAGAGAAGTAAGTATAATGTACAATGGAACGTAAATAATTTATAATATGTATTAATAAACTCCCCCAAAAATGTATTTTATATTTTGATTTTTATTAGTTAGAAAATACATATTCGTAACCAAGGACAACTGGACGTAAACAGCTTTCCTTATCGAAATAAACATATCTTATATCATGTTATATGGGCCGTCCTAACAACAGTAAATGAAAAGAGAAATAGAAAAAAAACTTCGCAGTGTAAACACATGCATCTGTTAAATATTCACGTGACTATGGGACACATAAGAATAAGGATTAAAGACAAAAAAATCAGGCTATTTAATGCTGCGTTTGTTTCAAACAATTCAAGACATGGGCTCTGATTAAAATTATAGATCGAAGAAATCAATTGGGAGATGAGATGTTTAACTCCTCTCTCTGGGCAGCTGGTAAAAGGAGGAGGGTCCTGATTTGGAATTTTAAAATGAGACAAATTGTTGCCTTCACACCAATGAGCCAGTAACGGCCCAAAACCAAAATAACTGGTTTGTGAGTCGGATACGAATACCCCCCCCCCCCCACCCCCTTTTTTTTTCACTGAGTCTGCATTGCATCCCTGCCCACAATGGCAGAAATTTGGCTTTAGGGCTGGCGGTAGATCGACTGTGTTATTAAGAACACCCTCAGTCAAACATGAAACTTCTGTAGGCCTCTCACCTTGTGTCAGAACGCCAAATCTACCTCCCCCGCGAAGCCTTCCGGTAAACCAGATAAGAAGAAAAAGAGGAATATAAAGCATAAGAAGAAGAGGAATATAAAGCATAAGAAGAAGAGGAATTTAAAGCATAGTAAGAAGAAGAGGAATATCAAGAATACGAAGAATAGGACTATAAGCATAAGAAGAAGAAGTGATATATAATACATAAGTAGAAGTGGAATATAAAGCATAAGAAGAGGAAGAGGAATATCAAGCATAAGAAAAAGAGGTATATAAAGCTTAAGAAGAAGAAGTGGAATATTATACATAAGTAGAAGGGGAATATAAAGCATAAGCAGAGTTACAGAATAGCGAGTGACCTCTCATTATGTTTAGTCTCATCTCATTTGAGAGCAATTTTCTATCGTTTTAGATTTTTTTTTTTTTTTTGGAGCTGTTAGTCGGCCGCTCTAAATGTTATTTTAATGTTTTATGCAATAAGATTAAACCTCACTCTATTTCCCCCCCCCCCCCCCAAAAAAAAAAACGCCAGCTGCCTACATCATGTTTGAAGGCATAAGAGCCCAAATTGTCCACTCTGACATCGGGGCCACCAACGGCGTCATTCACATCATCAGCTCACTGTTATTCGTGCCGGAGGACTTAGCCCGTGACATCTCTTCCCCGACAAGTTCAACTGAGGAAACAAGTTCAACTGAGGAAACAAGTTCAACTGAGGACACAAATATCGCATATAATGGAAAAGAAGGAAGCACATCAGTACCATTACCACTATCTTGTAGTCTACTGGCTCTTCTTGTAATTACGCCACGTTTTTTCCTGTAGGTATTTTGTTAAATAGAAATCAGTTATTTCCAAGTCATTCAATTGATTTCGTCTCAGTTCTGTGTATGTTCACTTTAAAATGTATAATGCTTTTTTTAATATAATTACTGAAATGGATCTGATATGTGAATAAGCATTGCTAGGCATGAATAAGGCGATGAACTGCATATCTATTACATGGTTACCCTGCATATGTTAGCAAATGTACTTTGGGTATTGACTGCTGGAAACTGTCCTCTACTTTTTCACATTCATGGCTTGACAATATTTTATTATTTTTTTATTTTTTTTTTTGTTATAGTTTTTATCGGTAAACTTTACACAGCTGCAAAAATGGTCAATGTTCCGTGTTCAAGGTCTTTAAAATCATGAGTTAATTTTGTGAGACATTGAGTTTCAAGTCAGCAAATGTTAATTATTAATAAACTAGAAGATATGTTACCTGTATAAAATTGGCAGTCTTCGTGAAATCTCAACATATATAAAATACATTTTTACATATATAAATAAATTGAGTTTTCATGCTTTGTATAATCGAAAATACAACATGAAAAGCAATATGACAATTTTTCATGCTCTTGAATTGTATATTTAGTTAATTGTTAATCAGATTTTATACTTAAAAAGAAATAAAATTTGTTATGTTTACTTTTCAAAATCATTTAGTTCGAGAAATATTTATTCGCTACATAATTTAGGCCATGAATACCCCTTTTCGCGCTACTAAGCTAAAAACAAAATCTTTCTTTTATTCTCCTTCAAAATTTCTAAATGTGTGTCCTTAATTTCATAACAAGCATTCTTCATCCCAGATTGAATATCATTAACGGTAACGGAATTTCCTGTTTTGGGAACTTTATTAAAATTTTAATAAAGTTTTGCCTTGCTACGCAACAATGTTTTCGGCAAATCGTAAAGCTCCGAATTGTATTATCTAAAGTGAAATTTCATAACTAATTTTAAAATGCATTGATCGTTGTATTTCTGTGTTGTTGTTTTTTAATTTTAGAAATCTAATTAATCTAATAAAAAAATGTACTTACACTTTTCCATGTTTTTTTTTTCTCACAAAATGGAAAGAAAAGTATATTCTCAAATTTTAAAGGAAAATCTTAACCCATAATTCTTCAATTTCCTTATGTAAAGGGAACAAAATAAAGCCCTTATTGTAGATTAAATTGTAATGTCTGTAAACTGATTGCGTTTTTGAATTTTTTTTATCCATATAAAGATGTACAAACTGTCCTTCTTTGAATTTGAAATGTTTTTTCTCTTGAAATATGTCCCCACATAAATATGTGCCCATACTTTATCCTCGCCCCTGAACTTTATATTTCGAAAATTAGAAAAATCTCGATGTCCGCAGCCGCTCTACTTACGCCTTTCCTAATTGTTTTAATAGTTATTGGTATACTAATGACATACTTAAGCCTTTTATCCCGCCTATGCCGTATAGAAGAGTTTTCCATTCATCTCAGTCCTGTGCGCTACAGTCTAAGTCATGTATATGTGTATCTTATTCTTAGTGTGTCTGCTTCTAGCTCGCGTCCTCATATATTCTGTGGCCTTCCTATCTATCTTTTGCTCCCATGGATTCCATGATAGGCATTGTCTAGTGTTGTTATCTTGGTGTGTACGAGACGCGTTCAGTATCCGCCTATATCTTTTCCTTATGATGTCTTCAGAAATGACCTTTTGGCGTGTCCTTTCCAGGAAGTCTTTGATGTTCAGGATCTACTTATGGGTACACTTATGTAAATGTGCACATTGTTTGTCAAAACCCTTGAAATGTGTTTTCTTACACTGATGTATCATACTTCTTTTTCAAAACTGTATTATTATCAGATTTAAATAATAGTTATCCGCATACAAATTTACCCATCGTCTTTCCTGCACTTTAAATGAGTTTTAGGAGAAAGTTAAATACATTATTGAATAAGTTTTAAAAAAACACATATATACCAATTCTAAGTGTGGAACATAATTAACCGTTGAGATCTTACTATATTCATCCATTACACCCAGCCATAATCTGGCGTAATTTGTGCTGTCCGGGGCTAAATCTAAATATACCATCCCCACCCTCCATCATATACGATTTTAATTAAGTTTTAAATTAAACATTAATAGAAGCAGCCCAGGGATTGTAACACCATTATATTGCTACCGCACACTTTTTTTGGCATGCCCCTAAAGTAAATAAACATTATAATGTCCTGCTCAAGCTTCGCCACGCATTGCACAGCGTTTTCTGAGTAAAATATTTTTTTTCAATGCATTTACTGTTACACATTTTTTTTTAAAACATGTTCATTCATATCTTTGTTATTTTCAGATTAGAGAATGTAATTTAAAATATGCGCCTTGTCTGTTGTGTTATTTGATAACACACTGTTTTCCGTGACAATATGTTTCACCTGTGTAGACTGAACCTAAATATGTTTGTAATGATTCTTCATCTATTGAAGACGTATTTTACATAAACAATCTGCCGTTTTCTGCTAAATATCCAGACTGATTTAAAATGTTTAGTTTGCTGATCTGAAAATGTACATTAAGCAAACTAAATATTTTCGGTGCAATACGCCATGACTTATAATTAATTAGGACGTCTATTTTTATCCCCAATATGTATGCTTTATGACTTTGTAACACATTAAGAAATGCAAACCATTTCAAAATGCTGTCAACAAAAGAGTCGCATCACAAAACTAAACCATCTCAAGGAAATATATTATGACAGTGGTCAATTAAAAAAACTCTGATTAGAATGACACAAGTTAGCCATTGCCGTGGTTACTTCATTTAACCCTGATTGGAATGATACAAATTCGCCATGGTCGTGGTCAATGCCTATTATTATCATTGGAATGACACACATAAAAAATGGTTGTGGTCTTTTCCTAAAAACTCTGATTGGAATAACACCATAAGCCATGGCTGTTGAGTTTTACATCTGGAAAAGTCAAGAAAATTAAGAACAGATAGCACTATTCCAAATTTACCTTGACAGATGTTAAGTGAAACTTGTATGTTTTGAGGACCTGGTGAGAAAAGTGTGTGTGGGGAGGGGGGTTTAAGACTCCAAAGTAAGTTTAGATCGCCAGCCTTATTTCAATTTCTTGTATTTAAACAACGATTTATATTAAATACCCGTATCCCTGGGTTCCCTCCAAGGTTTGTTGGTTCGTGTGCAACATCATACGGTTGTGTGCAAAGTTTGACAGCATCAATTTTTTGAGTGCAAAATTTTAAAGACATACACACGAAAAATCATAAATGAAACTAACGGCAAAAACTTTTAAATAAATAAATAAAGAAACTATAATTAAATTATTATAATCAGAAATGTCACAATAGTTTAATCAAAGCAATATGTGTTTATTTTATGTATCCCGTCGTTGTGTCAAGCAACTCAATTCCAACACACCACTACCAATGGCCGCTATATAGTCATTAGAATGACTTATTTCTTGAGGCACTGTGGCGTCTGTCTTTCAACGATATCCATCGTCATTATACACATCATCCAGGTTTATATGACGACCATCATTCTAATACGATTTAATCCGCATAAGTATGTCAAGATGAAATTCTTCGAGGCATATTTCTAGACTTTATTTTTACCTTATTCATTAGGCTGAATCCACGTTGACAATCGGTGCTTGATGCAAGAAATGTAGCACACATATCCAACAGAATGGCAATGTCACCGAATTGCTCCTCATTTATTACAAATTGAACCATCTCATTGAAATACTGCATCAACCCACATTTCATTTTTCTGCAAGCACATACCTTAAGTTACGTTACTGATCCTTATCTTTCGACATTATTTCATCATAGTTTTCCAGGAATGCCGTTTGCCTAGAAACCAGTGCTGAAAATTATTCTTGTCCAAAATTAAAATCTGAAGTGTCGATTAACGCTGATATCTCAAAGATTCGCCACTGCATCAACAAACTATCGGGGAAACGATGGTCCAGGTGCAAAAAGAAACATTCAATAAAATTTAGGATAGAACTCACGTTTATATCCTCGTCATTTGCATTAATTCAGCAACCTCTTCATCAAAGACAATCAGTTCAGTTCGAAACTGCAGATACTTTTGTTTCTTCAAACAGAACTTATGAACTGCATACTTATACAGGCCCACCTGCTCCACACTGTATACAGTCAACACTTGTCTGTTTCTCAGCCATGCTGGTAAAGCAAAAAGCCACGAAAGACATCTGATTTCATTCAATGGTCTAAGGGCTACGGAATCAGACTCCAACACCTTAGCGCGTTCGGTAAACTGGTCTTTCTATACTGTCGACCTACTGAACAGTGTGTACACTGTCCTAAGGACTGTTTTAATGTTTGCCATGCAACTTATATGTTTGAAAGCATCATCGATGCCTAAATCTTCACGATGAGCAACACAATGTTGTTCCATTAGATGTTGAATACGTCAGCAAATATTTATATATATATTTATTATTACGGACTGCTATTAATGGACAAATTTATCTCTTAGTTAAGTCTATTAGCTCGTTTCAAAACAGTCCATAAAAAAGGACGATACCAATGTGTAAAAACAATAACAAATAGAACGATGCACAAAGTCAGGGCTAATTACAATTATTAAGTTTTTAATGGGTGAATTTCAATGAATTACAAACACAAGAGAATATGATTAAAAGGATTAACTTACAGCATGGCTGGTACCTCTACTGTATGTAAAAATACAATGAGTTCAAGTTGTACAATGAAAAACAATCTACACACAACAAAGCACTGTCTAGTATTAAATAATGACACACTGCACGTCTCGCGATAAAGTAAAGGATCTATCTTCGCATTCAATCGTTCAGCCTTGTATAATCTACTACAAATGATCTTTCTCGAAAATAATACACAGTCTCAGTGCTTCCCGCATCCTCTAGATCATTCGACAATTTTCCTGACTGGAACGGACGATACTAAGCTTTGTAAACAAGGGGAAAACTTCGCTAACCACACTACAAAACGGCCTCGAGTGTGTTGACAACAAGAGGTCATGCACGTGGAAAGCGAGGAAGGCGTACGTTAAAACGTCATCTTCATAACAATATATATATATATGTATATATGTATAGACATTGTGCTTGGAGTGGAATTTGAGCTTACAAAAATTTGTTGTAGGGCATCCCTACAAAAATGTCTTCTCCACAACCCTTTGGCAAAAATCTTAATAGGTTAGAAGTGCAGCATTTTTAAAATTATCTTTTTAAATTTAAAATTTATTTTTTAAAAATTATTTTAACGTTTACCTTTTTATTTTTAAACAAACTAAAATTACTTTAAATAATTTACTTATATTTAACATACATTCTTTAAGTAGCTGTATTCCTCTCCATATTGCAGAAAAGAAATGCGTAGCCTCATTATTTCTTTAAACATATTATGTATCATCTTGAACCATTCCACACAACCATTGACCACAGTGCACACAGCGCTGCTTAGTGATTGGCTCGATAAAAAATGTGTGACTTTGACATCGTTCTGATAGATTAACTTTTATTTAAACTAATGATAAGTTTGTTTCACCAAGAACATGAAACACGTGCATATATTTTGGTTCCATGTATCGGGTAGGTACACATCGTGAAAGAAAAATATATTATTTTAACATTATTCTTAAATTTTAATACAATTTGTTTGTCGAATGGTCGCAGTCTTTTCTTTTTCGGTAAATAATTTGCGTTAAAAAAAAATATGCTTTAACTTTAATGATATTGTATTTCTTATCTTTTTTTTAATGCAGTGTTGTTGTTGTTACTCTTAAGGTTGGATTTTTTACATGTATTTATCCACTTGGACTTTTTTTGCCTTAAAGACTTCGGCAAGACTTGGGCCGTCAAAAGGTTGTACGCTGCACTAACAACAGTTGTTTTCTTCTTGGCAACATGCCTTCGTGCTTCGCTTTGTTCTCCTCCAGCGCTTTCAGAGTTTTGTTCAAATACAATCTGAAGGTTTGTTTTCCATTTGTTCTGGGCATTGCTAGCCTTGCCGCATCGAGAAGCTTGCCATAAGAGGAGCTCGTACCCCACATTTAGGTCCTCTGGTTCTGCTCCATGGGTCTCAGCCAAGTTGGATTCGATCTCTGTCTCGTAATTCGCCAAATTCGCCTTACCTAGACCACAGGCAGATGAGTGTCCGGCCGTATTCATCGGAAGATTGAAGAATTACCTAAAGAAATGGATTAGTCTATCGAAAACAGAGAGTACTGTGGAATGTATTATGGAAATGTTCATAAAGGAGCAATTCATGAGTGTGTGTCCCGTTGATTTGGCTACTCACTTAAAAGAGAGAGGGATTAATAGTCTTGATGAAGTAGCGAGAATATCAGAGCTATTTCTTGATGCAAGGAGGAGACGCTTCAATGATCAGCCTCACGTGATCCAGTTGGAGAATCGGAGAAACGGCACGAACAATAGAGAAGATGAAGAGCAGAAGACATGGCCTGGTCCAATGAGAGATTATAGTGGCATTAGGGGACAGGTGAAATCTGACTTTAAGTGTTTTGTGTGACACAAGAGTGGACATATAGCGAGAAACTGTCCTAATGTATGTGAATCGGGTAAAAATGATTCAAAAATGGCTGCATCAGCAATATTTTATCCTGGGAAGCAACTTTCGGGAAACAGGCGACAAAATAAAAATAGATTGCCAAAAGAAAATAAAGAGATTGACACAAAGATAGATATCAAATGTTGCGGAGAGATTAGTAAGCAGCACAATGAAACGAAAAGAAAGAGGAGATTGCCGATTTTGGAAGGCCTTGTCGGGTCTACTAAAGTTGAGGTGTTAAGAGACACTGGATGTGAAGCAATAATTGTTAAGCGAAAGTATGTAAGGGATGACCAGCTAACAGGTGGAGTAGGATTCATTGAGCTAATGAACACGGACATTGTAAAAGCAGAAATGGCTATCATTGACATAGCAACACCATACCTTAGTGGAAGAGTAGAGGTGCTCTGTGTTTCAAAATCTATAGTGGACCTTATAGTGGGAAATGTGGATGGCGCGAGGGGCGCTGATGACCCAGACAAGACAATGACGGTGCCCATGGTGACTACCAGAGCGCAAGATAAAAGGGCTGAAGATATAGCTCACTTAAAAATACCTGTGGTGGAAAAACACTCGGGGGTGAGTCGCGAGACTCTCATACAGCTGCAACAAGGCGATCCTGTTATTTGCTCATTGCCACAAGAGAAAGATTCGGAACAAAAGAACAATACAATCTTTGATTTTAAAGATGGCGTAGTTGATAGAGCCGTTAAAGACAAGAAACAACGAAGACACAAACATTGCTATGATAGAGGGACGAGAGATAGAAAGTTCGTGCTAGGTGACAAGGTTTTGGTATTACTCCCAACTAAGGTCAACAAATTGTTGATGCAGTGGAAGGGACCCTATTTAATCACCGGTGTCGTAGGGCCCTGTGACTATTGTGTTGATATGAAGGGAAAGGAGGAGAAATTGCATGCAAACCTCCTCAAGAAATATGTGTCTCGTGACACAGATCAAGGAAAAGATGCAGTTGTTAAGAACATCGATTGCGATAAAAGTGAAGAGAAATCAGAGACATAGATAGTGGCTGGTGTCGGGGTGCTAGAGGATTATGAAGAGGATGACGAAAGTGAACGCACTGAGGTTCTGTCTGAACTTGGTGTTTGGTCACCAAAGGAGTCACACCAAGATGTAAAGTATTGTGAGCAGTTAACGTCTGAACAGCTTCGAGAAACCACTGAATTAGTAACGGAATATCAGATGATCTCTACTGACCGCCCAGGGGCCACCAATTCGACTGACCGCCCAGGGGCCACCAATTTGACTGACTTCCCAGGGGCCACAAATTTGAGTGTACGTTATATCAAACTGACATCAGATGCCCCCGTCCGATCAAGGCCATACCAAATTCCTTACGCAGTTCGTGATGCCCTCCAGGCCGAGATGCTTAAAATGGAGAATTTAGGTGTTATTCGCAAAAGCACATCACCTAATGCATCATCTGTGGTTATAGTGAAGAAAAAGGATGGATCAAACCGAGCCTGGTTGACTATCGAGGCCTAAACAAGATTTCTGTTTTTGATCTAGTGCCAATGACGTCATAGTGGAACAAGTAGTTTAGTATTTCTATGTGAGTGATTACAGTTTGTAGGCAGTTTGGTAGATGGAGATAGAGTGCTCAGATGGTATGAGAAATATTTCTATAGCGTCATCAACGAGATTTTCTGAAAGTGAGTTAAAGAGACGTTAGGTATATTTTTAAGACTCTAGTAACTTAAGCTAATGTAATTGTGGTATCTTGATTTAAGTTTTCAGTTTCACATGGCCATTTTTTTTTGAAAAAAACTTGTGTAATTTAAATAATGTTGATAATGAGTATAATCATGTGTTTTAACACTTGTTGGGTTGTGTTATACATATTTGTAATGAATTATACATGCGAGTCGCTGCCCCTGTGCAATTATTAAGAAGACAGTGTAGGTAAATTTATAATTTTTCAGTTATGATGGTTATGTATATCATCATAACAAGGATGCTGTTATGAACATCACCGGTACTCGTCTACACAAGAGTGCGCAGGGCACTTAATGGCTTGTGGTATAGACGATGTTTAGGGTGTCAAATAGAATAGGCTATTTTGTGTTGGTTAGGTTAGCTATTTCCCACATTGGGTAATGTGTGGGTATGGCATGGGCAGTGCGGCTGTACCCTACACATTTTGTGAATGTGTGAGTTAGAAATGGATAATCAGTCGACCAAATCCGTGGAATCGGATGAAGAGATTAAGACCTAGGAGGTAGTCTGTTGTGACAGTAGTCTAGAGTTATCATGTCAGAGACACATGTTCAGACGTTGCATAGAACATGGTGATTTTGAGGATGCAACTAAGGAAGATATTGTCAATGTGTAAATTGAAGATGATTTTGATATTTAGTTGTTGAAGAGTTAACCAGGATTCCGAGATCAATATATCTTTATGACAGAGCGGAATTGTTTAATTAAGTTTTTTTTAGTTTAGAGTTTTTAAGGTACAATGTTCACGCTGTTATAGGCGATTGTTAATTTTTATTGCTTATTATTGACATATGCATGGAGTTTCGTGTCGCTAGTTATTTATTTTGGTTGAAAAAAATGGAGATGAGGAAAGGTGATAATGGGCGTAGCGAAGCATAGACTAAGAGCTGGACCCATGTGATAGTGGTGTGCATAGACTAGGAGCTGAACCCATGTGATAGTGGTGTGCATAGACTAGGAGCTGAACCCATGTGATAGTGGTGTGCATGGACCAGGAGCTGGACCCATGTGATAGTGGTGTGCATATAGTCGAAGGATGGTCATTTGTGGAGTTTTTGAAATTTGTCAATGTATTGAAAAATTTCTTGAAAGGGGGACATATGTCACAAATGACTGGGTTGGGATTGAAATATGACGCGCCATTGATATTCATATAACTTATAATGTGTTTTGTTCGGGACTTCCCCATATGTAGCACCACATTTATTTAATGATAAACGTGCTGAGGGGCGATTTCCGGGGGAAGTGAGGAATGTTTTGGGAAGAGCTTATAGAGGTTGAGATTAATTGAGGTTAACGTTGCGTTTGAAAGTTGAGGAAACATTACTAGACTATATTAATCTATCAATACATTCTTTTGTTTACAATAGTTAATAAGGAATTCCTTGGTTATTCATTAACGTCTGTGTTGTCTTCGTTAAAAATCCTCAACGTCTGGATACTGAACTTTCACAGAGAGGAACAGCCCCGCACTAATCAACACCAATATTACTTGGTACGCTAAGGGCCATACCTTAGAAGATCTCATTCTGTGACAGTCATTAAAATCTACTTATCTATCATTATAAGTGTCAAATCATTTTAAGTGTCGTAACATTCTAATTTTCATAAAATTATAATTGTTTTTTGTTGTTGTTGTTTTTGCTTTTGTGGGGGTTTTTGTGGAAACATCCGCATATAACGTTTCAAAACTGTCTCATAAAGAAACAACTTTTTATTTCTTTATATATATATATATATATATACATTTATTTTTTCTTAAATTGCATTACACTTAAGAAACAAGACGATGAGAATTGTCACACAACCTGCGACGTATCCAAGTGGGCATTACAAGTAAACTGCAGAATAGCTGTAAAGCATGCACGGATTGATCGCCAGGGTGAATACATATGAAGAGCTTATTTTCAAAACGCGGTATCCACCATTTTTTAAAAAAATGAAAAAACCTAACCATTTTGTAGAGCAAAACAGGTTCGTTTAGGACATGGTAAATTCTATATACTAAAACACATTATTATTCCTATTTTATTCGTGTCCAAAAAAATGATTTAATCCTCTAAACGCTTTATTAATTTTTTTGTAAAAAGTTGAATAATCTCAAAACCCCCAAAATGGATGTACAGCATTTTGAAAATCAGCTCTTCACATGTACACTAACAATTGATGAAACCAATGAGGAAAACAAAGCACATACGCATTAAGGCTCGTCTACACTCAGTGTCTCTAAGGGTGAGTTCCTGTGAGTCTTCTAGGCGTGTTCTTTGTCTTACTGTGAGCATGTGTCTTTATTTTTATTACAGTTAATGTTTGTCTGTATTAGTCTTACTATTAATATACGTCTCCAATTTGTCTTACTGATTATTTGTTTCACTAATTGTCTTTCCATGAATGTGTGTCTGTCTGTCAATATGTGTTAGTATTTTTCACACTTTGAATATGAAAAATGAGTTTGTTATTGTCTCATAGAGAATATGTTACATGTGTTATTGTCTCATAGAGAATATGTTACATGTGTTATTGTCTCATAGAGAATATGTTACATGTGTTATTGTATCATAGAGAATATGTTACATGTGTTATTGTCTCATAGAGAATATGTTACATGTGTTATTGTCTCATAGAGAATATGTTACATGATTTGCAAGGCGATTTTTCTAGAGCTGCGCAGAATTAGTCATATCAGACCTTTCTTAACAATAAATATATTATTTGTGTTTATTTGTCTTAATTTGAATGTGTTATAAATTGGTCTATGTTTATTTGCACTTTAAATCTTTTATTCTGTTCTGTTGTTGTTAAACTCATAATCTAATATGTTTATCTTAATTTTTTTTACAGTAGTTCAAAAATATTCTAATAATCTGATCCTGCTATTTATGCATGGTTAATTTAGTGGTTAATTAATTCTTTACAAAAATTAAATTTTCAGCCCTGTATCGGGCATTTATTAAAAGACGATCCTTGCAATGTTAGTTGTACCGACTCTGTAACGTTGGGGACGTCCCATGGTATTCGATGGAGGACACTTTTAAGGGGCGACGGAAACCCAAACGTGGTGCTGGGGGAAAAAAAAAAATTCCGAATCGACACATTTTTTTAAAGGAAAAATTATATGTGAATAATGAAGAGCGGTTTTTAAAAATAGAGCAATAATGAAATGTCACGTGGCCAGTTAAAACATAATACCAATGTGAACATTCCGCACGCACAAAATTTACCAAGCGACGTTACTCATAACATAAGACTACAAGACAATTTCACTTATGACTCAACTCTAACCAGGCAATCTTACTGCAGGCAATGCTACTCATGATGCAGTTCAAACAAAAGAGTGTGGTCACATGAGCCAAGCGATTGATACACAAATGAAAGTTGATTTGTGTATGGGGGGGGGGGGGGATTCTTAGCAAGTATTCGTACACTTCAATTATTTATTGTAGCAAGCGTTGAAGGATGAGCGCAATCTTAAACTTGGTTCATCTGTAGATACATTTCAAATCTTCGCCAGCAGATCTTTCTTAAATTCAATTTTCAGAGCTCACCTATTACTAATTATCGTCATGCAATCCTTTTATTACACTATTTGGAATTCACTGAGATGTCATTAAAAAATGTTTACATTTTTTTCCGAACTATAGAGCTAGCAGCCAAAAAATACAGGAGATACGTTCACTACAACTTCTTACAATCAACTCATTGAACAAGCGTCTGTTTGGGTCGACTGCTGGGACGATGTAAACACAAAAATCACGCTACCGATGTGCTTGTCATTTGCATTCCAAAGCTGCGCTAGAATTTAAATGGATATTTGCTAGAAATTTACGTTCGTATCTAAAATGTTCGAAATCTAGAGTGTTGGTTTATTGACGCAACACTGTGTAAATGTATATTAGAAAATCACACCAATCTTTGAACATGAAAAAAAAAATATTGGGGGGGGGGGGGGGTGGAACTGTTCGATTAATATTTTAAAATAATGCGAACATAAGTTTTATTTAACATTGCAATATACGAACGATCAATACGTTTATCGTGTTATCTGTTTTGCACTGATTTTTTTAATACAGTAGAAAGTACCCTAAAAGCGTCTGGTTATCTAAAGAGGCAGCTCCCAGGTTAGCACTTTAAATTTAAAAGATTTCTGAAACTAATGGATGCAAAAAAACAAAAAAATAAACAGATCAAATCAAGATATTCATTTACAAAAATTGTAAACATATATTTAAATATAATGCATCATAATCTCTCTACAGAAGAAACTACAACCACTTCTGAGTCAACATCTATGTCAACTTTCTTGGGTATGTTATTTACATGTTTTTCCGAGATTACTGGAATTTTAACTTTGCTAATGCGACCAAAAAAATGTTAAAGTTTGGTCGGAAATTATATATTATATATTTTATTATAAAACAAAAATTAGTAAAGGGCAGGAAATGAAATTCCTTCACTTTTAGTTGAATGCTCGAAAATCCCTTTGAACTTAGAGATAACATACATTTACAGGAGACGGGATCCGTTCAAATTTGTTCAAAAACTTTTTTTTTTTCCCCTTCAGATCGCGCGATTTCTTATCATGTGCCGTTTTGTGGACTATTACCTCATTTCACGTGTTAAGAAAACATTTGCACTATCTATTTTTTTACAATAACCTTACAGTTAGAAACTCAAAATGTGATAATTTATACAATATTTAGCGAATAAAAATTATGTGATGATCTTTTGTCCTTTGTTAAACATAATCCTAAACGCTTTATTCATAACATTAAATTTAACATCATTTTCGGAAAATATATTTTTTTTATATCTTTTTTTTTCCAATGAGAATAATGTATATTTTTTAAAATTAGTAAAACTAAAATCGAGGTAATAATTTATGTTGAAACTGGATTAATGTAAAATGAAATGTAATCATTTTTTTAAAGAAATATTTCTTTAGTTCCATAAACAAGCCATGAAAACGTCAAAACAGCAGATCCGAAAGGTGATTAGAAGAATCCTTTAATTTCAATACAGTTACGAAGCCATACGACATAATTATATCTAACAATCTTATATATGGATAGGTTTATAGAATGGAATTATTAAAATGGATGATTTCATTAAGAGTTTCGCCTTAACCACGACACTCCCTCACCCCCACCTCCCATTTTTGTACAAAACAACGTGTACGCAAACTATGACATTTACTGAGATTTTCTTTTAACGCATTGAAGCATGCGTAAAGTGTGTTTATTATGGCGTGAATTGAGATTTTGAAAACACTCATTGAAGCACACATAATATTGTTAACTATTACATTAATTGAGATTTTGAGACAGTCATTGAATTATGCGTAAAATGTATACTTTTTTTAAAGGAGTTCCAGCTCAGAAATATATCTCTTATTTCTGGTGTTCACCACTTGGTGGAGATATTTGAATTCACAGCTCTAGCGTTAGCACAGAGCTGTTCTCGTTTAAGACAAGGCCCATGTTAAATTTAAAAACAAGAAGACAGAACTACTTTTTATTTAATAAAATTAAAGGTTAACAATTTATTTCAGAAACCACGACTGAAGATACATCAACATCGTCCAGCAATTTTGGCAAGATAACTCCAATTGCCTTGTGTCTTGTGATGTTAACTTGGTCTCACAAATGGCAAGAACATCTGATTGCTGGCTGAACATTCAACTCAACCGTAAAGAAACGATATGGTGCTCTTAAATTGAAGTGTTCTTATTTCCAACTACATAATATTTAACATCAAACCAAAATAGAACATACATTGATTTTCGTGCACATCTTTTAATTTTAAGAAACGTATTTACCATCATTGAATTTGTTTTTAATCAACCAAGGATTTAAATTTATGGTGTATTTGTGTAAAATATAAATTGATTTTGATTTTCTTTCTCTCTCAGCACAATTAATGTACATCAGGAAAGTTTAAACATCGTTAACAGAAATTGTTCAAAATATTAATTTTTTTGTTTAAAAATAGTCATTTTAAAATGTACTATTTGATTCCAAATGGTAACATAATTTAATTTACTTAAAGATAAATTTAGATAAGAGCAAACGGAAACTATATTGTATGATAACTTAGTATAATTAAATGCATTGAGAACGATAAAATAGTTTATTGTATTTTTTTTTTTATGTTTGCTTGAAATGTGTGTAGTTAAGGCCATAAATATATAAAATAATGCGAACATAAGTTTTATTTAACACTGCAATATACGAAAGATCCATACGTTTATCGTGTTATCTGTTTTGCATTGATTCTATTATACAGTAGAAAGTACCCCAAAATATTAGATATTTAAATATTGAATTTTTAAAACCTTATTCAACGACATGAAAGCATTAACATATTTTTAAAATGAAAGAGATAACTAAATGTGCACACATTTCTACTAATACCAGGGACTGGTGATAACGATAAGTACATGGACGCACATTTTTACAAATACACGTGACCTACGATAATGATAACTAAATGTGCACACATTTCCACAAATAAGAGTATGAGTGATAACTAATTGTGAACAAATTTCTAGTATGCAATGTTAAAATGAATCCTAACAAAAATGCAATTTGTGTATGTTTAAAATGCATTCCTATTTTTTTCCTGAAGTCGTTTATTGACTTAACAAACAGTTATTCATAAAATGGCAAGTTTTGCAGTCAGACGTCAAGATCCAAGATAAGCTCATCTTGTAGCATATTATCATGCAAGCAAGTGTGTGGCACATTGCCATGTTGTCGCTCCAAACTAGACCACTCTCCTAACTGTGAACAACTAACCTACTCAACCACCTACCCTAACATTCTACCACCTACCCTCACATTCGACCACCTTCTCTCACATGAATTTTAATACTTGATAGATTCGGATTATTCAACAGAACAAGTGTCGATATAGAAGCTGTGCATACAGCCATGAATTGTATAACTTGATAAATTCGGATTATTCAACAGAACATGTTTTGATATATACATTGTACATACAGCCATGAATTTTATAACTTGATTGATTCGGATTATTCAACAGAACAAGTTTCGATATATTGATGAGGAATTGGGGATGTTAGGAGAGATGTGGACGGTGAGGGTGACTTTGAACAAGTGGTTCTTCAACTCTTTGAAGAATCGCCAAAAATATCTTTTAGTGTTCGTCCATCGCATGCCAAGATGACAATGAGCTCGAATTATTAGTAACCTTGACTTGTACTGTGTTTGGTTTAATAAATTTAAGTAGAGTCGCTCAAATGCGTCAGCCTCAATCTTGCTTCCTGGGCTATTTGATCCAATAAAAAGACAGCCGAGACGCCTGAAAACGGACCAAGATTCAGTAGATGACCGGCAGGGTTTCTTGTGTAGCAATGTCCTCTTTATCTGCTCCACATCTTAGGGGGTTGTCGGAATGTTCTTTGTGTCATACCGCCTACGGTACTCATAGATGAGTTGCCGTCCAAAGCTAACGAGGTCCAATCCTCCCGGGATGCTGGTTTTGTTTTTGCATATCTAGTATTTGCTGTGGACTGAACTCCCGTCCACCAGCTGACGATTCGCTCAGTTTAGAACACCCCCCCCCTTTTTTTCGGGCTGCCAACACACAAGCATGCCAACACGCAAGCATGCCAACACACAAGCATACATACACACACACGCACACAAGCACATAATTCATTTTCAAAACTTTAATCATGGCTTGGCAGCAATGCATACGTAATATTGTAGGATGAAACATTTTATATGCCCATAATGTTTCATCGTATTCTACCAGGGTTTGATATGTATGTGATTTAAAAAATATTGACGTATGAATATAGATATACACACACAAACACATATACCTATAAATATAGCTATGCATACACACAGATACATAACCGTATAAAATAAAGCTATACATACACAGACACATACACGTATAAATATAAATATACATACATCCAGACAAATACACGTATAATATAGATAGGCGCATACAAAGACACACTTATAAATTTAGCAAGGCCACACCATCAACACTTTGGGACTGAATTATTGGGGAAAGTGGTAGATAGAGTCGAAAACACGTTGAATAAAAAGTACGTGAGATTTACGGGGTAAAAAATCCGTTCACTTGAAACTAAAGGGCATTTACTGGGTAAAAAATTCTTTGAATGGAAAATATAACAAAGGTTTATTTACAGGGTAAACAAACCCTTAATATATTATTCCTTTATGCCATGGAATTAGTTTGACTGAAAGATCGTATTCACCATGGATATTTATTATTCTCACATACATTTGTTTTCAATAGTTTTTATATTTATGTTATGGCATACACATTGTACATATACAAGGTGATTAAGACCTCACAATACTTTCATAAATTGAAAAAAAAAGTAATATACTTATCTTTTCTTTAGATCATGTAGTTGAAAAATAGTATTATATTGAAATATACTTAAATGATTTGCTATATATATATGTATATATATATATATATATAAATTTACTTCTCTTAAAGCTTAAAGCATTAGGCTTAATTTTTGTTAATTTTTTTTTTCTATTTTTTAAATTCTATTTCTAATTACAAAGTACTTTGGAATGCTCTTAGTTTAGTAATAGATTCACGTAAGCTTGAAACAAGAGAAGCTGGAAAACATGTTCAGCTGTGCATCGCCTCTTTGCAAGCCTTTCAGGTAGATCATGTCCCCGGCCATCATCTCCGTCACCCCCAGGCAGCTGGCACTCGCGCCGTCCCCGGGGGTGTGGGCGCCGCTCACTCTGCTCTCGCTCCTCCCGGCGGCGTTGTCCGTCTTCCTGATGACGTCCACCCCGACATACCCCGCCCCGACCTGTCTGAGCGTCACGCTGATGACGTAGACGCCACCGGATGGGGCCGTGAACTCTCCTGTTTGGGGGTTGAAATGGTTGCCGGCGTTGCAAATGACGTCATCAAAACTTGTGATGGTCGCACCGGTGGTCACCGTGTGGAACACCCCGTACGGAATGCAAGCTGTGAAGGCTGGCGGCCGCTTCGTTGTCGTAGGATCTGGATATAAGAAGTGTTTAATAATTATTTTAATTTATTTACTGGTTATATTAAATATTTGCAACACTAAATGTAAGCCTCATACCTTAGTAAAATAAGAAAGATTTTAAGAATTGTTTTAAAAGCATGATATGTGAAACGTTGTAGAAAAACGAGTATATAAAAGCATGATATAAAGCATAACGTTAAGAGCATAATGAAAAAACAAAATGTTAGAGATTGATTAAAAGAGTAACCTAAAACGAAAGAAATATATAATAGCAAGATTTAAAAGCATGATTTAATAGCATGACCCAAAAGCATCATATTTGAAGCATGATTCAAAAGCATGATTTTGAAGTGTGATATAAGAGGATAATATACTCGAAAGGTGTAAAACCTAGATTTTAAATTATGATATTTTCCCATGATGTAAAAACATGATTTTAAAATCAAAATTTAAAATCAAAAGCATGAAGTAAGCACATATTTTTGGCCCAAATTACCTAAATATTTACAGCAATAAAGCAGATGGCCTTTATGCATCATTAAAATATTTAACAGACGTCTCATATGATTAAAAATTCCAGCAAAAAATTGAAACAAACCAACAACCTGGTCATTAATTGAATTTTTTAAAGAGAAACGTGTGCTTAATTTCGTGCCAATATTTAAACAAAACATGGTCAAGGATCTAATGAATCTGACCTCTGACCCAACGTATCTAAGTCATTCAAAAATCAAGGAAATTTTCACAGTCAAATCCATTTCTTCCCACCCCCGACCCACCTTTGTTTTTCAAAAACCCTGGGAACAGCGTTCAACAGATTTTGTTGCAAATCTATATGCGTCAGTTCACACGATCAAATTTCGCGTCAAATTGTTGCATGAACGCACTATTTTGTGCGTCGTTTCTTTTTTTGTGGCGAATTTGGTCAAATAGTAATTTGAAAGTTGTGTCGAGGCTTCATACACGAATTGCATCAAATGCTTGAAGGAAAATTTGGTCGTGTGAACCGACCTTTTTTAGTCTTAGTTTTTTTTTTACCTGACTTTCGATATTATTATTATTATTATTATTTTTAATACGCAAAATATTATTTTAACATCTCACCATTTTTGGTGCTAGTGGTGTGGCTGGTCTTTGGTGATTCCTTCTGAACACGAGTCTGAAATATATATACATAAGAGACATGTCAGACAACATGCACGTGTAAATGTATTTTGAGGCAGATAAACTTATTTACCTAAAGGAGCTACAACCTGACCAATCATGATTTCATTCTTATTTTTGTTTACATTGTTTTTTTTTTAAACTTATCAATACACTTTAATATGGTCAAAATCAGTGGCTTTGCGAGCTTAACTCGCGCCCGGGGCACAATAACGTTTTAGCGCCCCCTATTCGAAAACCATACAATATTATATGTAAAATATACCATTTGGCGCACCTTTGTGAGTAGCGCCCGGGGCATGCTGCTCCCCTTGCCCCCCCTCACTACGCCACTGGTCAAAATGCAATAGTTTCAATTCACAATTATTTTGTTCTTTGAATCCACGTTATGACCATGTGTCCAAGTACAAGCGTATGATATTGTGTAAGGTGTGTTTTCTAATCTAAAGTATATTAGAGTTCGGTGGTTAACTGGGGACTTTTGACTCACGGCACACCTTTCATTGCATCACTTTCTATAAGGGTGGCCCCTTAGGATTAGCTTATGTGTTACATGATAAAGGCGAATCCTAGAGTGGCCTACGAGCCCCTGAGAGGTGCACGAAAACCACAGTTTTAATGTATGAAAATAAAAACTTATGCCTTTCTATTGGACAAATTATGATAAAAAGTTCCCGTTTCCAACACTTTTTATATTACGACCAGAATTTTTTTTTTTTTAAATTTCGATTATTAATTCAATTTGATTTAAATGATAGATTCTTCATTATAGTAGAAGAAAATTATAATTTTATTGATTTACTTCTTTATGATATATCATTTCATAATAAAGCTAAACGCAAAAATAAATATTTTTTTTTTTTAAACTTTTTTTCTTTTTGTGTTTTGTTTTTTCTTTCCTATCAAAATCTTGCGATGCACCTGTTTCGAAGCAAACCTGTGTCAAAACTCACCTGTATCGAAACGCGTGGGTTGTAAACCACGTATATTAGTATTACATGTGTGATTGAGAAACAACCATCGGTCATTCATTCAGTGCAGCTCACCTCAAAGAACTCACTAAAGTGCCTGACCCCAAGCAACGTCACGTTCTTCCCCTTGTCATCAAACTCGCTCTTTGACGTCATCAATTTGTTTTCTTCTTTTGGTTTATGGAAACTCTCGAAGACAGTTTTCACGTCCTCTGATTTACTCTCGTTGAACGTCACCCGTTTTCTAGCGCCGACCCCAGTGAAAGACGTCTTGGGTGGCTCGCCATTGGCTTCACCGCTTCGAAGGATACCCTTTGGTATAGTCTCTGTGGGGGAAGCTTCCCGAATGTTCTCACGGTTCCTATAATGATACAACCGCCGATTGGTGAGTTCTTGAATCAACTGGTCTTTGATCGGGTCACGTGATTTGCGTTCGGTAACTCTGTCTAGAAATTTCCCGTCCACCGAGTCAACTCCTTTTATCAGACACTCGATTGGGTTGGTGTCCGATGACGTCATTAGCATTTTGATGAGAAACTCGTAGAACTCTTCAACGCTTTCTTCTTCTGAAGTTGTTTGGAGAGTATCTGTATTGATATACATTTTTTTTAACAGTGATGAAATCTTTATGGGAAATCAAAATTAGCAGCGAATTGTGGGCGCCATACTTAACTAATAGTTATAATACACGAGTCAGATTTTTTTTTAATGAAATTATAGACAGAAATACATCATTTCGATTAAAATTCAATCAAATATCGAGGTTTCACTAAACGTCTTTCCTCATTGCATTATTTAATTATTGCATTATTTAATGATAAATATTAATTTATCAAATTATATCACGAGCATTACATTTATTTATATATATTTATAATTTACCAAAATATCTCAGTTAATGCAAAGATTTTCAATAATAGAATCCAATTAATTTTTAATGCTGATTATAGTAAAATATATTTTAAATTTATTAAATGAATATTCAAATATTCGTAATGCATAAAAAATGAAATTCTAAAGATAGATTATATATAATCTACACTAGTATATTTCTTGAATGAATGAAATGCATTACCTCCACTTGTTTTTATCTCGTGTTTTGAGTTCGTCACTTCCGGTGTTTGTTGACTTTCCTGTGCTTCCAAACTAGTATCTTCTTTTTTACCATCATGCGACATGACAGAGACATTTTCTTCTCGATCTGACTCTTTTTCATGATCGTTGGTTTCTTTCGTTACCGTGTCTGACGCGATACTTTCAGTTTGTTGCGTAGAGTCTTTGAAAGAGTCTGTTTCGGTTTTAACAGACTTTACTCTGTCATAATATGAAGTTTGATCCATTGCAAGGTCCTGCTTTTTGTCAACAGTTGCTGAATGATTAGCATTGACATCATTACCTTCACTAAATTTGTGTAAAATTTTATATACGAAAAAACTGTTATTGATTTGCTCGACAAATTCACCTTCGATACATTTAAAATAAAGGTTATCTTTATCGATCTCAATACCTCCAGTTTCAAACTGGCACAGTTCAAATTCGCTAACTTCATTGTATTTCGTAGCCGACTGCGAGACATTGCCTTCGGTTCTGTGTGGTAAACATTCTGATTCGCAGTTATCAGTCAGCTCTGGCTCCGACGTTGACAGACACGTATCTGTTTTGTCTGAGACGCTGTTGGATTCGAGCCCCTCAGAAACTGTATGTTGAGTTTCAGGTTCGATATCTTTCTCCTGGTTTGATTCTTTCTCTGTGAGAATATCGTGACACGGTTAGAATTAGAGACATGCGCACAATCCAGTTTCAATCATCTAATGACACAGCTAGCAAGAACAGAGACAATCGTTGCTACTTCGCTGTTGCCCTCAGCTCCTCGTTTACGAACACTAAATGATAGTTTAACTAATTTCAGCAAATGTTAAACGTATAATTGTTGTCAGTGTTGATTTCAGAGTTAAAAATTGAAGACCTTAGTGCTAAAAGTACATAAGTCACAAAATACACATTTTGAGATAATCACGTTCAAATATTCTTTTTGTCTATAACATGTGAACATTTTCATATTTTGTGTTGTTTAATTAAGGACTTTGGCACAAGTTAATGTGTTCAAATTTCTGCAGTACACATGGCTAAACCCGATAAGAAAAGGCCACAGTTTAGATTGATTCTGACAAAAAATGTGACTTAAGTACTTTTAGCACTAGGGTCTTCAATTACATCCACTGTTGCATAGTTAACAAAACGGTCTCTTTCCAACTGATTACATACGACAGTGTTGTTTTTTGTCAGCTGCTGTTGTTGTTGTTTTTTTCCATTAATTTATTTTAGAAACATTCATCTGCATTAAAATATAATGAAGTTATAATCTACGAATGTAGAGAAAGGTGATTTTTATTTTTACAGTTTTCCAGTTTCGTATTGTTTTTTACATTTTGTATATATTATCTTTTCAGGTAATTATCTTTTTCCTTTTTTCGGTACTTTTCCCTCTATGAACATACCAGTGTGAGGATCATTTACCCGCAGCACTATACCCGTGTTGGGAGATATATACCCTTAACACCATAACAGTCTTAGTGATCATTAACCCCTAAAACAATACCATTCTTGTGGATATTTAACCATGAAATCATACCTGTCTAAGTGGTCATTTACGCCTAAAACAATACCAGTATGGGGGTTATTTACCCTTAACATGATACCAACCTTAGTGATAGTTTACCCTTAAAATAATAAAAGTTTATGGGGTATTTACCCCTAACACCATACCAGTCTTTCGGTCATTGTCTGCTTGATACATAAAGGGGGAGCAGTTCTCATTCAGAATATCAGAACATTTTTGGACGACCAATGCCGACGTCCGCTCCAGGGCTTCGCACAGTGTGTGGAAGTCGATTTCATCAGCGTCTTGGTGTATCCACTGCCGTCCAGATTTGATGGCCTTCGAGGAGAAAATATAACTGCTTGTTATTGTGAAAAATAAATTATAATTTTCGCTGGTCACCGATCAATTTAAATAATATTACCTTTCATTACATTTTATTATGTAAGCTTATAGCTTACATTATATTATTTATCACAATTTGTTAACATATGTAGTTTTAAAAGTGCCCCTTACTTTGGCTTTGGAAAAAAAAATGTGTGAATTTTACAAGTATAAAACTTTAATTAAATTACGAACAATGTTATTATATTTTTTTTCTGTGTGAGGCAATTGAAATATTATTTTCACATTTTTTTTTAAAACTTAAGTTTAAAAAGTTCGATAATTTGAGCGCTATGAACGTGTTGTGGTAGTCAAACGTAAATCCACTTAAATCCAAGTAAATCCACATAAATCCATAATGATACTTTCAACAAAACAGACATGTCAGGAGAAGATGATGTACATTAGATTTCATCAGACAGCACATTATGATTTTTTTTCATTGTTTACGAATCTTCTACATAAAATGTTGTTGCTTTGTTTGTTTTCTTTTGTTTTTTTGGTTTATTTTTGTTGGGTTTTTTTGCGGGATTTCCCATTTTTAAAAAAGTGTGTTTTTTCTTGTTTACAAATTCGCATGGTCTTTTCAATTAGGTTACTTATGTCAAAGATTAAGTTTAGTCATTTTTATTGTACCTTTATAGCGTGAGAATGCACTAAAAAAGGAGCAAAGTTTATTTTTATTTACGAAAAAAAAATAACTTAGGTATTTTTAGATTTGCTTAATCTGTAAGAGTCTCAAGATGATCAATATTATGTGCGTTATGAAAAATATTGGACCATGAAGAAAACACTTCAACTATTAATTACATTTTCGATCACTGCTACCGTGTCTGCTAGTGAAGATTTCTGCTCCTCCAGCCAGGCCAGCTGCAGGCAGATGACACTGAGTTGTCGCCTGCTTCGTGTAGACATCTGCAAATAGACATGACAAACATTGAAAGGAAAAATCAATCACCTATGATACAACTAAACAGAGGCAAATATTTTCTACTTCGTCAATGTTAAGTTTTAAATCCTCCGGTTAAATAATGCAAACTGATGGTTCCCTTATTTTTGGTAGTGATATGTCGCTTACTTTTGGTAGTGATATGTCGCTTACTTTTGGTAGTGATATGTGGCTTACTTTTGGTAGTGATATGTGGCTTACTGTTGGTAGTGATATGTGGCTTACTGTTGGTAGTGATATGTCGCTTACTTTTGGTAGTGATATGTCGCTTACTTTTGGTAGTGATATGTCGCTTACTTTTGGTAGTGATATGTGGCTTACTTTTGGTAGTGATATGTGGCTTACTGTTGGTAGTGATATGTGGCTTACTGTTGGTAGTGATATGTCGCTTACTTTTGGTAGTGATATGTCGCTTACTTTTGGTAGTGATATGTCGCTTACTTTTGGTAGTGATATGTGGCTTACTGTTGGTAGTGATATGTGGCTTACTGTTGGTAGTGATATGTCGCTTACTTTTGGTAGTGATATGTCGCTTACTTTTGGTAGTGATATGTCGCTTACTTTTGGTAGTGATTTGTGGCTTACTGTTGGTAGTGATTTGTGGCTTACTGTTGGTAGTGATATGTGGCTTACTGTTGGTAGTGATTTGTGGCTTACTGTTGGTAGTCATATGTGGCTTACTGTTCGTAGTCATATGTCGCTTACTGTTGGTAGTCATATGTCGCTAACTGTTGGTAGTCATATGTAGCTTACTGTTGGCAGTCATATGTCGCTTACTGTTCATAGTGAATTGTCATTGGAAACAGCTATTAGGGGAATCTAGACACATCTACATAACTTTTATAACATGAACGTGACGTCAAAAATTAACGCTTTATATATATACCAGTTATAGCCCGCCAAACATTGACGACTGTCATGTGTGAACTTCACCTCTATTAAAGTTACTTAACAAAACATGATCTCAAGTAATCCACATTTAAGAATCCAAATTTTTGTTAACCCCCGTCCCCCACATGTTACGCCACTGCACACTTTTTATCTCACGCCAATGACAGAACATTAATAGTCTGATGTCCCAACCAGTTTTAAACTGAATATTTTTAACACCATGCTTAACTTGAGACAATTTCATTTTCCGAAAAGAAAATATTACACGCCAAACACAGGTCCGCTTTTTTTTTTTTTTTAAATATCATTTGGCGTAGTTATCGGGAATTATATTTTGCGCGCTAGTGAACTCACTTTTGAACCATGCTTTCTTTCAAAAATATAGAACTATTTGTAATGTACTCTCAGTACCAAATACGCTGAATTGGAAGCAGCAAGCCTTTCAGGAATCAGCCGTAAATGGAAGAAATCACCCTAGAAGCGTAATATACATGGGGTGTTTTTTTTGTTTTTTTTTAAATTTTGGGGGGTCTTTTCAAAAATGTAAAACACGAAGATGACCAAGTTCATTTTTTCACGTGAGTAGAAGCCTTGACTTGAGCTGTATTTGGTTTAAAGTGAGTGAGGGGTGCTCGATTCGTCAGACTGGACATAGACCAGGATGTGTTTGTGAATTTTTTCGCTGTGCTCTCTATGGGTTCTACGACGCAGGAGTTGTCATAACGCCTACGGGACTCCATCTCCTGGTTTCGATTTCAGAGTTTGCCTTCTTTGGGATGTGTTGTCATCCCATCCACCCGCCCTTTTCTTTGTCTGTGCGTTTTCTGGGGATTGAACTCCAGTCCACTAGCCTGAGATTTACTCAGTTTAGACCACACGGTCATCCAGCATCCACTTAATGATCTATGGACAGATCAATGGAGTAAGGATCAGTTACGATGGGTTATCGATAGAAGCGTAGGGATTAGTTGTTGACAAGATAAAAAAAAAATTCGATCTGGTCTCCTGGATTTGAACCCCAAAAATAAATGATATGTGCCCAGTCCTGGTGGGTAAGCACTCTGTTCAGTGAATCGTCTTTTTTGATAAGACCCGATCGTAGCGTTACGACTGGTGTGTAAAGTTCAAATGTCATCGTGTCAAGGTCGCCTCGAGCTTACATCAAAGATAAGGTTGTTTTGTTATTGTTTTTTGTTTTGGTTTGTTTTGGACATTCTAATCATGGGGAGATAATAAACAAAAGGGGATAACATAGATTGCAGTGTTTAAAAGAAGTTCTAGTTTTATCAAACATAAAATTTAAAAACTTTTGAACATAATTATATCTTGCGTAGGGGAACACATGTTATGACAAGAGTCGTAGCCAAGTTTAGAAATTATATACACTAAGGGAATGATTTTTAAGACCAAATTTTATTAAAATACATAAACATAATTTTATTCAATGGATACAATGCAAATCCCATTTATAAAACAGCTACAAGGGTCAAGGTCTCCATATCGCTCCCCCCACCCCACCCAAAAAATTATTTTTTTTAATCGATAAATACATTTTTTTTTTAAATTAATAATTGCGGCGGGGGTAGTGGGGGTTTGCGGCCCGGGGGGTTATTGTGGGGGTTGCACTTAAATGAATGGGGGGGGGGTTGTTGTTGTTGGTTTTTTTCAAACAGAGGAACAATAAAGTGCTGTGCTATTGGGAATAAAATTCTTTCAAACATGTTATCGAATTCCTCATGCATCCGCAGAGGATTGAAACCCTAGATCTTCTTTTTACAAGACCAACGCCTTACCATTCGGCCATAAAGGTCATGCTTGTTATAATCTGCAGGATACAATTAAAAAACGAGAAACAGCAGAAAATGTAATTTAAATATAGAAATATAACAACAAGCTTTAGAAATGATTTCAATAAAGCTACACTTTGTGATAATGTTAATGCTATATCGAAGCATACAAAATGAGAAAGGCGTACGTTAAGGAATAGAGGCAACATAAAGACACACTAGAGAGAGTCAGACATAGAGAAAGCTGAAAGACACACTAGAAAGAGTCAGATAAAGAGAAAACAAAAAGACACACTAGAATGAGTCAGAGATAAAGACAACATAAAGGCACACTAGAAAGAGTCAGATAAAGAGAAAACAAAAAGACACACTAGAATGAGTCAGAGATAAAGACAACATAAAGGCAAACTAGAAAGAGTCAGATAAAGAGAAAACAAAAAGACACACTAGAATGAGTCAGAGATAAAGACAACATAAAGGCACACTAGAAAGAGTCAGATAAAGAGAAAACAAAAAGACACACTAGAAAGAGTCAGATAAAGAGAAAACAAAAAGACACACTAGAAAGAGTCAGATAAAGAGAAAACAAAAAGGCACACTAGAAAGAGTCAGAGATAGAGATAATAAATCGAGAGATTATTTACTGTAAACAATTAGTTAATTATTTCATTTAAGAGGCACACAAATACCCCAAAAAAAACACAGTTATAAAATATAAATTATTTGGGTGATTGACTACAAATGTTGAAATGACGATTATAAAATGAATTTAAACAATTGATTTTTAAGAGTTACAAAAACATTTCCGTTCTACTAAGTGTTCTCGGGTGAACTACTGGCTAGAAGATGTATATAACGTTAATAGTTTGTTTCCCCGTATCTGAAGTTTGATAATTGGACTCGCTGTCATTTAAGCGATCAATCTTACAATCTCACTGTTTGGATACGCCTAACTCTCGAAATATAATGAAATGACATTTTAAATGCCCCTTACTTCTTTTGGTTTACAATCTCCTTGATGGATACGCCTAACTCTCGCACTATAATGAAATCACATTTTAAATGTTACTTACTTCTTCTGGCTTATACTCTATCTCGTGGGTCTTGGCTGATTCTCTTTTTTTTGCCACAATGTTAAAACATTAAACATGTTTCAAACAAGCAGGCACAGGTTATTTTAAGCCATGAAACAACCATAAACAGATTTGCACACACAGTGTTGGTGGACGTGATAACAGAGATTATAGTCGTGTTTATCAAATAAGATGTATCGACTGCATAATTGTTATCTTAGACGTCAGACTCATATTTATTTTTAAAGCTTACCTGTTTCGAGGTTATCACAATTAAATGAATTATATTTAGCGTGTGCCAGTGAACTTTCATTTGAAAAATTGACAACAATTGTCAGTCAGTAAGCTAACAAAGTCTTAACTTTATAAAAATATAATTGCTAATAATGGAGTAGTTTGCCATCAGGTTTAGTAAGTTAAAAGAAATAATTAACACGAGTTACGGGAAACCCCAATGACGAAACCGCTAAATAAAAGGACGTGTCGGCCAAAAGCCTTCTTCAGCGTAGAAAACAGAGTACAAAGACGTGATATCTATTTCAAAGAAAATGTTGAAAGTAAAAGGTGTTGCGTGTTTTTCATTATTTCATTTTTTTTTAAAACGACTTTTGAATATAAGAAACAAAATTATAAAACATGTATAACATATGTGGGCTAGTCGAAAATGCGGCAGTGTAATAACGTATTTGAAAAGGAGGATATTTACTAATGTAACGGTACAAAAAAGTATAAAATAGATAGACTAGTCTCTAATGTAACAGTGTTATAACGTATAAAATATGTAAGCTAGTCTGTTATATAAAAGTGTAAAACGAAAAAATAGGGTTGATAGACCATAATATTAAGGTGTCAAAACATATAAAATAAGGATGCTAGTCAACGGTGTAACAGCGAAGTAGCTTGCTTTCACAGCTTTAAAGTAGTCTTATGTCTGCATCTTAATGATGTTATAAAATATCATTAGCTAGTGCATTATAAATTCTGACACCACTTTAAAACAAGATTCCTTCAAAACGATAACCTGACAAACAATCGGCAGAAGCGGCACTGAGCACGAAGCTCTCTAACAAATTCAAATGATATATAATTTACATTTCATAATACTCCAATCAGCAGATGTACAAAGGTTGAAATCCACCGTGGTTTTAGCTCCAGCATGTGCGTTTCTTGGGAGTTGGGGCGAGTGGTGTGTCTTGTGGAATATTTACACAGCTGGGGTACCACGCTATAGAAAAGTACTACTAATAATAATAATAATAAAAGTCGCCTCTGAAAAATTTCAGACCTCTTACCTGGCACGCATGACGCTCGCTGCTAGGCAGGTTGTTTTTTTCACTCGGTACTACTTATATAAAACATTTTGAGTAGGGGGTCGGGTGGTTGCTATAAGGAAGCAGTCACACCAGAAGCAAAAATATACATAAAATATTATTTTAATTGATTTTTTTTTCCAATTTAAACAATAGTTGAAATTTTAACTATGCCTATTTAGTTTTCCATAACTTCAGCCAAAGTGAGGATACAAAAAAAAATCATCGAGTGTGCTCGGTACACGCTTATAGCCCAGCCTTTCAAAACTGTCCTCAGAGGTCATCTCTTCAAACAGTACTAAACCGACTCATTCTCACCCACCTCTAACTGATAAACAGCGCTCGATGCTGCTGGGGGCTGTGCATGGCTAGACAGGGTTAGATGGTATTTGGGTGGATGAGGTCAAGCTTTTTTACCTTCTGTAATTACCCATTTTTATGGGAAGCGCGGTGAGCCTAGGCCTAGGCTGGGGTACTGCGCTATTCAAACCCACCTTAATAGTAATAATAATAATATATTCTAAATGTTTAACATTGTGTTCAGGACTTTAAGCATAGCTTGTTTTTAAACAAATTAGTTCACTGTGTGGTACCAAGTCATTCCATGCCTTGAATTTGTCGAAACAGATATATGGTCTATTATTGTGGATCTAAATTGATTTTATTGTTTTATACAATCAACTAAATTTGAAGTCACAACTTTAAAATTAAAATGCTATTATTAGGGTAAACAATATTTCGGAAAGTCCCGAAAAATATCAAAATTAATATAAGAAAATTAATATGTATATATGTATATATTTTTAATATGTAATAGGTTATACGTTTTAATTATAATTTAATCATATATTTCAGTAATGGGTGGGGTTCTCTAGAAAATTAGTTAGTTAAAACCAGTGTCAGACAGCTTTATTCAAGTAATAACTGAATCTTTTTCAAACTCAGTCATCCAGTTCATCGGGAAAACAATGGAAAGTCTATTCTGAGAATTTCCAAACGGGTAAACCCGTCACAATTTGAAAAACATCATAAAATTCTTTGAAATAAAAGTCCGGGGAATCGCTGCTCTGAATCGTGGTAGGGTAGAGACCAAAAAGAAAAATAAAAAAATGGCGATTTGACATGGTGGTTTAAATCCTCAGATATAAAAAAGTGATAGAACTTTTTTAAAGACATTTCAATGGGTCAGGAGAAAACAGAGTAATTCCCCATCCCACCCCAGCGACGTCCCCCTTTCCCCCAACTTTCCCCCCCCCCCTCAAATATTTCTAAAAATAAGTAAAATAAGTAAAATAAGTAGCAGAAATTAATAACCTTTTCTGCACTTTTGGACTTTGAATTGTGTCTTGCGTTACGTGACTTAGCTATGGCAACAAAGCCGATACGTAAAATGGCATCACGGTGTTGTCCGTAACAAAAAGTAAGTAACAGATTCAAAATGGAGAAAACTTATTTCATAAGGTAAATGACTGAAAGCTGTTTTGATCGTATACGTCGTGAACAAATACGATGGAATATTGAATTAATTTGAATTGGAACAATTTGATTGATTAATTCTATAGATAACTATCCTGTACCGTTTGATATGACTAGTCAGTTGTTCGTTTGTTTGAGTTTGATTGAGAGAGAGAGAGAGAGAGAAAGAGAGAGAGAGAAAGAGAGAGAGAGAGAAAGAGAGAGAGAGAGAAAGAGAGAGAGAGAGAGAGAGAGAGAGAGAGAGAAAGAGAGAGAGAGAGAGAGATAAAGAGAGAGAGAGAGAGGGAGAAAGAGAGAGAGAGAGATAGAGAGAGAGAGAAAGAGAGAGAGAGCGAGAGAGAGAGAGAGAAAGAGAGAGAGAGAAAGAGAGAGAGAGAGAGAAAGAGAGAGAGAGAGAGAGAAAGAGAGAGAGAGAGAAAGAGAGAGAGAGAGAGAGAGAAAGAGAGAGAGAGAGAAAGAGAGAGAGAGAGAGAGAGAGAGAAATGATGTTTACATACCGGAAGTCTTTTTTACAATTATTTTATTAATAACTTTTTGAAGGAAAAGAAGAGACATTTTGATTTATTTATTTATTTATTTTGAAACTAAGTTAAATCATCGAATGAATTGATATTTAGAAATATATCTTCGAACTGGACTTGTCTTTGAAAATAGTTCTCCTTATAAAATTAATTAATATGTTAAATATTATTTAAAATGTATTTATTTGATGATTTGAACAATTATTATTATTTTTTTTTTAAATTTTGTCCTTTGTACGATTGTCATAAATTGCTTGTCGGTGTAATCTTGATAATGGTAGATTGACATTGGTGTGAGTTACTTTGTCTTGGACCTATTCAATACTTCTCTTTTAAATGTGACGTTTAGTCCGAATCAATACATCTCTTTAAATGTCAGCTTCAAAACGAATCTGTACATCTCTTTCATTGTGAATTTTTAATCCAAATTAAAAGACCTTAGTGCTAAAAGTACTTAAGTCACAAAATACACATTTTGAGATAATCAAGTTCAAATATTTTTTTTGTCTATATGTCGCATAAGAGATGGAATCGGTGGGCCGTCGAGCGTGAGCTCTTAATGCCCCCCCCCCGGCGCTCCCCCACACAAACCAGAGCACTGAAGGACTCAACCCGACTCCAGCCCGTGCGGGAGGGCGCCGGGAACCTCCCCCTTGACCTAGAGGAGGCCCGGTCGACCGAGGACGCTGCGTTTAAAGCGTCCGCAGTTAACTCTCTGTGGGTCAGGACGGCTTTGCTTCCACTCCGGTGGTTTGGTGTTGCGTTACCAACCCCCACCGCCCAGGGAGTCTTTCGGTCGGGACGTTGGTAGTGGCGGGACGAAACGGTAGCCTAGGGGCGGCTTTCTCACGGCCGCGTAGTTAAAATCATCGGCATGGGTTTTGAGGGCCACCCAAGCCTCATACCCATTAACAGCAACTAGTAATCATGTTAGTGGCAGCTCCCGTTGCGTTGGGAGTCATGCGTTTGGCCGGGGTTTTTTAGCTTCGGGTGGACAAGTCCCCCCTACTAGTCCGCCACGCCGCGAAGAGGCAAAACCCCATGTGGACGCCCCCGAATTTCTTCGAGGACGCGGTCGCTTATGCAACCCAGTTTTTTGTCTATAAAATGTGATCAATTATATATTTCTTCTTGTTTAATTAAGGGACTTGGGCACATTTTAATGTGTTCAAATTTCTGCAGTACACTTGGCTAAATCGGATAAGAAAAGGTCACAGTTTAGATTGCTTTTGACAAAAATGTGACTTAAGTACTTTTAGTACTAGGGTCTTCTAAATGATTACATCTTTTTTATGTCTCTTTTAAATCGCATTAGTGCAACACCGAAATATGCATAATGTGGCTTACCATATATTTAAGAAATTCACCCGAACCTGTAAGAGTAGATATTACCAAGGGTATACTAACGACAACAAATGAACAACCGGCAAAGAGAGATCTTCCGTTGATGTTGTCATGAAAAACAATGTGTCTAGGGTGAACTTCTTGTGGTGAGTCTCATTCGTGACTCTGGCTCGTATTCCTGCGTCTAAATTTGGTTGATCGAAAGCGAAAAGAAAGGAATATGTGGAGGGGAGGGGGAGGGGGGTCCGTGTAACAACTGTAAGATGAGCTCTTCTCGTAGTGTAGTCCCCAGGACTTCCCGTAAAGCCCTACAGGGTCGTCCTTGTAGTGTAGGCCCAGGAGTTCTCGTGATGCCCTAGAGGGTCGTCCTTGTAGTGTAGGCACAGGAGTTCTCGTGATGCCTTACAGATTCGTTCTTGTAGTGCAGTCCCCAGGAGTTCACTTAATTAATGGCGTAAAGAGTCGTTCTTGTATTGAAAGACTTGCGCACAGTTAACAGTAATTCGCTGAAATGATCAATGTTTCTGAGTGGATTAGAGTGATGGTTGATCTAAACCAGGACTATCTAAACCGGGACGATCTAAAGCGGGGACGATCTAAACTGGGACGATCTAAACTGGGACGATCTAAACCAGGACGATCTAAACCAGGACTATCTAAACTGGGACGATCTAAAGCGGGGACGATCTAAACTGGGACTATCTAAACTGGGACGATCTAAACCAGGACTATCTAAACCGGGACGATCTAAAACGGGGACGATCTAAACTGGGACGATCTAAACTGGGACGATCTAAACTGGGACTATCTAAACCGGGACGATCTAAACTGGGACGATCTAAACTGGGACGATCTAAAACGGGGACGATCTAAACTGGGACGATCTAAACCAGGACTATCTAAACCGGGGCGATCTAAACTGGGACGATCTTAACTGGGACGATCTAAAACGGGGACGATCTAAACTGGGACGATCTCGATCAATCGTGATTGTTTTTTAAGCCTATGCGAACTCTGTTCTTTTTTATGCATATTTCTAATTAATTTAAACTGTAATGTACAAAAAATTCACTTTGTTTTCTTGCAGGTAAAGCTCATTCTTTCAGTCCTTTGGACACACGCATACAGTCTAAGGACTCACGTTAGTGACATAACTGTGTCCACATGTAACAAGTGCACAGTGTCGACGTACTTACCACAGGTGACAATATCAGTTTATACATATGAAAAAGTTGAAACTCCCTAAAGTTACTACAAGTGAAACTATTCGCGGACAGTGAACAAAATGGTCGTCTCGTTGACACTGTGGAGTAGCCAGTTCAAGCTTGTGGCCCTGATGTTCTCTTCATTTAACTTTTTGCAAGTTATAGACTTTGTTATCCCTTTAAGCCATCACAAGCTCCACAAGATTGTGTCCGTGCAAGACTACGCCTGGCGTGACGTTGAGACCTCAGTCTTCGCGAGGCTGCGCAATAGAAAAGAAATAGATCCGGTAGGAATTGTATCAAATATTAACTGCTTAGTTTTCTACAAAACTGCGGTCACTCAAAGTGACGTCAACATCTCGGGTTTATTGACTTACGATCATTTGCAGGTTCCGGAAGTGAAAAGGCTTGTTTTAAAACAAGGTCACGGCGATTCCTGCCAGCCCTGAACACTAGTCAGAAAATTGAGATTTTTTATTTATATAAAGTATCAGCTGCGGCTCTGGACTCTGTTGGTGTGAAACATTTCTTTGTGGATTGGACTTTGAACAGACGCAAGGGTTTCGTCCCCTGGGACGATTGAGTGGACATAGCGGTCAGTCTCGACTCCTGGAAACGGGTAGAGGAGACATTGCCTTGTATTGAAGGCTTCACGTTATACAAATATGGAGCGTTTCACTGGAAGTTTCACTACAATAATCTGACAAACCCGTTTCTAGATATTTTCTTCTACAGGATGGACGAATCCTACGTGTGGGTCGCTACTCGTTATATCAGAAACATATTTATATACCCCACCAGATTTGTATTCCCTTTGGAGGAGTCCATTTTCGAGGGCATGAAGGTTCCCGTGCCGAAATTCGGTCTCGATAAATCAAGAAGAATATATGAGTATGACGTATGCTTAGTTCATATAGGACACATACAACGTAACATGAGCTTATTAGACGGTTATCCTGAGGGATACTCTCTAACGCAGTCGCCTTGCAAGGACTTAGCGTACATGTACACATTTTTTAACCTGGAAGGTTTCAAGTGATTGTTTTAATTCATATTTATTCCTTGTTTGACCTCTTTATGTATGACCTACTTTTTATGTATTCATTGTTTGACCTCTTTATTAATGACCTACTTTTTTAAATTCATTGTTTGACCTCTTTATGTGTGACCTACTCTTTCTTTATTTATTGTTTGACCTCTTTCTTTATGACCTACTTTTTTATTTCACCATATTAATGTTTCCAACTGATTTTTGTTCAGTGGCTGACCTTGATATATAAATGACCCCAAAACGTAAACACATTTACCTCTTAAATTTAAGCGTATCAAAAATTCAAATGGTTTTTATTGTTTGTTTATTTTTTAATTCGATTTGCTCGTAAGAAAATTGACGTTTCAATTGGCTAAAAATATGTGTGCATCGAATTAGTTTAGTTAACCTATACAATGTACTTCTTCAAATGAAAAGAATGAAAAAAAAGTCTATTAGACCTACCGTTGTACATTAAAAGTCCTCTTTTAATGCTAATTTACCTTATCATATTTGAAAAAAATGTCAGCTTATGAGAATCACACGGAGCAGAGGTTTCCTGCCTGTAGTACACGTACCCATGGGGTAAGTGGCGGATCTCTTGGGGGCACGTTAAAATTATGATAATGGGGGAAAAACGGCACTTGTAGGTGAATATTTCACTTTACATTTAAAATAACGTTTATTCACAGAAATATTACAGAGAACTTATTTGGTGTAGTTTTGAAATATTTATTACCCTCATTCTCATCGCATGCATACTTTAATAATAAATATCGTAATAAGCTTTATACAACTCTTGATTAACTTTGTTTGAATCTGATTTTTTTTTTTTTAACTATTATCCATAAAACAAGCCAAGAGTCAAATTATTTTAAGAGCCACATTGGACAATGTGATTACGAGATGAATAACTCTTATATTATTTATGTTAATTAATAAGGAATGTACTTTCATTCACAGTTTAGTACTTCCGGTTCACGAGCGCTTGACAGGCAGCTGTGTAATCGCTCCACATTTTCTCATTTTTGGATTATTTTTCTCAACTTTTATTCCTGGAAAAATGGATATGTTGTATCTGAAAGTCTCCTGGACGTATGATTATAATTTATTTCGAAAATAGCTAGGAATTGGTAGACTAATTCTAAGTTTTTCCATTCTATATTCGTGATTAATGTAAACAAAAACAGTCGACGTAATTAACAAACACTTCCGGTTCACAAGTCGATGTGCTGCACTGAAATATCTCCACATTTTCTCTTTGTTTCTCTCATATTTTTATTCCTGGATACAGAACAAAGTAGTCATCTCTTGAACTGCATTTCGCTGGTTATGAACACTTCCGTAAAACACTATTTAAACTGCTGTGTGGCTATCTTTTAGGCCACAATAGTGTATGTATATATCACAGTGTTTTGATAGACTAGGGAAATTTACTTAAAAGATATGCCCCGCCTTCAATATTCATCTACTATCCTGCGTCGTCTGTGTACCCCTGATGGCTATCTCCTTAGTGATGAAGTTCTTTCACGATGTCGATCATTATGTTTAATAAAAAAGAAAACTGCAAGAGGTTTTCGTGGGGGAAGAAGGAGGATGAGATCTCGACATTCAGCTCCCACGACAATAGTGCGCCAAAGAACTGGTGATGTTACGCTCATTAACGCGCAGTCATCTGTAAAGACATCATTGATCATCAAAGACCTTTTCACTGAGAAAAAAACAACAACAAAAACTCAAACTCATGATTTCACACCGCCTCGACGGGGCGTGAAGAGATCAAATCTAATTGATGTTGACTGCCAGCCTGTTGTGAAGCCACAATCACATAATTTCGGGATACTGTATTTTAACTCCCAGTCATGCAGGAATAAGACAATTGAGGTGTGCGATCTTGTTTTAGAGAGCAAGGCTGACCTTGTATTCATTACCGAGACGTGGTCTAAACATGTTGGAGACGAGGTCAAGCAACAAGAAATTACACCTCCGGACTACCTCCTTCACTCTTGCCCAAGGCAATCGCACAGTGGCGGTGGTATTGCTGTCCTTTATAGGAGCTCCTTAAAGAATGGTGTGGCGTTTTCAAAATCGGACGAGTTTGTTTCATTTGAGATGTGCAAGATGCAACTTAATTATGGTGAACAAGCGATAACGTTTCTATGCATATACAGGCCACCTCCTAATAAGCGAAATAAGTTGAAGATCTGTCAGTTTACAGCTGACTTTCTTCGGCTTCTGGAAACGTACGCCTCCACAAACAAAAACGTCGTCATAATCGGTGACACAAACTGTCATTTCGATTCCACCACCGACAGCTATGTCAAGACCTTAAAATCAGATCTTGACACACACGGAATGACTCAGCTTGTCAGTGTCCCGACACAGAAGCGGGGTCACATCCTAGATTGGCTGGTTGTCAGAGAGGATCGTGCAGCTATGATCTGCAACCTCATAATTGAGGACAAACTGATCTCTGATAATTTCCCAGTAACCTTTGACTTTGATTTGAGGAAGCCAGGGCGCCTTCTGCGCACAATCACATCCCGTGACCTCCGAAGGATAGATCGGGCGGCCTTTAGATGTGACGTCGCCGCCCTCAAGTATAGCGAAGATGATCCTGCTACAGACTACAACAGTGGCCTCAGAGTTATTTTAGACAAACATGCACCTCTGTCTACACGGCGCGTTACGGACCGCCCTTCTGCTCCATGGCTCACACCAGAAATAAAGGACGCGAAGCAGAAACAGCGACGTGCAGAACGCAAGTGGCGGAATTCTGGCTTGACTGTGCACCGACAAATCTTTGTTGAAAACAAGGAACGCACTAAGCAGATGGTCCTTGCAGCTAGGACTGAATATGTCAGTCACCGGATTGTAGATTGCAGTTCAAATAGGGACTTATTTCGCATTGTCGGTTAGCTGACCGGTTAACAGAAGGACACATCTGTGCCAAACAATATTGCTTTGGCCGAGTTACCAGACGCTCTAAATGATTTCTTTGTTACGAAAGTTAAGACGATCAGGGCGAGACTTGACATTTGCACAGATGCTCTAAATGAGTTCTTTGTTACGAAAGTTAAGAAGATCAGGGCGAGACTTGACATTTGCACAGACGCTCTAAATGAGTTCTTTGTTACGAAAGTTAAGAAGATCAGGGCGAGACTTGACATTTGCACAGATGCTCTAAATGAGTTCTTTGTTACGAAAGTTAAGAAGATCAGGGCGAGACTTGACATTTGCACAGATGCTCCCGAATTCCTGCCGTTTAATGGCACTCCTATGAGCGAATTTTTGGAGGTCACTGAATCGCATGTGAAGAAAATCTTGGTTGACTCCCCAAGAAAGTCATGTTTGGTTGACCCTCTTCCGGCAGGTCTGTTTTATGAATGTTTAGACGAAATTGTCCCTATCATTACTAATATCATAAATCAGTCTTTGAAAACTGGTTTTGTTCCATCCTCTTTTAAGGACGCGGTTGTAACTCCACTGCTAAAGAAAGCAAATCTCGACCCTAATCTGTTGGAAAATTATCGCCCCGTCTCTAATCTACCATTTTTATCAAAGATTTTAGAAAGGGTCGTTCTTCGACAGCTCTTGGATCACCTCACTCGGTGTGACTTGTTTGAGCCTTTTCAGTCAGCATACAGAACGCATCACTCTACTGAGACAGCCCTGTTGCGCGTCGTAAATGACCTTCTGTCGTCTTGTGGTGAGGGCCAGGTATCCCTTTTGTCGTTACTGGATCTATCGGCAGCGTTCGATACGCTTGACCACGGCATACTTCTCCAACGTCTGCCATATACGTTCGGTTTCACCGATACCGTCCTGAGATGGTTCCGCTCATATCTGACAAATCGGGTCCAATCAGTTACTGCAAACGGCTTTACCTCCAAGAAATCCATTATTGAATTCGGAGTACCCCAAGGCTCGGACTTAGGCCCGGTGCTTTTCACTATGTACGTTCAGCCCCTGGGTGCAGTGATCAAGCAGTTTGACATGGTATATCACATGTTCGCAGATGATACCCAACTTCAGAAATCCGTGATCCCCTCTCAGTTCCCTCAGCTTCTTAATATGACACAGAAGACATAAAATTCAAAAAGCACAGAATAATGCGGCTCGAATTGTTCTTCGTAAACGCAAATTCGACCATGCTAAAACTCTTCTGATAGAATTGCATTGGCTGCAGGTCCGCGCTCGCATAGAGTACAAAATCGCAACTCTGTGCTATCGCTGCTTGCATGACCTGGCGCCGTCCTATCTCCGAGCGATCATGACGCCTTATGTACCCACTAGACAACTCCGCTCATCCGATAGTGGCAAACTCTCGATACCGCGTGTTCGCCTTGAAACTTACGGAAAGCGCACGTTCGCATTTGCTGGCCCAACCATTTGGAACACCTTTCCTGACGCTCTCAAAAACAGCCAAACGCTGGAGTCCTTCAAAACAAATTTAAAAACTCATCTATTTCGCAAACACCTGCTGGAATGATGTTGTCTACCATCTTTTCCAGCTTGTTATTATCTCCCAGCTTAGTTTTTGTACCGCGCTTCGAGCCTTTGGGGATGAAGCGTGATTTTTCAAATGAACTTTATTATTATTATTATTATTATTAATTTGTGTTACATAATTTGTTTTAATATTAATTTTCATTTATAAGCAAAGGAACTTGTTTTTTTTTTTAACTATTAAATTAAAAAAAGAAAGGCTATAAAAAAATAAATGTCTAGATTTTTCGCTTTGCTTTTCTTTTTATCATATATGTATATATATATATATATATATATATATGCCAGATGTGTGAGATTTAAGGCCGAGATTAACTTAAAGGTATATAATGTAATTAGATTATGATGATTGATTATCACCATGTAAAGGTGATCAATACTGGGAGCAGAGGTGAGTGTGGTAAATACTGTGAGCAGAGGTGAGCGTGGTAAATACTGGGAGCAGAGGTGAACGTGGTAAATACTGGGAGCAGAGGTGAGTGTGGTAATACTGGGAGTAGAGGTGAGTGTGGTAAATACTGGGAGTGGTGAGTGTGGTAAATACTGGGAGTAGAGGGGAGTGTGGTAAATACTGGGAGTGGTGAGTGTGGTAAATACTGGGAGTAGAGGGGAGTGTGGTAAATACTGGGAGTGGTGAGTGTGGTAAATACTGGGAGCAGAGGTGAGTGTGGTAAATACAGGGAGCATTGGTGAGTGTGGTAAATACTGGGAGCAGAGGTGAGTGTGGTAAATACTGGGAGCAGTGGTGAGTGTGGTAAATACTGGGAGCAGAGGTGAGTGTGGTAAATACTGGGAGCAGTGGTGAGTGTGGTAAATACTGGGAGCAGACGTGAGTTCTGGTTCTGGTTAGGTACGTTGCTACATCCATAAACTGGCATATGTGCAACGGTTGGGGAAGCGATGTTGCCAATGTAACGGCTCCTTGAGGTGAGTGTGGTAAATACTGGGAGCAGTGGTGAGTGTGGTAAATACTGGGAGCAGAGGTGAGTGTGGTAAATACTGGGAGCAGTGGTGAGAGTGGTAAATACTGGGAGCAGAGGTGAGTGTGGTAAATACTGGGAGCAGAGGTGAGTGTGGTAAATACTGGGAGCAGAGGTGAGTGTGGTAAATACTGGGAGCAGTGGTGAGTGTGGTAAATACAGGGAGCAGTGGTGAGTGTGGTAAATACTGGGAGCAGTGGTGAGTGTGGTAAATTTGTCTTGCCTCATGTAAGTTCAATCTTAAAACAGGAAACATTGATTTTTGGGGGATTGGGGCTGAAAATTTGATAGCATTGACTTGAACGGCAATCCGTCTATCTGCCAATATTTCAGCTCGATGGGTTGACGGGAAGCGGGTGAATAAGCCGTCCGAATATTTTCCAAGAAATACACGAAGAAAAGTGGAGTTAATTTAAAGGATTTAAAATGTTAAATAAAGTTTAGTTAGTCAAAGAAAATGTCCTAAAATTTACCTAAATATTGACATTTTTAGCTCATAAATTTATTCTTAAAATTAACTTCAGATTCACAACAGAAACTGAGCTTTAAACTCCCCTTGCATCTCCACACCTCGGATTATAATTCAAATAGCAATTTTCAGTTTAAACTAGGAATAAAGACGTGGCTCTGGCAATGAAGAGCATAACGTGCAAAGAAGCTTACGTCCTTTGGGTTGAGGACCATTGCGCTAAAATGTAAACCCGTAGAAACATTATCTATTAAAATTATCGTGAAATTAGTATTTTAAAAAAAAAAAATTTAAAATCATTTTGACTCATTTCATGAAAGGGGCGATACAGCACTATGTTGAGAACCTTAGGCTAAGTTGTTTAAAAACCAAACGCAATGCATAAGAGGTTAAAAGAGGTTAAATAGGTTAAAGAATTCAAGTATTATTAATGAAAATTTTTAATATTTTCAACATCAAAACGTGAGGCCAGAAAGACATGGAATTAGGGGGACCGCCACAAACAAGAGAGTATTTGATTTCTTACAAAAATACACCAGCCAAACGGAGCAAGGATAAAACATTTCTATTCTCATTTTTTTTTAATCATATGGTACTTAAATTCGTACCTCTGGTTGTAGTAATATCATGTGGTGCTCAGCTCAGAATGAAATTTTAAGCACGTTTTGGTTTGGATCAACCTTAACCTAGTGTACTCAGCATACTGTTCTGAACAAAGAGCTACACTGACTTCATTAAGATTTTCCAAGACGTACGTTTTTTTTCTTTTACTTCTGATTTTTAGCCGAAGCGTGCTTTGAATTGAATAGTGTTTGTCTAGTGTTGGCAGCATGCTGGAAACACCGGGCTGGTCACCATTGGAGGAGCGACGACGACAGTCCAGGCTCTCCATGATTTGCAAGATAAATAATGGGCTGGTCCACTGCTCTGGCATTAAACAGAAACTCGTCCCTCTTCCCCCCCCCCCCATAGACAGCGACGAGGCCATGACAGGCAGTTCCGGCTCATACCAGCGAGAAGCCAGTATAGGAACTGCTCATTTCCTACCAAAGACAATCAGGGACTGGAGCAAGCTTCCAAAAGGAACAGTTGAGGCGACAACACTTGACTCATTTGCGTCTATTGCCTCAGGCCTTTCAACCCCTAGTGCATGATACCCTCAAACAGTTACTCTTGTGACCAGTGAAATATCCTCACCAACACCAGGCACAGAGACATTGCAAATCCCTACATTCATAGGAGCCATAATGATCAATAAATTGATCGTGGGCCCTTAATATATTGAAGAAGAAGAATTGTCTTTTTTTTTCATGCCAAGCCGACGCGTAATTTTACTCCACTATTTCTTTCACACTACGGCGCGAACGTAGTCACTCATTTATTATCATTTCGTTTTAATCGGAAGACTATCCTTTTCATCATAGGATATTTAATTGGCCATGTTAAGGATGGAAGAAGTATTCGAATTAATCATAGTTCCCGTAAAATAATGGACGAGAGTCTATGTTTTAAAATGCAAAAAAAAATATATTATTGTTAAAAAAAAAATTTGGAAATTTGAAAATAAAACTTGTTTAAAGCATTGAATTGCACTAGACTTGGCTCTGCACAAAGTTATTGCGTGCATATCCGGTTGGCGGTAGGTTTATTCGCCCCTATCTCTGTCTATTATTCATGGACAAGCTATTATCAGGTTTGAATAAAGTTTTAGACATATATTTTCTTGCTTTAATTTTTAAAAAAAATTTAATGTATAAATATATCATTTTCTTCCATTATGACCTTCCGAGATATACCGTATTTGGTAAATGTGTAGAGATGGGTCCGCGTTTTTTACCATGGCCGCCATCTTGGTTGCCCCGACCCGCGAACTTTTACGTGTTCACGGGTCCGGACAACCAAGATGGCGGCCATGGAAAAATAAAAGAACTCATGTTTTTGCTAAAATTAAGAATACATTTTTTTTTTAAATGAAAAAATGATCTAAATCTATCCCTCAACCTAACCTGAACCCTAAATTCCTCCCTAACAGGGTTTTGACCCTCTCTCTAACAGGGTTTTGACCCTCTCTCTAACAGGGTTTTGACCCTCTCCCTAACAGGGTTTTGACCCTCTCCCTAACAGGGTTTTGACCCTCTCCCTAACAGGGTTTTGACCCTATCGGAACCAGCGTTTTGACACTCTCCTTAACCTAACGTGGCGCTGGGCTTTGACCCTGAAAAGTAGGAAAATTTTTAAAAAAAACAAAGAAAAGTGGCCAAAATTAATTATAAAATAAAGAAGTAATGAAAACCCAACTTACATTTTCATGGAATACACTTTTACACACTTTATTTCAGGTTCCAACGAAAAGAATATCCAAAAATTAATGAAACACAGCGTGGTCAACCTCTAAGAGTATCTTAAAAAATGGCGGAGCTTATTATTATAATATTAACATATTTAATAGGCCAACCAAGGAAATTTTAAAAATTATAATTAATCAAACAATAAAAATTTGCCACCGTCATATTAATGAAAATGTAACTCTATTAAAAAAATTTTTAAAAAATAAGGGGAGTGAATCCACGCAAATGACGCCACGGACCCACAACAACACATCAGCCCCGTATTTTCCGGCGTAAAAGACGAGTGGCTAATTAAGATAGATCGTACCTCATTTCATTTGCGTGTTTATTGGGAGTCACTTCCCTTTATACTTTTTTTTTTTGTTAATAGAATTACCGACACCAGGCCGTGCGGAAAGGCGCCGGGAACCTCCCCCTTGACCTAGGGGGAGGCCGGTCGACCGAGGACGCTGCGTTTAAAGCGTCCGCAGTCCACGCTCTGTGGGTCTGGACGGCTTTGCTTCCACTCCGGGGGGTTGGTGTTGCGTTACCAATCCCCACCGCCCAGGGAGTCTTTCGGTCGGGACGTTGTTAGTGGCGGGACGAAACGGTTGCCTAGGAGCGGCTTTCTCACGGCCGCGTAGCTAAAATCATCAGAATGGGTTTTAGTGACCACCCAAGCTTCATATCCATTAACAGCAACTAGTAATCATGTTAGTGGCAGCTCCCGTTGCGTTGGGAGTCATGCGTTTGGCCGGGGTTTTTTAGCTTCGGGTGGACAAGTCCCCCCTACTAGTCTGCCACGCCACGAAGAGGCAAAACCCCATGTGGACGCCCCCAAGTCACCTCGGGGACGCTGCCGCTTACTAGAACTAATCCTTGCGATACAGATATAACCCCTTAGCGATATAGAAATAATACGCCAGCAACTTAGAGAAATAACCTAAAATGGAAATCAGTACTTGATATTTAACATATGCTGGATACGATTTCAAGTAGACGATAGAGTCAAAATGGAGCGCGGAGATCGGGTTTAGTTTTTCACACCCAATGGACATATTCTATTTAGTAATTAATAGTTCTTTTAAGAAACTACGTCTTGTGATATGTGCAAGACGTTTACTCAATGCTCAAAGCCATTAATATGTATACGTAAACATGTGCATTCTTTGTGCGATACCCGCAGCATTCCCACGATCCATCTTTAAAACAAGAAAAATAAATACAAGCCTTAATATTTTTAAATATAAATAACATCCATAGATTGTTCAGGCCAAATATATGATGAGAACTGCATGAAGGAGACCAATCTGACACCTGCCTACAACAAGCGAACACAACTGCCTGCAGACACAGCTTTAATTCTCGCAAACAACAGCAAAATGAAAAGCTTCTTAAATCACATCTTTCTCAGAGTAGGTTGTGGAAAATACAGGCTTCTGGCCCTGGCGGCCGCCGCCTCGACTTTCACCTGCGTAATTATATTTTTTATCCCAGCTCGCAACGCTGTCTTCCGTTCTTCCATTGAATACGCCTGGGAGGACATTCCGACCTCCGACCTTATCAGGATCCAGTACAGTGAATATGAGGTTCCAGAGGGAATGCCGCTGCACGTTTTCTGCCCAGCTGCCCGCAAGCCCCCGATCAACAAAAGCGACGTCGACACAGCGGTCATTCTGAGCTACAGTTATTTACAGAGTCCGGAAGTTAGACGACGGGCTTTAGACAACGGTCACGGACGGTTCCTGCCCGTACTGAATCTCAGTCAGAAGCTCAGTATTTTATACTTGTATAAAGTTTTATCTGCAGCACTGGAGTCTGTTGGTGTGAAACATTTCCTGGTGGACGGCTCTCTGCTGGGCCTGCACAGGCACGGTGGGATCATCCCATGGGACGATGACTTTGACGTGTCGGTCAGTCTGGACGCCTGGGACCTGGTCCAGCAGGCATTGGCCTGCGTGGAAGGGTTTACGCTGAACAAACGCAGGGACGGCCACTGGAAGTTCCACTACAATAGCGGCTACTACCCGTTTGTGGACATCTTCTTCTACAGAATGGACGAGACCTATGTGTGGGCCGCTTCGGATTTAGCTCGAAAAACGTTCATTTACCCCACGAAATTGGTATTCCCTTTGGGCGAGTCCATTTTTGAGGGTATGAAGGTTCCAGTTCCTAATGATAGTTTGAGCATAGCCAGAAGAATTTATGAATACCATGTATGCGATGCATATTCATTACATATGGAACGTAACATGAGCTTATCGGACGCTGATTCTAAAGGATATTCTATAACTCGAATGCCATGCCATAACATATCCTACATGTATACGTTTTACAATATGTAATATTCTTTTGCATGCCGTGATTGACCACCTTAAGTTTTTTCTGAATACTTAATAACTCTGTATTTGTGTCAATATTTATTTGTCTCAATAATTATTGGTCTCATTTATTTATTTATGTCAATATTTATTTGGCTCAATATTTATTGGTCTCGCTTATTTATTGGTCTCATTTATTTATTGGTCTCATTTATCTATTAATGTTAATATTTATTTGGCTCATTATTTATTGGTCTCATTTATTTCTTTGTGTCAATATTTATTGGTCTCATTTATTTATTGGTCTCATTTATTTATTGGTCTCATTTATTTATTGGTCTCATTTATTTATTGGTCTCATTTATTTATTGGTCTCATTTATTTATTTATGTCAATATTTATTGGTCTCATTTATTTATTGGTCTCATTTATTTATTGGTCTCATTTATTTATTGGTCTCATTTATTTATTGGTCTCATTTATTTATTGGTCTCATTTATTTATTGGTCCAATTTATTTATTTATGTCAATATTTATTGGTCTCATTTATTTCTTTGTGTTTTGTCTCATCATTTATTTGTCGCAATATTTCTTTGTGTTCATTATTATATGTCTCAATAAGTTTATTTGTCTAAATATTTATTTGACTCATTTATTTATCTCAATTATTTTATTTGTCGCAATTTGTATTCGTCTTATTGTATATTTGTCTCGACAATTTTATTTGTCTCCCTATTTATTTGTTTCACTATTTATTTGTCTCACTATTAATTTGTCTCACTATTGAAATGTCTCATTCGGAAATAGCGGCAGCGGGCCGTCGAGCTCGCGCTCCTTATGCCCTCCCTGGCGCCCCCCCCCCCCACACCTGCCAGGTGCCGGGTTTCCCCAACGTCAGACCGTGCGGGGGAACGCCAGAGACCTCCCCGGGCGTGAACCGTCCCCACCAGCAACAGGTCGATCGGGTTTGCCAAGGGAGACCCTCCCTGTCCGGAGACATCTGGTCGACCGAAGACGCTGCGTTTAAAGCGTCCAGAGTCCACTTTCCTAGGGGCCGGGACGGTAAATTAACGTCCTAATATCTCCCCCCACCCGTCCCGGGGAAGCATCGGACGCCCTCTAAGAGGGATTCTACAGTGGGTTTCCACCTCGCAACTAATTCGAGAAGTAGCTGGGACGAAACGGTTGCCTAGGAGCAGCTTTCTCAGGGCTGCATATTTAGAATCATCGTTCATAGGCTTCCACCACAGCCTCTCGCCTCATATCCCTTAACGGCAACTTGTAATCATGATCCCTACCCTGTGTTTGCCTTTTCTTCCCCCCTGTGAAGTATCACAGGTGGCAGTCCTGTAAGAGCCGTTTATTCCAGGAACTACCAATACTACCATGCATGTCCCTGGCTGCCACGCGGGACACGCAATGGTGGTTATGTGCCCCGGGTTAACGCGGAAGGGAGTCGGTGGCCAGCGCTTCCAAATCGGCAAGCCACCACTTCCAAATCGACAAGCCACCACTTCCAAATCGGCAAGCCACTACAGGCTTGTCGATCGGAATCCCGGGGACTCACTATTAATTTGTCTCACTATTATTTGTCTCACTATTTATTTTATCCAGTAATATGCCGCTGACACTATCTTAATTCACCAAGGCTTGAACTACCTTTTAAAGTAGTGAACACGATGTTCAATAGTCATGGGCGCGTAACTGAACAGCAAACACTGAGCTTCAGCTTATTTCGTGAGTTACCTCCCCTGAATGGTTATTCTTTTTTTTTTCCAACTACCACGACTTTTATATTTGTATTTGTAATTAAGGCGTAGTAGATCTGTATGTAAGTGTCGTTTGGTTCAACTATAATTTACCTCATAATACTTGCATCTCGTTTTAAGGTAGATTACATCTGATGATGTCTTTTTGTAATTGATTGTTCTTCATTTTCACGACTTCGAGTGCCAATAAAGTTGTAATTGTTTTCCCTGCAACTTCAAAATAGTCATTTATAGTTATTTGTGTATTTTTAATGAATTTATTAGTTTACCATAAATTCAATTGTTTTACTTTGAAATGGTTTATAATAGTTATGACTTGGGTTATAAAACAATAACGTTGGACAGTCATCTTTTATTGCACTCGAAGTGCCCACTATATTTTTTGGGTGAACGCGCCCTTTCAATGTTTGAACTCTATCGCGGTGGTTCTCAACAACACATTAAAAACGATTTGTATGGTCCTCTTTCAACCCTCGCAAACACCCGTCGCCCCCCCCCCCCCACACTATTATACGTGCACTTGCCACTTTGGACCCGTGTATCTCCACAATTTTACACCACTCAGCATAACCTTTCACTCGTCGCACACCAACGCTGCCACGCAGAACCTCGCCACAAAACCTAGCGCATTCAGTTACGGTCCGTCTACAAACACCTACTTCAGTCGCACTATTCTTTGCAGAGGCACTATTTTTTTAAGGCCCGTTACATTACAGTGATAACGCTATTATTTTTATCGCTAGCTCCATCACTCGCATAACAATGGAGTACCCCATGTAAGATTTAATTTGCTCTATTTTACATTTAAGTGACAGGTAAATTTTCGAACGTTTAAAATTAAAATGATTCTTTAGAGCATAATGAAAATACATTTTTATTCTAGAATTAGACGTTTATCTTAACATCCATTAAAATCCGTTAATTATTTCCATGAAACTTTTTGTGGCAGCCCGGTGAATTCTCGTAGCATTCCTTCGCCGCCACTTCTTCCGATGATTAAAAGTTAATTTTTTCAATTTAAAAAAAAAAAATTGTGTGTTTCTTAAAATAATTGGCACATTAATATTAATAAAGAGAAAAATTATCTCTAGCCCCAGTCAACAAATAAGCATATGATAGTGAAACTGAAACACAGAAACTCAAAGTAACACTGTTCGCGTACATCGACCATTTATTTATTTTTTTAAGAAAATGTTACTTTATTATTATTATAGAGTCATAGATTTGATTAATTTTCCTTAAATTCTTGAATTTTAACAGAATGATTAAATTCGGACGTTGAATTGTGTGGCTCCGTGAAATAATATCAAAGATTTCATTGGTGTAAGCGTTTAGAATATCCACCAAAGTTCAGATGATTGTACGGGAGAGGTGTTCAAAATGCTCATCAGTGTCTGTTCAGATTCAACAAAATCTCAGTGGCTACATGTCATACAGGAGAGGGATGAAAAAATAACTGTCTTCGAAAATTGCGAGCCAAGCTCAAAGACATATCAAAGACATATCAAAGACATATCAAAGACATATCAAAGACATATCAAAGACATAAAAGACATATTAAAGACATATCAAAGACAAAGACATATCAAAGACATATCAAAGACATCAAAGACATATTAAAGACATATCAAAGACATATTAAAGACATATCAAAGACATACCAAAGACATATTAAAGACATATCAAAAACATATTAAAGACATATTAAAGACATATCAAAGACATATCAAAGACATATTAAAGACATATCAAAGACATCAAAGACATATCAAAGACATATCAAAGACATATCAAAGACATATTAAAGACATATTAAAGACATATTAAAGACATATCAAAGACATATCAAAGAAACATCAAAGACATATCAAAGACATATCAAAGACATAACAAAGACATGTCAAAGACATATTATATAGATATCAAAGACATATTAAAGACGTATTAAAGACATATTAAAGACATTTTAAAGACATATCAAAGACATATCAAAGACATATCAAAGACATATCAAAGAAACATCAAAGACATTTCAAAAACATATCAAAGACATAACAGAGACATGTCAAAGACATATTATAGACATATCAAAGACATATTAAAGACGTATTAAAGACATATCAAAGACATATTAAAGACATATTAAAGACATATTAAGGACATATATAGACATATCAAAGACATATTAAAGAGATATCAAAGACATATCAAATACATATTAAAGACATATTAAAGAGATATCAAAGACATATCAAAGACATATTAAAGACATATCAAAGACATATCAAAGACATATTAAAGACATATCAAAGACATTAAAGACGTATTAAAGGAAAATTCGGTTCATAGCAAAACAATCTGGGTATTATCAAAGTCAGGATTTGTCAAATTAAAATACTGAAGTGATTAAAAGTTCATCCTAGTCTAATAGAACTCTTGCGTTTGTGTGTCGACTGTTGTTTGCACTCCTAGAACCATCGTCTTCAAATCTGTCAGTGCCCTTGACTCAACCACCCCACCCCTCGCCCAACGATGTCATCAACTTGTAATTCACCCGTATCTGTACTATAAAAATATCGCTGAAACAAACACGTTTTTATTTTTCCAAAATTTGAACTTTAGATCTAACAAGGCTTGTCATAATAGAAAGGCAACGAACCAAGAAGTAATCCCCAAACGCTGAATCAATGGGGCACGGAAAGACATGGCGGGCGCCAAAAATATAAGTGCAAAGCAATAGTACTTCTAGTCGACATCTAGGGCAGACAAATTATGAATGTCATACTCTCAGATCGCTTCGAAAAAAAATATTTAAAAGCTCTTGGATCTTAGTTGGAGTGACAACGTGTGATTTTATATGTACATGGTAATGTTTTCATTCTTCCTTGATAACTAACTGCTCATTTTTTAAAAAATTTTTTAAAATCAAAGACAATGTTTGTATTTTTAAAATTTAAGGAAACAAAAAAAAAAAAAATAAGTAGGAACATTTTGTTTAATGAATACCTACATTTATATATTTATAAGTTTTTGACCTGAAAGTGAGACTTAAGATCATCTCTGTATTAAAGCATTACTTTTATAAATGGGTAAACACATTTATTGGGAAAACCCGAAACTCTGCTGGCTTTCATTGAGTTGTTAATACCGTATTGCGAAATCAAATTTTAAAGCACGCTATTGGCCAAGATGACTTCTGCTTTAATTAGAATGAGACAGCGTCATTTACATTATGATTAGACATTAATTAATATAATCATCTATGAATTAATCTTGAAGTTTTAAAAATAAGCCCGATTAAATGTTATGATAATAGAACGTATGTATTTACGTCAATGTGGGTTTTCATTTGGTATAAGGGGCATTCTATTTTTGCCACAACTTATTATAAGAGTAAATGTTTATATATACATTTTTCATGATAGCATTAGTATCATTATAGTGCCATGGGTAGTAGAAACGACAGTAACTATTTGGGGAAACTAAATAAAGGTGGCATATTTATTTCGTTGTCAAAATAGCTTTCCTAGCTGGGGGTACCTACGTGGTGGGTGTGTTAACATCTGTATGCTGCCTTAATTAAGTTCATTGAATACTTTATAAAATATTTGCGTGTTAGCGTCAGTTCACACGATTAAATTTCGCGTCAAACTGTTGTGTGAACGCACTATTTTGTGCGTGGTTTCTTTTTTGGTGAATTAGATCAAATAGTAATTTGAAAGTTGTGACAAGGCTTCATACACGAATTGCATCAAATGCTTGAAGGAAAATTTGACCTGTTGAACCGTTCCTAAGGGGATAAAGATGCGATTGTCATAGTTTTGCCAAAGACAGCACAAATTATTCCACAGTGTGCCTGGGCGTATTTGATAAGTACAGTCGTATCTCAATTTGGTATTGGGAATCGGTAGATTGACATTTTCAAAAAAAAAAATTAAATTCTGTATTTAACCTTCTTCTAAAAAACATATGTCAATCAGAGAAATGACGACGTGTACATTTTTATGTGGGTGACCATGTTTAAATCCGAATATATTACATTCGTGAAAGAGAAGTGTTAAATTATTTGTTTAAAAATAAATGTGTGCTATACTAATTTAAGAAAATATAGTTGACGGACTCTGGCTAACATGGGGACACATTTACATAAACATACACGTATCTCTAAAAAAAGATGGAAAATAGATGCTTCAGTTTCCTTTCTAACAACGTGTCCAGGAATACAAACCAAGCTTGCTTCCGGGAAGTGGGAACCAACCTATAGACCAGGTGCTTGTTGAGACCCGCTGGTCCTCACTTGTGTGAGACCCGCTGGCTCACACAACCTACCGGTCACTTGTCAGTCGCTTGTCACGTGATCGACTCAATTAGGCCAGTACTGATGATAATAATGACTCATAGTCAGAAACAATGGAAGTTCCCGGTCAACCAGAAAAATGGTCAGCGTGCGACCAAGCTTGTGACCTAGGGTCAGCTTGTGTACCATTGGTTGACCAGACGAAAAATTAGAATATAGTATAGTAATCATATGTATGACCCAGAGGTCACCGTTAACTGGACTTAGGTCAGCGTTAGTTCGATCCCAGTATATATAGAGTTGTAAGTCAGTTAGTCGCTCTCTCTCGTCCCTGTAATTACGGTAGTGTAATTGACAGACAAGTCTGAGCCTGGCTTATGACTATTTGCTTTCTGGAGTGTGTCCAGTCAAGTGTCGTAGGGTTGGTAACATTATTATTGTTGTTAGTTTCACATGTTTGTAATGTTAGCATTTTGTTAGAGGATATGTTAGGATTATAGTTAGTTATCAAGTCATTGTTAGAATACTACGTTATATGTATGATTAGTAATATTGTGATAAGACTGTAATTCTTAGATGTAGCTTATGTTGTATCTATTATTCTCTTTACAGCCAGTTAGTTTAGCAGTTAGTTAGCAGTTAGTTAGTAGTTAGTAGTTAGTACAGTTAGAACGTTAGCTCAGTTCAGTCAGTTGAATGAGATTAGGCTCAGGGCTATAGAAGCATATGCCATAGCAGAGCTCAGTAGACTAGAACTCAGTACTGTATAAGACGTCAGCGGTTAACAGTTTAACCCTGACGCAGTAATTGCACAAGGAAGATAATAACGAGCGAGTAACGCACTAGAGAGATAAGGTCAGCAGACGACCCAAACAGAAGTGTTGTAGAGGTAGCAGAGCGTGGCGAGCAGTTCCTCCCCCCCCCCCTGCACAGCCGAGTGACCAGTGGCGACCCTTCCAGGGCTTTGTTGTGTGCTGTAAGAGTCTGGCAGTGTGTATAGCAGACGAGAACAGGCAAGAGAGGGCAAGCCGAGACGAACGTTCCACCGAACGTCCAGCATCATAACCTTGTATTAGTAAAGCATTGTATTTGTATCGATATTAAGTATTACTATTTGTATGTTTCTATATGTATTTAGTATTTTAAATAATTAAAATAATTATTTGTGGCTGAACCACTGGTGTTTTTAAGTAATAGTAACGTTATTGTTGTAACTGTTGATTGTAGTAATCATTCCCTAGACAGAGTCATAGTAATACTAATCAACGTATCGCTAGGGACCTTTATCTATATATATATATCCCCTGTTCTGAAAGTAATTATTCGTGGTTCGACATTTTGGGGACCAGAAATATATAGATAAGAATAGAATTTTCGACAGTGCTCCGTCTTTTCCAGCCCAAAGCAGATGGGCTCCAGACATAAAAATCCCATACAGTGGCTGTATTCTTTGACCTCAGACAAGCTTGTGCCAGAGTGTGGAGGTCCGAACAATCAACACAAGGCTTGGCAGCGAAACGTCGAGAAAGAAAACTATGGAACGGTGGGCTATCACAGGGGTCAGTCCTTAGTTACACGCTCTTCCTCGCCTAAATCAATGAATTGCCTCGAAAATAGCAACAAATGCAGAACATGTATGCGGACAACTTGTAATATGGAGTACTGGTGAGGATGCCAACCGAGTGCAAGAGCTTCTACAGCCTGACCATTCAGATATCAGTAGGTACCAAATATTTTTTAAAAAAACACAACATATCACAATGAATTTTATTTTTTTCTCTAAAATGACACTTTATAAAGTGGATTAAAATTGTATGAGTTACATAAGTTCAAGGATTTAAACAGTATAAAAGTGTGAATATAGAAATATTTGCGACCGAAATAAATTGTGCCTTTTCTTTATATATATTTTATTTAGGTCAAAAATGGTAATAGCTTATCAGTCAAATGAAAGCTGACTCGTGGGGTCTTTGACATTAATATACGTTTGTACTATCTAATTCATTCAAGCTTTTGTGTGGCAATTTCTTTGTGACTTTTAGCTCAGTCATTAAATATGTATTAGTGTAGGTGTTGAGGGGGAATCGGAAGAGCTCGTGGGGTGGGGTAGGCGATAGGAAATTTGATCAGTAGACCAAAGGTTTTCAAAATAAAATCATACGGTGACCGGTTCTGTGCTCCTTAAACTCCTGGGGATGTTCACAGTCACTGCCGAGCTATTGTCTGTAAGTATTAAGAACGAATTCCTATACACAGGGCACATATATCATAATAAAATTTATTGGGGAAACAGAAATACAATATCTAAAATGAAAATCCATTTTTTAGCAAAATAAAATTATGAATATGTCAATGGGAATATGGGCCTGCCTTTGGCAAAATAGATTATCACTATCGGCTACCATATTCATCACTGCCACCCGGGTACCCATACGGCGGCCGTAGTTTGAGAACCCCTGCACAAGAAACTTCTGAAATACGAAGAAACAAATGACAGATATAGAAAACTTGACTTTCTCTAAAAAAAATGTAATCTCCTCCCACAAGTAAATATCCACCCCACCCCTCACCCCCCACCCAGCCCCCCGCGACACCATATTTGAATACATTTTTTTTCCATCAAATAGTGGTGGCAAATAGAGGTGCCAAATAGTGGTGCCAAATAGTGGTGCCAAATAGTGGTGCCAAATAGTGGTGCCAAATAGTGGTGGCAAATAGTGGTGCCAAATAGTGGTGCAAAATAGTGGTGCCAAATAGTGGTGCCAAATAGTGGTGCCAAATAGTGGTGCCAAATAGTGGTGCCAAATAGTGGTGCCGAATAATGGTGCCAAATAGTGGTGCCAAATAGTGGTGCGCAAACCTTATGTTGTCTATCCGCCCCATATAACTATTTATGATCCAATAAATAGCCAATAAATGGGACACCGGTCCATGGAGAGATTTTGACGCTTTTGGGGGAAACGGGGCTCTAAATCGATGTTGGGTAGAGAAATTCAAAAAGCAACTGGCGGCTCTAATCTTGAGATTTGAAAAAGTGACTGATTTTTTCTTCAGACATGGTAACGACTCAAGGAAAAAAAGCCAAGTAATTCCCTACTCCAGACCCACCGATTTTCCCCACCGTTTCTAACAAAAAGATTTTAAAGTGAAACTGAAGAGAAAAAATACATTTTTAAGGACTTGAGTCTGCGTCACGTGACTTAACCTTTACGACAAAACTGGCCTTCAGAATGTTTTCCTTAACAGCACTCAATAAATTCAAAATGCCGGGAATGATTATTTCATACAGTTAATTACTGCTTCATGTTCCGACTGTTTTCATATTGCAAAAAAAAAAAAAAAAAAAAAAAAAAAAATTCCGTAGAACCAGGGTGAATAGGCTACTTGTCTGACCGTAGGACAAGGATAACGAAAGGGCTAGTTGTCCATAGGACAAGACTGTATAGAGAATGTGTATGTCGAACAAGGCTAAAGGGGAGTCTTTCCTGTCGTTAGTACCAGGCTGACGTAGACTGGAGGTTGCTGGATTAAAAGGGTAACCACTGGAGTTTGTTGGATCACAAGGGTACAGGCGGGAGGTTGTTGGGTCACAAGGGTACAGACGAGGGCTTGTTGGATCACAAGGGTAAATACGGGAGGTTGTTGGATCACAAGGGTACAGACGGAAGGTTGTTGGGTCACAAGGGCACAGACGGGAGGTTGTTGGATCACAAGGGTAAAGACGGGAGGTTGTTGGATCACAAGGGTACAGACGGGAGGTTGTTGGATGACAAGGGTAAACACGGGAGGTTGTTGGATCACAAGGGTACAGACGGGTGGATGTTGGATCACAAGGGTAAAGACAGGAGGTTGTTGGATCACAGGGGTAAAGACAGGAGGTTGTTGGATCACATGGGTAAAGACAGGAGGCTGTTGGATCACAAGGGTACAGACGGGAGGATGTTGGATCACAAGGGTAAAGACGGGAGGTTGTTGGATCACAAGGTACAGATGAGATGCCGTTGGATTACAAGTGTACAGACGGGGGCGTCATTTTTCATTTGAGGGTCTGAGTTCCAATCACCCCCGACCCACCCAATTTTCCCGGCAATCATCCCACCAGATCTGGTCATTAAGGAGATTCCTACAAGGGAACCGTTGTCTAGTCTCAAAGTAGTGCCAAAAACGGCGTTGTTCCGTTCCGACCGTCCCTTGATTTCCCAGTCACCAAACTCCCAAGTCTTATAACAGCATCGCAATTTCAATGGATTCGGTTGTTAGCATAAATGTTTGGTTATGAGCAAGTTATATTGAAATAAGGTTTTGGAAATCCTGCGCTGTATAACATTTTGAATTGTGCTGTATAACATTTTGAATTGTGCTGTATAACATTTTGAATGTAACATCTTAATAATAGCTTATGACTTTTGAACAATGAACAGGGCACGCAACGCAATGAGTATCTTCGTGTACATTAGCCTTGAATTACTCAATTATTATTTTTTTTCATTTTGAATGTCTCCTAAGTTTTATAAATGAGCGCATCAACGTATCTTGTTCATTCAACAGGAAGCACGTAGAGTTATATTTATAGAACATTGAAAAATAGCAGAATATGCAAAATTCCAAATGTTTGAAAAATAAAGACTCTGAAATTCGCGTAGAAAGCTTAGAGCCAAAGTTGGTTAAGAAAAATAAAAAAAATATAAACACTATGCAATAAGTAATTGAAATATAAAATTTTAAAGAAAACAAAATGACTTCATTTGAATAGTCATAGAACTTAGTAATTGTTAAAAGTTGTAATTTGTATATAAATTAAAATCCAATGGACCATCTCTGGAAGAGGACAGTTTTTTTTTCCTCATGAAAATCTAAAAGAATTAAGCGTCACACGCGTTTGGTATCTTCGTCAAAATTCCGGCTGATGATACAGGAGGTCAGGGGTCTCAAACTCGCGGCCCGCGGGCCATTTGAGGCCCGCAAGACGATATTTTGCGGCCCGATGCGTGACAGCAAAGTTTAGTGTTAATGCGGCCCCGCGAGTTTTCCGCCTTTTCATATCTTTAATGTGACCCTCCGCGACGGTTTCCGAGTTTTAATGTCTTGATGGTCTAATTTTTGGAAATGTGCATAAGTATTTGCTGTAATGTGGTATTGTTTTAGCCACACACACAAAAAAGTAGATTTATTTGATGTAACTAAAACTGTAGAAAAATGTATGTTGATTCAATGTAATCCACATGGTCATTGCTATCAACCGTCTTGTTTTTCAACGCTAGCGCAAAAGTAGCTTTGGTGACAGGGAAACATCAGCCATTTCCAAACATGAAAAAGTCCACATGGACTCTGGCACACCTTTCAGTAGTAAGTATGCTGATGCCATTGCAAAGCTACTTGAAGAATTCGATCACAGGTTTGAAGACTTCGAAACACACAGAGACACTTTTCAAATCCTAGCCGACCCTTTCTCCATCATTGTGTAAGATGCCCCCTCCCCACCCTTTTAATAAAAAATTCAAATGTAGCTGTATGATCTTCAGTGCATTTCGGAACTCGAGGCTAAGTTCAGGAAGGTGAGGGTCTAAGTTGCTTCCTCACACAAGCCAAAATTTTGCTCAGCTTGTAAGAAGAAGTGCTGCCAGGTCTCTGGCAACAAGGAGAACGAGGAAGTAAGTGAAGCCTAGTTCTTGAGAACCCTTCCTGCTTTATTTGTTATTAATAAAGGTTGGGCAGATTGTAAAAGTTTTACTTTTTTTGGATTTGTAATCTCTTTTTGGTGGAATACATGATGCGGTCCAGTCTTACTCAGTCTCTACCTCCTGCGGCCCCGGATAATTTCAGCTTGAGACCCCTGCAGGAGATGTTTAAAATATTCATTAGCGTTTGATCAGATTCACTTACAATTTCAGGAGCTATATCTGGTACAGGGAAGATGATTAAATTAATTGTCAACGGAGATTTTGAACAGAGTACAAAAACATCAACAAGAAAAATTTCGATTTAATGCAACAACCTAGAGGGGGGGCGGCGCTCGGTAGGTCATTACTGGTTATTTAATATTGACCTGAGTACAAAAATGTATATCTTCATATGATGTAACACATGGATTTTTTTCGGCGCACTTTGTTTTGTCTTCCCACATTAATGACAGGATTAAGTACGTTGACTCCATACGGTCTAGGTCAAATCCACAAGTTTTACAAAACTGCAAGGCTTTTCTTTTTCCTGTTGTGTTTTTTTTTTTATTTTACATCCATCTAATTCATTTCCGTTCTAATGCCTTCTGAGCTTTGTTGTTGTCAGGGACTTGTTCACATTCTTATATATAAATATATGAAAGTTGTGTAAATTTAATGTATACTTACATTATTTTTTAAAATTATTTTTTATTGTACACATGGAGGCATTTGCCGAAAGTGTGCATATTGTTTTATATACACAAATTGTTAGCGTCTCAATAATCTACTTGAAAGGTTTGTCGAAGCCCAACACTCTAACAATTCGTGCATCGTATTCCTGCTATCGTCGTCCTTGATTCTGTCAAACGCCCCCCCCCCCCCCCCGGCCAACCACGCTACACGCCCTCAACCCGAGTGGTCTAAACTGAGCAAATCTCAAGTTAATGGACAGGAGTTCAATCCCCGCCAAAGCCCAGTCAATCAAGAAACACCACCAGCACCCCGGGTGGATGGGACTCCCTAACCTTGGACGGCAACCCATATAAGAGAGGGCAACTCTGAATTCAAACCCGGAGATGGGGAGATGGAGTTCACGTGCGCCTAACTGGCAGCAGTGAGACCTCTCGAACATCGAACATCGGAGCGCCGTGAGCATGCTATCATAGCATGGAATGAGAGCTATAAAAGTACTCCAATCAATCACCCCCCCCCCCACACACACACACACACACACACACGATGTCACTAAATTTTAATTCACCTGTGTCTGAATCACTAAAGTAGTTCCTAAATCCTTAAATTATGTTTCCTTTGTCCCAAAAGTACAGCTTCGGCAGGCTTTTCGTAAACAAAGTGCAAAGAAGAAATCCCATACATGGAGTCAATCACGCGTGCAAGAACGAACACGGACGGCGCATAAATATGTCAGGAAAGACGTACTATTACTTGTCGCCTTCAAGGTTATACAAATCCTCTATGGCACAATCTCAAGCACCTTTTTTTTTTTAAAAAAACAACTCTTTTTGGATCTTAAATGGAGTGAGGACTTGCTGTTTTTTATATGTTCATCGAAGTGTTATTATTGTTCCGTGATAACTAGGTAACTATATATTGCCGTCATTTTTAGTTTTAAAAATCATTTTAAAGGTTCATTTTTTTTTTGTACTTTCAGAAAAAAAAATTAAAAACAAGTAAGTAGGGAATCATTTTTAAAGATTATCTAATGTGCATAAATAGATATATAAATACAAAACATACATACAAACAAAAATAGATACATACATACATACAAACAAACAAACAAACATACATACATACATACATACATACATACATACATACATACATACATACATACATACATACATACATACATACATACATACATACACACATACATACACACATACATACACACACACATACACACACATACACACACATACACACACGTACACACACACATACATACACACATACATACACACATACATACATACATACATACACACATACATACACACATACATACATACATACATACATACATACATACATACATACATACATACATACATACATACATACATGCATACATACATACATACATACATACATACATACATACATACATACATACATACATACATACATACATACATACATACATACGTACATTCATATATACATACATAATATATAACATATATATATATATGTGAAAATTTGATTTGTGGGTCTGTTTGTTCCACATACATTTCTACATGGATCGATGGTTCGTGGCCAAACTTGGCACACATATCCATCATTATCCGGAAAGAACTCTTAAGGGATGTTGAACTTTTTTTATTACATTCTGTTTGGAGCCTGGGGCCCTAAGTTCATTTTTTCCCTGATATAAGTTATATAAATAAAATTACCAACAAAAACTGCTACTTGAATAGATGGATCGTGACCAAACATAATACACATACATTTTATTACCCATATTCAAATACCAAAGGGTAATAAACTCATAGTATACATTCCTCTGGGTGGCCTGGGGCCTTATTTAATTTTTCATTTTATAAGCTTAATAAATAACAAAAGGCTTAGTTGGTACAACACTATCAGTTCATGTGAACTGGTGGATCCAGGACTTGCTATGTGAAAGTAATGCTACCACTAAGCGTCGTAGGCAGTATTGAGCTGTAGGTGGATTTAAATTTAATAACGTCCAGTCCATTCTAGAATTTTCCTGAGAATTCGATAATTTAAAAAGCTATATCTATGGCATTTTGAAACTGATTTTAATAGGACAACTTATAAATTTTAACACCATTATTTATGTGACTGATTGTTATAGTGCCCACTACCCCAGGAATAACCAAAACGGTACCACTATGAATTTGGCCCCACAGGGGGCCCCTCTTTTAGCTAAAATGAAAAATGGCTGATAAAAATACATTTATTAGTTGTACAAATTTTGAATTCGAATCATAATTACGTAGAAGAGTCATTATTTTTCACAATTTTCGAGTACGTAATTAAAATTTATCTAGAATTTTCCAGAAAGTTCTACATTGTTCCACAAGGATGTATATTGGGATCTAAAAGCATAATGGAAATTTGACCCTAGTTCTATTTATTTCTATAAGTGCCAGGAAATTTTCAGTATAACTGACTCATCATTTTGTAAGTTGTATAAAGTTTCTCGAGGATTTTATTCATGGGATCCTAATGTGGTCATGATTTTACCAGGAACGGGATCCCATCGTGATAGGGGATCCCTTTGGAGACGGGATCCCACGGGATCACAATGGGTCGGGATCGTGTTACGTATTGGAGGGAAATGTTGCAAGTGTATGTCTGTGTATTGGTCATGCTTCGATCATTTTTCTAGGTTTATTTTCCCCACTTGTTTTGGGTTTTTTAAAATAAGAATCAGCTTATTTCATGATTTTTATTTGCGCACTCTGAGACGTACGTTATGTGTGTACTTGACGTGTTCGTTTAAAAGAAAAATTTTTTTTTTAATGCTTGATTCCAGAGATATATGAGAGGACTTAAATCTTATTGGATAATCTCAATATACTTACCTTCTACAGACCACCGACCAGGACACTGACCTGTCTCCATCCTAGAAGTGTTTATCGCTCCCCTTTCTGACCGTATCAAGCTGACACTGCTTAAATACATAAACCAAGACAATACAAGAAGTCTACGTATTCAAAATGTAAACAACATTGTACAGCAAGCTGCTTCAGAGAAGTATTCCGCATTATACGCGGACACACATTCAGTCAAACCCAAACTGGGAACATCGTGTCAAGTTGGAAAAATGACGGAACACTCGAAAACCATTATGACAAACATCCTAAGGCGAATCCGGGTTGGGAAAACCAGATACTTAGGACCGATGGCTTTGGCGGTGACGCTGACCTACGCGACGATATTCGTCCTTCCAGTCCGCAATGTAGTTCTCTATCCAGCCATTGAGTACGCTTGGCGTAACGTCGAGACCTCCGATCTCATCGGGATTCATTACGGCCGTCAAGTAATTCCAGACGGAATTTTATCCGTTGTTTCGTGTCCAGTTTTTGAAAGCCCAAAGCTCAACAAAAGCGACATCGAAACCTCGAACGTTCTAATTTACAACCGTCTGCAAATCCCGGAGATTAAAAAACGGGTTTTAAAGAAAGGTCACGGACGCTTCTTGCCTACGTTGAGCCTCAACCGGAAATTTGATATTTTATATTTGTACAAATTGGCGTCTGCAGCACTGGACTCTGTTGGTGTGAAGCACTTCTTGGTGGCCGGAGCTCTGTTAGGTTTAAAGAGACACAGGGGATTTGTGCCTTGGGGCGACGACCTCGACATTGCTGTCAGTCTGGAATCCTGGGATTTGGTCAAGCAGACGCTGTCCTGTATCGAAGGGTTTACGTTAACGAAAGAGCACCCTGGACACTGGAAGCTTGGACTAAGTAACTCTACGTTCCCGTTTCTGGATATCTTCTTCTATCGGATGGACGAATCCTACGTGTGGGCTGCTACACACTACATCAGAAAAACTTTCGTCTACCCAAAGAGACTGGTGTTCCCCTTGGGCGAGTCTATTTTTGAGGGTATGCTGGTGTCCGTACCCAATGACAGTCTGAGCATTGTGAGGAGAATTTATCAATATGATGTATGTGAAGCTTATCATGGAGATGTAGAACGTAATGTGAGCTCGACCGACGAGTATCCAGATGGATATTCTATTTCAAAATTACCATGCAGTGACTTATCCTACATGTATAGGTTTTTTAACATGTTGGTGCTTTAATTTCATATCACAGCCGGGACATCGGTACAGGCTGACAAACTATACAACCAGGATAAATATATACATCATGGACATATTCATATCCAGGTATCTATACATCTAGGACATCTCTACATCCAGGATACAAACCTCCGGGACATCTCTACATCCAGGATATCAACCTCCGGGACATCTCTACATCCAGGATACAAACTTCCGGGACATCTCTACATCCAGGACCTCTATACACACAGGACATAATTACATAAAGGATAAATATACATCAAGGGCATCTATACATCGAGGTCATCTATTCATCGAGGTCATCTATTCATCGAGGTCATCTATTCATCGAGGTCATCTATTTATCGAGGTCATCTATTCATCGAGGTCATCTATTCATCGAGGTCATCTATTCATCGCGCTCATCTTTACATCGAGGTCATTTATACAGTTTGGAAATCTGTTACTCAAGGCCATCTGTACGGTCAGCAAGTCCTTCAAAGCCGAGCCTCTATAAAGCCAGGCAATCTACAGAGCCAGGTAATCTATAAATCCAAGCCACGTGTACAATCAGGCAATATTTTAAATCAGGTCATTTATACAGCCAGGTAATCTATACATCCAAGTCTTCTGTACAATCAGGCAATATTTAACACCTGAAAATCTGTACAGTCAGTCATTTTATACATACATCTAAATCATCTTTACAATCAGGCTATATATATATATATATATATATATATATATATATATATATATATATATATCCAGGTTAACTCTGCAATCAGGCAATCTTTTTGAACCAGGTCATCTAAATAGCCAGGTAATTTATACAGGCAGGCAATCTATAGAAACAAGTGAACTGTACAGCAAAGCAACCTATTTAGCCAGGTTGCTATAGAGCCAGGTTATCTATAGAGCCAGGTCATCTGTAGAGCCAGGTCATCTATAGAGCCAGGTCATCTGTAGAGCTAGGTCATATGTAGAGCCAGGTCATCTGTAGAGCCAGGTCATCTGTAGAGCCAGGTCATCTGTAGAGCTAGGTCATATGTAGAGCCAGGTCATCTGTAGAGCCAGGTCATCTGTAGAGCTAGGTCATCTATTGAGCCAGGTCATCTGTAGAGCCAGGTCATTTGTAGAGCTAGGTCATCTGTAGAGCTAGGTCATCTGTAGAGCCAGGTCATCTATTGAGCCAGGTCATCTGTAGAGCCAGGTCATCTGTAGAGCTAGGTCATCTGTAGAGCCAGGTCATCTATTGAGCCAGGTCTTTGTAGAGCCAGGTCATCTATTGAGCCAGTTCATCTATAGAGCCAGGTCATCTGTAGAGCTAGGTCATCTATAGAGCCAGGTGTTGCGTACAACTAGTTTATCTTTAATTCTAGATGCCTTTTAACAGCCAGGTCCTCTATACACTATGGTTAAAAAGCGTGTACCAAAATCAACAATTTATATCCATTTTATGAATCTAATGAGCACTATATTTTTGTATAATTTAAGCATCAAGACATATTTATGAACTACTCATCATTATTTAGTAATGAATTAAATAATAAATTGATAGTTCATTTTAAAATTAATAATTAACATATATATTTATTCATGTATAAGTAACATATATTGTAATAAAAAAATTATTTCTGTCTTTCTTTAATGCGTGTACATAATATTTAGAACTGAGATAAATAATTCACATCGTAAATTGTCAACTTTCATTCATCTTATTAGTAACAAAAACAACTTGAAAAAAATGCTTCCATTAACTGTGTACATCATAGTTCCAGTGTCGTGGTTTTCGGGTGTTCCACGCATGCGTACATGTCAGAGAGAGAGAGAGCGGAAGCTGGTCCACAGTAGAAAGAAGCACTGTCGCTCAAAGCAGTTTCAATCTTCTGTCTGCCTTAGAGTCTGTGTGCACGCAATAGTTCAGTGTCTGGTCTTTGTGGTGTAGAAGAGTTTGACTGCGATTGTGTGGGGTTTGAACTATGTGGAATAAAAGGTATAGACTGCAATTGTATTGAGGTAACTATGTGAAATAAAAGGTATAGACTGCAATTGTATTGAGGTAACTATGTGAAATAAAAGGTATAGACTGCAATTGTATTGAGGTAACTATGTGGAATAAAAGGTATAGACTGCAATTGTATTGAGGTAACTATGTGAAATAAAAGGTATAGACTGCAATTGTATTGAGGTAACTATGTGAAATAAAAGGTATAGACTGCAATTGTATTGAGGTAGCTATGTGAAATAAAAGGTATAGACTGCAATTGTATTGAGGTAACTATGTGAAATAAAAGGTATAGACTGCAATTGTATTGAGGTAACTATGTGAAATAAAAGGTATAGACTGCAATTGTATTGAGGTAACTATGTGAAATAAAAGGTATAGACTGCAATTGTATTGAGGTAACTATGTGAAATAAAAGGTATAGACTGCAATTGTATTGAGGTAACTATGTGAAATAAAAGGTATAGACTGCAATTGTATTGAGGTAACTATGTGAAATAAAAGGGATGGCCTGCGATTGTATTGAGGTAACTATGTGGAATAAAAGGTATAGACTGCAATTGTATTGAGGTAACTATGTGAAATAAAAGGGATGGCCTGCAATTGTATTGAGGTAACTATGTGAAATAAAAGGGATGGCCTGCGATTGTATTGAGGTAACTATGTGGAATAAAAGGGATGGCCTGCGATTGCATTGAGGTAACTATGTAAAATAAAAGGGATGGCCTGCGATTGCATTGAGGTAACTATGTGAAATAAAAGGGATGGCCTGCGATTGCATTGAGGTAACTATGTGAAATAAAAGGGATGGCCTGCGATTGTATTGAGGTAACTATGTGAAATAAAAGGGATGGCCTGCGATTGCATTGAGGTAACTATGTGAAATAAAAGGGATGGCCTGCGATTGCATTGAGGTAACTATGTGAAATAAAAGGGATGGCCTGCGATTGCATTGAGGCAACTATGTGAAATAAAAGGGATGGCCTGCGATTGCATTGAGGTAACTATGTGAAATAAAAGGGATGGCCTGCGATTGCATTGAGGTAACTATGTGAAATAAAAGGGATGGCCTGCGATTGCATTGAGGTAACTATGTGAAATAAAAGGGATGGCCTGCGATTGCATTGAAGTAACTATGTGAAATAAAAGGGATGGCCTGCGATTGCATTGAGGTAACTATGTGAAATAAAAGGGATGGCCTGCGATTGCATTGAGGTAACTATGTGAAATAAAAGGGATGGACTGTGATTGCATTTAGGTAAATATGTGGAATAAAAGGGATGGGCTGCGATTACATTGAGGTAACTATGTGGAATAAAAGGGATGGCCTGCGATTACATTTAGGTAAATATGTGGAATAAAAGGGATGGGCTGCGATTACATTGAGGTAACTATGTGGAATAAAAGGGATGGCCTGCGATTGCATTGAGGTAATTATGTGAAATAAAAGGGATGGACTGTGATTGCATTTAGGTAAATATGTGGAATAAATGGGATGGGCTGCGATTGCATTGAGGTAACTATGTGAAATAAAAGGGATGGACTGTGATTGCATTTAGGTGAATATGTGGAATAAAAGGGATGGCCTGCGATTGCATTGAGGTAACTATGTGAAATAAAAGGGATGGCCTGCGATTGCATTGAGGTAATTATGTAAAATAAAAGGGATGGACTGTGATTGCATTTAGGTAACTATGTGGAATAAAAGGGATGGACTGCGATTGTATTGATGTAACTATGTGAAATAAAAGGGATGGAATGTGATTGCATTTAGGTAACTATGTGGAATAAATGGGATGGACTGCGTTACAAGAGTAACTGAGTGAGCTTATCATGCACTGGGAGTTGGAAGGCCTGAGGCAATAGACGCAAATGAGTCAAGTGTTGTCGCCTCAACTGTTACTTTTGAAAGCTTGTTCCCGTCCCTGATTGTCTTTGGCAGGAATGAGCAGTTCCTATACTGGCTTCTCGCTGCTATGAGCCGGAACTGCATGTCATGGCCTCGTCGCTGTCTATAGGGGAGAGGTACTTCGTTTTTCCCAATATTAAAAAGCCTACAGATTCTCTGAAGCAGCACCTGAATGCCGGCAGCTGTTCCGACATTATTCATTAGGGTGAAGCTGCTTTTGTTTTTTGTTCTTTTTATAATTAATATTATTATATTGCATCTGTTTCCTTTACAACTTGTTCATTGTTTCTAATATCCATAGAAGTAAATTTTAAATTGCTTATTTTTTTGTTTTAATTCTAGATTATCTTAAAAATATTTTTTTAATTGCCGTTACATTTATATTATTTTCGATTAAAAATAAAAATCTTTCAATTTTCTAATTCAAAAGAAATTATTATTGTGTTCATTATTTAAACGAGAATTTCAAAGATTTTTGCAGAGATTAAGATGGTATAAAATTTGAACATGATAACCACTCCGTGATAACTTGGACTTCTCAAAATTTGGTGACGCGCTAAGGACACGGATAAAGAAACTTGAGAAAACGACTTGACCTACATCAAGCAAAAACAAAAACAATTGAAACACGTTTCGAAAAGAATTCTATTTCTGCGAACGACATAGGACAATCTATTTCATCCAAGTTTTAATCAGAATTCGACAGCTCCAGAGACCTTCCACGCAAACCCCAATGAGCTACAGCTCTACATCATATTAATTTCTCAGATACCTTCGTAGAAGCAGACAACCGCATTGACATAAAAATGTGTTTTTGAACGAATTTAGGCGTAACGAAGGTTGGAAAGAAATTCCGTGTGAAAAAATGTTCACACTTTTTATCAGAGGGCGTATTCTTTCCCTCCCTCCCCACTTTAAAGATGGAAGCCAACCCCCTTTCCCTGCACTTTGGACATTTCTATTGGTATTTAATTTTGGGGGTTGAACATGAACATTGGTATTAACATTAACGTTAGTATTAACATGAACATTAGTATTACACAAATTTCCTAAAGCAGACGTGCACAGATGTATACTTCAAAAAAAATAAGGTCTACAAATCCACAAATTTATATGTATAAAAATTCTACTCCATCTCATGTGTGTATATATATGTGTGTGTGTTAGTGTGTGTGTGTGTGTGTGTGTGCGCACGCTTTGTCGCGACATGTGTATTCCTAGTTCTTGACCTTTAATATGTCCGCTACGTTGGCAAATGTTTTTGGTTTCTCCAGTACATACTTTGGCACCACGAATGTCAGTATGCTTGAATAAAGACGAGAATGCTTCGTAAGCGAACAGTGCGCCAATGTAACGACTTCTTACCGTTCAACTTCAGTGACATTGTTAATGACAGCCACCATTGTAATCTTCGCTGGGTCATAGAAATACAACTGCTATATTCGTAGAGCCCTGTCGGTAGGAGCACGGGCGTAGCAATGGTGGGTGCAGAACGGTGACGGCCACGATTTTTGAAAAGCCCTTAACCACGCCACACACACAAAAACAACTGAGCAGTTGGCCGAAAATACCGCACCACCTTATCAAGATTTAAAAAATGGTACCGCCCGGTGTGGACTGCACCCACCACCACCCCACTCTTTCCTACACCACTGTATGGTATGCGTGACGATAAGAATTGAAAAATAAACACCGCTGATAAATAGTTTTATCTCCTTAAAATATTGATAGTTTAAAGAAAAGATGACTTCCAGTATAAGTGTGTGTCCCTGGATTGTTTCACGGCAAATCCAGCTGGAGATGAATGGCATCAAGGCTCTTATGGGGCTCCCGGTATGTCCTCCCTTTTATCGAGAAAGTCCCCCTCAATGTCGCCGAATTTCCACTACACCCATTTTACCACATCCATCAACACTACACTTCCCTCCACTACTCACAACTCTACTACACACATTGAACTACATCCATCTCCACTACTCCTACTTCAACTACACCTATCCCCGCTACAATCTTTCAAATAAATTTGTTTCCTATTATAATTTTTGTACACCCCAAAACAAAAAACAAAAAACAAAAAAATAATAATAATAATACATTTTAAACAAAATCTATAGTTATTTGGCGGATAACAATGATACAATGAAACATTCCGTCAACTCATCTAAGAGAAGGCAACTCTGAATTCAAACCAGGAGATGGAGTCCCGTAGGCGGATAACAATGATACAATGAAACATTCCGGCAACTCCTGCGACGCCACTGGTGCCAAGCCATATCATCCACATGATGTTCCCTTTGGGGTCATCCAGCGGCGTGAAGAGAGGCGATTTGCTGTTGGGAACCAGCTAATAATCCTATAAGAATAGTCCCAGGCCTTGTGGATTTCGTCCTGCGAATTACATACCATCGTCACCTTGTGACGGACGGATGCCAGCAAAAATAGTTATTTGATCAGCATTTATATTTCCTTTCACAAATGAATGTTGTTGTTTTTTTAATTTAAATAATTTATATCTGTGGAATGATTTAGTACAGTGGATCTCAACCTTCCTAATGCCGTGACCCTGTAATATAGTTCATCATGTTGTAGCGACCCCCAACCACAAAACTGTATTTGCTGCTACTTCATAACTGTAGAGTATATGTGTTTTCCGACGGTCTTAGGCGTCCCATGGGAAAGGGTCGTTCGACCCCCAAAGGGTCGTGCGATCCACATGTTGAGAACCGCTGATTTAATAAGAAGCATAGAGTTTCCTATGTCGTATTTTTCCCCATGCATCATAAAAGCCGATGTTAACCGCTGAAAAACTATTTAGGCATCAACCCTTGGACTCAGTTCAGTGGCAGCCTAGAGCAGTGGTTCTCAACTTTTATGATGCCGCGACCCTTTAATACAGCACCTCAAGTTGTGGTGATCCTCCCAACCCTAAAATTATTTTCGTTTCCACTTCAACCATTTGTGTTTTCCGATGGTCTTGGGCGACCTCTGTGTAAGGGTCGTTCGAACTCCTCCTCCCCCCCCCCCCCCCACACACACTTAAAAATGTGTCACCATCCACAGGTTGAGAACCGCTGCCCTAGCGCCGAGCTTTTCATGCACTAACAGATGTCCACATTGTTCGACAGCCAAAGCGGCCCGACGACGAAATCTTCCGTCCTTTAACAGGGACAGCTTCGGCCGGTAGTAGCGCTTGATATGAAGGGCGCTGCAAGGTCACATTCAACTGGGTCGTGGACGATTCCAGTAATGCCAGATTTCTTTTTTTTCCCCGCAGGAACCGGCATAATAAACGTTACCTAGGGTACAAATGCTTTGGTGGTTTCTAGCGTGCTTGCAAGGTCTTTAGCTTGCCAGTGACCCGTCGTAATCATGCAATGTGGGTTTACTGACGCGTGACGCCATTTCACGTTTAAAACATGTATATTATATATATATATATCCGCCTCAAACACATAAAGAAAACTTTGAGGAGAAAACTTCAATGACGTTATACCTCGATCTGCCATTTTTTTCAACACGTGTAGAAATATGAACAGTCGACTAAATATACGGCAGTAACTACAAGTTTGTTACACTCTTCTCAAAATGTTTGTTATTCACGGATCGATTCTTTTTCCTCCTTTCAACCAGGAAACACTTTTTTTAAGATCTCCATATCTGTGCGTCTGATAAATATTTTTTTTAATTTATTCTTTTTACGAAACTGGTATTTTTCTGCATGAGAAATTATTGGTAAATAAGTTAGTCCTTTTACAGTAATTTTTTTATGTACAAGTTTATCATATAGCAAGGTAACATATTATATTAGTTGTTTCTATGTAGTTTTTTTTTGTGTTGTTTTACTTTTGTTTTTTGTTTTTTGAATTTTTTTTAACAACTTTCTATATGAAACAGACATTATGATAAAAAGCAACAATATTTTATAATGACATCATGATATCTGTTGAGGTCCTAAAATTTCGTGAACTATCGACAGGAAAAAAAATAAAAAAATTTGCGATGCAAGGATGAAGGATGGTGATATATAGCCTACTATATAATACCACGGTCAATATAAAACAATAGCCAATGAAATACTACAATAAATGTGATATATAATACACAATCTAGTACAGAGCGTCAAAGTAAAACAATGCCCATTGTTAAACAACGGCCATCATTTCATTTTTTTTTTTATAACGATGCCCAAAACTCGCCAAAATGATACAATAATAATATAAACGTGTGTGTTTATGAAAGTTTAAATTTATATCCCACATTCTATTCATCCCTGTGGCGCTACAGCCCAATGTAAGGATTTGGTCTGCATCAAAACTTCATTCCACCATGCTTTTCTTATCCATGCTTGGAATCCCAGCTGCAATAGATCTTTTTCCACATCATCCTTCTGAGCCTAGGTCTGCCTTTGAGCCGTTTTCCTATGAGGTTTTTCTTGGTGCACCCTCTTCACTGCTCTGTCATTTGGCATTCTTTATGTGTCCAGCCCAGCGTAGCCTAACCTTTTTCTTTATTTCTGATTCCAGCGAAGGATCATGATATAGACTGTTAAAATTCCTGGTTGATTCATCCAAATTCATCCTCATCCATATTCATTATACAATAAATTATTTTAAATATTTAATGTCTATTACCCCATCCTTTTAGGAGAACAGAGCTTAATATTTCAATACATGGCGATTTAACAGACCACAACAATGGGATGGATTTTGGCTACACGGCTTAAGGGGACATTACGCTGAGAATCATTTCGTTGACCTCAAAGACACCAAGATGGTCACCTTGTCAACAAACGCTATGCCAACATTGTTTCGGAGAACATGGAGCGGAAAATACAAGCTTATATCCACGATGCTCACCTCCTTGACTTTGGTGTACATTACACTATTCGTTATTCCTGTACGCAATGTTATCCTCCGTTCTACCGTTGAGTACGCCTGGCTTGAGCTGGAGACCACGGACCTGATCAGGATACATTATGGTAAAGGGATCTTTCCCGAAGGAGTCTTAGCTGATATATCCTGTCCGGCTTACAACAAACCTCGGGTCAACATAAATGATATCCTGCCGTCGTCCATACTGACTTACGACCATTTGCGAATGCCGGAAGTTAAAAAATTGGCTTTGGGGAAAGGTCATGGACGATTCTTGCCAGCTTTAAACCAAACCCAGAAAATCGAGGTTTTATACTTGTATAAAGTTGTATCTGCAGCCCTGGACTCTGCTGGCGTAAAGTATTTCTTGGTCGCGGGATCTTTGTTAGGCTTGAATCGACACGGCGGTAGTGTCCCTTGGGACGACGACCTTGACATATCGGTCAGTCTGGACGCCTGGCGCCCGGTCAAGAAGGCTCTGTCTTGTATTGACGGATTCGCGTTAAACAAACTTCATCCCGGACACTGGAAGCTCCACTACAACGGGCGCTACTACCCGTTTGTAGATATCTTCTTCTACAGAATGGACGAATCCTACGTGTGGGCCGCTACATCTTACACGCGGAAAACTTACATTTACCCCACGAGATTCGTTTTCCCTTTGGGCGAGTCCATTTTCGAGGGCATGAAGGTTCCAGTTCCCCGTGACAGTCTGAGTATAGCAAGGAGAATTTACGAATATGAAATGTGTGTTGTCCATCAAGGACATATGAAAGGTAAAACAAGGACAACAGAAGTATATCCGGATGGATACTCTATAACAAGGGTGCCATGCAAAGACTTATCATACATGTACAAGTTCTTTTAACATCATCTGAGTTTGTTGATTGTTTTCCAAAATATGTATCTTTTTATTTATCCTGTAGACATTTAGCACAAATAATTGTGTACTTGAAAACAGTGTTTCTTTCAGAAATTTTCCCCTGGAGGAGCATTGTCGATTATCGGGGGGGGGGGGGGGCTATGCCAGTGGCCAGTAATAGGACGGGTGGGGTGGTCCACAGAGGTGTCACTTTTTCTTTATATGCAGGTGTGGCATTGTCGTACAACTGCAGAGTGTATATCGTGAAAGGGATGTCGGCAAAAATATTTGCCTGCCCATGGCGGCAGTAATAGCTGCGCCACTAGGCAGTGTAACTATCGATATCGAAATCGGCGATCGGCGGAAATTGAGGGCGCTGATGAATCTTGATCGATGGAGGGGTCTGGGGATTCTTTCAAAATCAAGAGGTGCATTTTTATTAGTATGCTTGAATTCAAATTTTCTATTATACTTTTTGAACGGGGAAGGACATTTTTAAGATTTTGTGGGAGGCCTTATGGCTTCTAGTGCCATATGTAAACTGAATTTACTCCGTTTGTGGCGTGCCCAGAGTAATCATTTAGCATAAGCTTATAATCAACCCCATACTGCAACACTGATCAGCGTAAGTGAAAGGGTGGAGAAATTTAGGGTGCTAAAGAGAGTCGGTCAAATTCAAAATGCAGTGGTGCATTTTGGCACATGCTTCAATTTGTTGTTTCTTTCAGACAATTTTGAGGTTGCATTTCAAACTTTCGATTGGGGACATGGGCGCCCGCAGGTAGGGGCAAGGTGGGGCACTTGTACCCCCCCCCCCTGATTGATTGCTTTAACAAAATTAGACAAAAATAGACAAAACATGTATTAAAGTAAAGAGAAAATAAAGAGAAAGTAACTAAGCTGATGCTGATCTCGTTTTACTGGGTAATTATTTTTATATTTTCCATATTAATTAGTTTTAAAAAGTTTTATCCGGCTGTTAGGTATGCCTTACTAGTTTTGCTAACATTACCAGTAACAACATGTACGGTGGAGCGATCGTTCAGCACATTACGTCGTGTAAAAACATGGCTTAGATCTACAATGTCAGATGAACGTCTGTCTGGGTTGTGCATGTTGAGATAAATACGCCACAGTAAATTAAAATTACATTAAAACATTACTAAAAATAGTTTTCTTTCCCCCCTAGAAAATATTTCCCCCCCCCCCCACCTAGAAAATTTTCTTCGGGCGCCCATGATTGGGGAGTCCTAAATTAGCCATAATAATGAATAAAGACATCTTAAATTCCACACCAGTGTGATGTAAACTATTTTCATTCTAGTTGTGTCGACCTCGTGGGTAAGCTTTTGACTTAGCTTAATATCTACTAGAGTGGTCGGAAAATGCATTAGTCAAAAGAGCCAAAAATCACCAGAAGGACGATTAAAACATTTATGACAGCCAAATTTCTTTTCAAGAACTTGTAAAGAACAATGTTTTTCGGATACAAAACCGATCTGAAACCCAACTGGCCGAGCCGCACTCGGGACGCTAAGGAGCCGCATGCGGCTCGCGAGCTGCGGTTTGCCGACCACTATCTTATTATCACTATCTTCATAGTCCACAGAAAAAATTTTTATAAATTAAAAATACAAGAAGGAATTTTATAACATCTCTGAATTTAGTTTTGCAACATTGTACAACTAATTGGAGAGCAACGGTGAAGATCCTTTATAAAAATGTAGATTTCACTTATATTTAGAACAATCATGTGCACCGAGCAACCCTTACGATGCTAACAGTGTTTCTTTCAGGCAAGTCAAGTGCCCCCCCCCCCCGGGGGGAAAATGTGTAAAAAAAATAATTTAAAAAAAAAAATATTCTAAATTTAATTTTTATAAAATTTTTAAAAGTTATTGAAATGTGTGCCTTTAATCGATTACAATTATTGGAAAAAATAAAATATCGCTTTGTTCGATATATATTGATGATCCATAGCGTTCAGGTTAATCTTGTTACAGGATCGCAGAAATCGATTATAAATATGGTATTGTTTTGAAAATTGGCCGCTCCTGATCATAAGCTAAAAGCTTACTTTTTCTGTTTCGCAGATATCGGTATCTTTTATTTAATTATATTTTGCAGCTGCAAAAGTTGAAAGACTTTTTAATAACCATGTATTAAACTACCTTTTCATCGATATAAATGTCTGTAAATTAAATATAGTTCTTGCTAAGAAATAAACATGTGCAATCTGTTTTCAAATTATATTGTATAACAGCATCATGCTTTAAAAAATCATTTTTAGCAAACATTTTAATGTAGTAGATTCCATAGATGTATGCTGACATAGATAAAATGAAAATTTAAAAATAATAATAATAATAATTTTAAAACAAAAAATTAGGAATTTGCCGGTTACATACAAATAGTGGACATTTCATCACAATTATTAAATCGAGTGTTTCTAATCTTTTAACACAGTTTCGGGAACAGAGTAAAATGATTTTTTTTAAAAAAATAGTCTTTATTTATTAAATCCCTAATGACTTTTCTCTGTTAATATAATAATAATAAACAATCTTCCCCAGCTGTTTGAACTAGTTAAAAAAAATTATTTTAAGATGATAATCCAGTAGAAAGAATATAATATATATTTAAACAACGAATAGAAAAAAAATCGAGTATTTCGATTATCTTGTAAATGTCATTTTTGGTAGTACATGTAGTTTTAAAAAAATTATATGGAATTGGTAAAAAAAATTGTTTTCAAGTATAATATCGAAGAGGCAAGTTGTAATGATCTGAAGCAAATTATAGTAATCTAAAAATCTTAATTAACATTTCAATCAACTGAATATTGAGAATTGAAACTTTAATTTTATAAGAAAAAAAAATCACACATTAATAAATATATGAGTCTTTTGTAAACAGTTCTTGACCTCTGAACAATTATGTCGGATACATATGATTTATAAATAAATACCAATTTTGAAAACCCATAAAGATATAGTCTTTAGCCTTTTGTACAGAAAAGCTTTTTTTCTTTTTGACTTTGGTGAAACTTGGAAATATTTTGAAATAAACGTATGTTTTTGGTTTTTCTTTTTGGTTCAAAATGTAAAACTATTTTAGCATTTCTTTTTTGGGATGGATATCTTTTTTTGAAAGGAATTCTTTTTTCTTAATTTTAAAAATATTTTGTAGTAAATTCATTATTTTTTTTATGTAGTTGATCCCAAAAATATTTTAAAATAGTAACTTTAAAAATACATTACTTTTCAATTTAAAAAAAAATGTTTGCGTACCACACTTAGTCAAGTAGAGACGTCGCTTGACTTTTTATGGCACCCGTGCTACTTTTCGTTTCTTTCCTTCCCTACCTAGCAGTAAAAGTTGATAATATAATGTAATTACAGCCCAACTTTAAGCCCCTAAAATATACGAGGCCCCATGCAGCTATGTGGGTTGCAGACCTCACACGATGGCTCTTAGGTCAAATGACACATAAAATCTTAACTAGCATCTCTCCCGTTGCTCTAAAGTTAAGTGTTTAATGATGCGAAACTAAATTTAACTATGGTATGTAAAAAAAAAATGCATTCTTGCATTTTGAATTTATCAAAAAATTTCCGGGGCCTATACAATTTTAAGGGGCGAGTCTAAGCTAAGGAGTATCTCTCGATAAAAAACATACCCTAAGGGCTCCCAAATGGACTGAATTTATTTAATATTGTGCTGGTGGAAGAGTTAGTGATGTCCTGTTATTATCGTTATTTCTAGCGCCTACCACCCAAATGTCTGTAATGTTTACATCAGTGGTCTGCTCCACTCCATTCTTCCATTGGGATCGATCCATCGCTTTACACCTCCATGTGCGAACCCCAACCCTTTGTAAGCCCTTCTATACATCGTCAATCCATCGCAGTCTTGGTCGACCGGTGAGCCGTCTGCCCCTATGTTTCTGCATGTATATCATTTTTGTTGCTCCAGAATCCGGCATCCTTTCAATGTGTCCTGCCTAGGGCAGTCTGCCTTTTCTTATATTGTTGTGACTATGGATGGGTATTTGTACAATTGATATAGCTCTTGGTTTGTACGGATTCCTAAAAAGAAAATTGTCTATCATCGGGTCATATATTTAGCAGGTTCTCTGCTTTTCTGGTAGGAACCAAGTCTCACTACTGGTCTTGTGATAGTGGTGTATACTGCCTTCTTTCTTCCCTTAGCGAGATTTTTGCTTTGAAGTAGCTTTTGTAAATTGAAATAAGAACGGTTGCATGCTGTTATTCTTTCTTGCACCTCCAATTGTATTTCCTCTTGCTTTTTTAGTCACCCCTAGATATTTGAAAGTAGCTACCCTCTCAAAGGCGTAGATGTTCATATTGATGAAGTCATCAGTGCGTATTTCCTGACATTATCATAAATATTGCCTTCGCTTTATTTACATCAAGACCAGCTTTGACCGTCACATCTTCAAGTTCCCTGAAAGTTTTAATTATATCATCAATGCTGTTTCTACCAAGTAGCGCTATATCGTCTGTGTAGGCCAGGTATTGCAGTGGCTGGCTTTATAAACTTCCTTATGGTTGTTCTGTACCACCTCTCAGGTGCTCACACGTATGTTTGTAATGCTTTTTTCTAAAGTGATGTTGAAAATGATACACGGATTTCCTTGTCTGAGGCCCAGATTGATTGGGAACGCCCTCAAGTACTCCCTCTGTACTTTGATTCTACTTTTGTAGTTATCCATCGTCATATGTATGAGTCGGGTAAGTTTGTTAAGGACTCCAAGTTCCAGCACAGCATCGTTCATGTATTTCCCGTCTATGCTATCATAACCTGATTTGTAGTCCACATATAGTTGGTGTATGTTGATGTATTCTTAGCATTTTTCTACGAGACATCTAACAGTAAATATATGAACGTTTGAAATGCCCCTTCACACATTGTCTTAAAGATAGATTGAATACAGTGCTTGATACCCTCACTACGTAACTCTTGTTACCAGAGAAATATCCGCATCAACACCAGGAACAGAAACATTGCAAATCCCATCTACATTCATAGGAGCCATAATGATCAATAAATTGATCGTTGGCCCTTAATAGACAGAAAAAGAAGAAGAAAAAATTGCACCACAATGCATCACTGCATTTTGAATTTATTATTTTTAAATTAAGGTGACCCCTGCCCTCACTTTTGCTCAAACTCTTTGGATTCCTCAATTTCTGCTACCCCCCCCCCCTTTTTTTTTCCTTGTCGTCGATCAATGTGACTAGCGGGTTGAATCTAATCTTGTGTCAAATGATTTTCTTCGGACACCACAACCAGAATGAATTTAGTTTGTGTCTGGCACTGGTCGCCATAATGCCTCCCCCGACGCTTGAAAAATTATTTCCCCCGATCAAATGAAAGTCTTATCAAAACATTCGAATCATGTATACTCCAAAATGCACCTTTTGATTGTTAAACAATCACATATTTTCTGCTGCCCTACTTCCCGATAAAAATTACTTGCCATGACAGCCAAATTTGGTGCTGATATATACACTGCCCAGCGGCGTGCCTAGTGTTAGCGCCACCCTAGGTGGGTTAACTTTTTTGCCACGAAACCTTTCCCGATAGAAACTCTGCAGATGTCCGAAAATCCCGCCGCTCTATCTAAAGAAAAAATGACACCTGGGAAGACCAAATGTTCGCCACCCACTTCTACGTCACTGGCGTGAGTCTTTGATGACAGGGGACAAGATTCATCTTTACACCCCCCCCCCCCCGCTAAACTCTGAAACCTATTATTTTCTTCCATTAACACTATAGCCCATTAGATGCCCCCGCTATTCTGGCGCCAGGGGACATATGTCCCATCTGCCACCCCTTAGCTACGCCTCTGGCCACTAAAAAACTGGCACTGCCCCCCCGAACGTCAAAAGTGCCCCCTCGGGGGAAAATTTCTGAAAGAAACACTGGATGCTAAGAGTCTCGGATATTTTAGGGGTTTAAAATTGGGATGAGGATATTATATTACTTAGCATCTTTCAATCCAGGGTGCAAAAAAAGGAGGGGTAGGGCAAACCTACTTGTGTTATGCACACAAAAAAGTACATTACTAAAAAAAAAATAGTAATATGGATTTTATTTTATTTTTTTACATTATTTGGTGGGACAACTTCTTAATTAATAAATGAATTTTCAAGACAAAAAAAAATTCAATGGGTTCCATCACTAAAAAGCACCGCAAACATGATTTTAAATGCTGAAGGCAAATGGGAAAAAAAACAACTTACTTATAATATTTAGAATACCTTTCTTAAATATTTCCAAATTTTAACAGAGTCAAAATGAAAAAAAAAATTAATTATACATTTTTTATGGGTTTAGAAAACTGGTCATTTTTATAAATCGTATGTGAACGGCATAACTATTCTAAGCAGATATCAGTGTTTACAAAAGACATTAGAATATATTTATTAATGTGTGATTTTATCTAAGGGAATCGTATTCAAATAAAGTATATGTTTCCCAAATTTCAGTTGATTGAAATGTTTATTGTAATTTCATAACACTATAACATTTTTCGGATAAATTTTACAAATTGCCTCTTAGATATACTTTAAAACACTTTTTTTTTAACCAAATCCACAAAATTTATTTTAAATTGAACACATTAGGAATAAGAACTTTTTCTAAAACCAGTACCAACAAATTTTTTCATATAGAAATGACAATCGAGATGCTAGGTCACAAAAATCTTTTTTTTTTTTTTTTTTTTTTTTTTAAGCTTGAAACAAAATATTTAAAAACAAATTTTTTGTTCAAATAGATGGGGCATAATAAATATAACCTAATTACTTTTTTTAATGTCTGTTATGCAGGAAACATTGTTACAAAATAAGCACATTAAAGGAAAACACAAACACTTTCGATATAATAACTGATGAAATGTACATTTGAAATTCTTAATTTTTTTATTTTTTTTTAATTTAATTTTTTAAAGTTTCCATCTTATATAACTCAACACACATTGAATCGATTAGAGTAACTTGCCCCAATGCAACCACGAGTCAACTTTTCCTCACAAATTTTTACAAAGTGAAAAAAAAAAAAGTTAGTGGTTGCTCAAAGGGCACCAAGTGAAATCACTGACTTGGCAGTGTTTAGAGATGTTCTAGTAGATAACTAGCATAATAATAGGGGAAAATGCTGGTGTCTGAGTAGCCCCTTAAGCAACCACCTGCCCGCCCCGCAACCAGTGAGTAGCCCTAAGTGCAACCAACAAGAATTCGGACTTGTCGATCACATTTAACACATTTCAAAGTGTTTACAGCCTATTTTTTTAACCTGTACATAACATTATCTTAATGTTAGCAACTCATTCACGCCAAATACTAATGATAAATAATGATAAAAAACATAATAAAAAAATTTACTTTAAAATTTCACAAAAAGATGGGGGTTTTTTCGTCGAATTGTGGCTGTTAATACCGGCTTCCAAGAAGGCAGTAAATGATCCGTAAGTGAAAAAAACTGAACAGAAGACCAATGGGAGCCTACTGGGTATATCTTTGCTTTGATTTATCGCCTATATCGAGAGTTAAGGAAAGTGGTTGCCCAAAGGACTGGTTGCACAAGGGACAATTTACTCTAAATGTATTTATTTTGTAAAGAATAAGGCCATCCTACAATTTATAATCAGCAGCCATCCTTATTTTAAAAGTGACGCTTTTATGATGAAATATAATTTGAAAATAGTTTGCGCATGATTGAAACTTTTCAAGAACTTATAATTAATATTGTAGACTGTAGACATGTTTATTGAAGTAAAGGTAATTAAAATACAGTGTTATTGAAAGCTTTAAAAATACCGATATATTATGCGAACTGCAGGACGTAAGACGGCGGCTTATAATCTTGAACGGTCGGTACGATATTATTAATCGAATACTGTAAGCCTTTAACAAGCTTGGCTTTATATACGGATCATCAAATATATCTATATATCTATTGTAGCGATATTACATGAATTCCACAAATTGTTTTCGGTTAAAGGCAACAGATACTAATCTTTTAAAAACATTTGTTTTTAAACATTTGTTTTTTTCCCCAACCGTTGCACTTCCCCAACCGTTGCACATATGCCAGTTTATGGATGCAGCAACGTACCTAACCAGAACCAGAACCAGAAATATAGTCGTTTTTAAATTAGGCTGGGGGGGGGGCACTTGACTTTCCCCGGGGGGGCATTACCCCCCACCCACCTACTCCGGGATAGATGGCTGAAAGTAACCCTGCTTTAAGACAGCGGTTGGACATTACAAAGTTCTATTGACATATTCTCGTCTTCGTTTATTTATTTTATTTTGTGGAACCTCAATTTTAAGCCGCTGAATAGTGGGTTGCTTCACTACACATGACTTTAAACATGTCCAACTCAAAGGACAGACGTCCTTCAATCAGCTAGGTCTTACAGGCACATTCTCTATACAGCCTGGTCCTACTGAAAGCCAAGTTATCCTTTTAGCCTTGTCCTACAGATAGCCGTCCTTCATTCAGCTAGGTCTAATAGACACATTCTCCTGTACAGCCTGGTCCAGCAGACGGTCGAGTCATCTATTCAGCCTGGTCCAAAAGACAGCAAAGTCCTTCGATCAGCCTTGTCCTACGACAGCCAAATCAGCCATTCAGCCTGGTCCTACAGACAGCCAAAATACCCATTGAACTCGGTCCTACAGACAGCCAAAAAACACATTGAGCCTGGTCCTACAGACAGCCAAAATACGCATTTAGTCTGGTCCTACAGACAGCCAAAATACCCATTTAGCCTGGTCCAACAGACAGCTAAAACCGCAATTTAGCCTGGTCCTAAAGCCAGCCAAAATACCCATTAAGCCTGGTCCTACAGACAGCCAAAACAGCCATTTAGCCTGGTCCAACAGACAGCTAAAACCGCAATTTAGCCTGGTCCTAAAGCCAGCCAAAATACCCATTTAGCCTGGTCCTACAGACAGCCAAAACAGCCATTAAGCCTGGTCCAACAGACAGCTAAAACCGCAATTTAGCCTGGTCCTAAAGCCAGCCAAAATACCCATTTAGCCTGGTCCTACAGACAGCCAAAACAGCCATTTAGCCTGGTCCTACAGACAGCCAAAACAGCCATTTAGCCTGGTCCTACAGACAGCCAAAACAGCCATTTAGCCTGGTCCTAAAGCCAGCCAAAATACCCATTTAGCCTGGTCCTACAGACAGCCAAAACCGCAATTTAGCCTGGTCCTTACTTCAATGTAGCTCAGATTGTATTGTTTCTTATTTCCTTGGCTCGACTAGATACAGAACATGTGCCAGTAATTAATACCTGTAGCCTAAATTACTGACAACCTGAATACAATGCTGCGTGTATTATCCGAGCTGCACTTGGGGTGATCGCCCTTCAGAGGGATTGGGTACTGACTTTGGCCACTGTCCTTCGAAAATACATTCTTTCATTCCTGTTACTATATTTTATCTAGTTCACGCATAGCTTCCCACCAAGGTCGGCCTTTTTATGCAGCCGAAAATAACCTTGCAGGTAAAGGCAGGGATGTCATGCATGAATTAGCACGACGGGCATCTGCAACAAGGAAAGCCACGCTTTGATACATCGTCATGAAGACCCAGTACAAGCGTAACGACAGCTGGTACAAGCATTATCTATTGTGTACTTAAATGTAGACCTGACCCAGTCATTAGAGCGGCGGTCGCCAAATTATGGGAGTGGGGGGGACGTCGATGAAATTCATACCAATAAAAGTCAAAGATTTTGAGAATTTCAAAAAAGAATTACTTTCAAATTGAAAATCAGGACCGTTAGTCTCACAGAAGCAGTGGCGTCGCGTTACTTTTGGAAACCCTCTGCCGCTTTTCGTGTTTTGTGCACGCACCTGAAGAGTTAATATTGTTTCGACTTTACAAATTAGGACCCTCTTAAATATCCGAGGACCTTTGCACGCGCATTTTGTCTGAAACAACTAAAAACGGGCGTTACAAAAGTAAAGTTAATTTAAGAAAAAGAATAACAATGAAGTCGAATTTCCGGTGCATTGGTTAAGTACTCTTTCAACACAACGCCACGTATAATCCCATACTTGACATTCACACATACATTACGATGGCATTTTATTTGCAAACTTGGCTAAATTGTCTGAACAGATGAAGGGACAAATTAGCTGATACTTTCGAACAACGGTAAATTGACTTTTTAAAAACCGTTTAAAGATTTCTTCACGCATGCATTTTGGCATAACTGTTCAGGAGAGGTCATGGGGTTGCAATGATGCAGAAAGCATTGTGTTGGATTACAAGGGCACACGGGGGGGGGGGGGTGTAAAGTGTTCTTCGACAAAGTTGACATTATTTAAGACTTTGAAGGTTATTTACTATGTATAACATAAGCCAGTAAGTGATAAGAAAGGGAGCGGGCGGGTAAAGAAATAACCAGCTATGATCAGTTTTATTTTTAAGACTATGGCGCCAGTGAGCAGCTTACAGTAGTTGGTCGTAGTTTTAGAGTGTGTCAAATTTCTTGGGTTTTTTTATACCATACCTTTTCTGGGTCTTATCATCTACAGCGTTATTTCTGTTCAGGATCTATTCTCGTTTCCTTATAGTTCGTCCTTCGCATGGGAAGATAACCAAGGCTTCAACTTGACTAGTATACTTGACTTGAGTAGTAGCCTTGACTTGAGTAGTAGCCTTGACTTGAGTAGCAGCCTTGACTTGTGTAGTAGCCTTGACTTGAGTAGCAGCCTTGACTTGTGTAGTAGCCTTGACTTGAGTAGCAGCCTTGACTTGTGTAGTAACCTTGACTTGAGTAGTAGCCTTGACTTGAGTAGTAGCCTTGACTTGTGTAGCAGCCTTAACTTGAGTAGCAGCCTTGACTTGTGTAGTAGCCTTGACTTGAGTATCAGCCTTGACTTGTGTAGTAACGTTGACTTGAGTAGTAGCCTTGACTTGAGTAGCAGCCTTGACTTGTGTAGCAGTCTTAACTTGAGTAGCAGCCTTGACTTGTGTAGTAGCCTTGACTTGAGTAGCAGCCTTGACTTGTGTAGTAGCCTTGACTTGAGTAGTAGCCTTGACTTGAGTAGTAGCCTTGACTTGAGTAGTAGCCTTGACTTGAGTAGTAGCCTTGACTTGTGTAGCAGTTTAACTTGAGTAGCAGCCTTGAATTGTGTAGTAGCCTTGACTTAAGTAGTAGCCTTGACTTTGGTCATTTTTTTCAATTAATTTGTGCGAGAGGTGTTCAATTTGTCAGCCTCTCTCTCTTGTCCGTGTCCATTTGATCCGAAAGCAAGACTTATTCAAGACGACTACATATAAATATATATATATATATATATATATATATATATATATATACCAGGTTACAGTGGATGACCAGCGGTGTCTTTGTGTGTGTGTGTGTTTCACTGTGCTCTTTACGCGTTTCATTGCTTCAATGTCATGTTGCTTACGCGACTCCATCTCCGGGTTTGACTTCAGAGTTCTACTTTTTATCGTAGAAAAGTTGCCTTCCAACGCTAACGAGTCCCATCTACCCGGATATTTAATAAGCAATATGTATTCACGTTTTCAAGAAGAGGAACGAAACATAGATTAAATACCGTTCACCCCCCCCCCCTCCCCCCAAAAGAATTTTTTTTTAAATCACCCATTGTAAATTTTGTTTTATTCCTTATCAGCTGATAATCCTGTTCTGTTCTTTTCTGTTCAGTTCATTTCTTCTCTTTTCCTTTCTTTGCTTTTCTTTTCTTCGGCGTTGAAGGGATTTCATCGACACCTGATTAGTGGAAGTCATAAAGTCATAGGCCAGGTATCACGGCAAAGTCACATTTTTGACTTTCATGGCGGTACGCTGGAGAAAAGCGTTTAAAACACACACCCACAATTAGTTACTCTCAAGCATCTTTAGAGTCCAAATTCAAGGGGTTGAAAGTGAAACGATGTTTTAATGCAACAACCCTTTAAAAACAACATTTTTTTCCCGTGAAAATCCTTTTATAAGCATTTTGGTTTGTTTTTATGTAGACTAAGTATACGTGATTTTCAATTTTTGAAGAAACGTTTATGTTTAACGGGTAAACTTCTGGTGAAGACACGTTTCATGTCTTCTTCATTTTCCCCTTCAATCATACTTTTTTTTTTTACTGCATACCCAAATACGTCACGAATAGAAAGCACGTAGCAACAGCGACACAATTAATCTCCAAACCAAAACAGGAACCCATTTAGCAAAGCATTAGCATCCGCCCCCCTCCCCACCCCCAAACAACCGACATTTTTTGAAGAATATAAGAAAAAATTGGGGGATCAGCGCAGAGTCTATGTGCCAAATTTCAGCTCGATGGGATGTCGGGAAGTTGGTCATTTAGCGTTCCGGAGGTTTATCCACAAATACACGAACTGAGGTCACAAATACACGAACTGAGGTCACAAATACTCGAACTGAGGTCACAAATACACGAACTGAGGTCACAAATACACGAACTGTGGTCACAAATACCCAAACTGGGGCCAAAAATACACGAACTGGGGGTCAAAGTAAAGTTTTTAAAAAGAAGCCGTTGTTTGTTAATTTTGTTTTGCTGTTAAGGAGTCACCACTGTATAAAATGTTGTTTGTGTTTGCGGTTCAATTGCTTTTCGGGGCTTTCAATTTTGTTGGTTTTTTTGGAGGTTTTTGTTTAATGTTACCAATAGTAATTTCTTTTCCGTCAGCCATAAACGTTGCGATCAATACGTACACACACAAAATTGAATAGGGCACGACCAGTTGGGTGATGGAGATTTACTCACTATCACGGCGTAACTATTCCACGGGCGTACCTACTCCAAGGCACAACTATTCCACGGGCGTACCTACTCCAAGGCATAACTATTCCACAGGCGTACCTGCTCCAGGAGCGCACCTACTCCACTGTGCACTTACTCCAGTAGCGTACCTACTCAACTGTGCACTTACTCCAGTAGCGTACCTACTCAACTGTGCACTTACTCCAGTAGCGTACCTACTCCTGGGGCGTAACTTCTCCACGGCGCATCTACTCTACGGCGTACTTACTCCGCAGCGTACCAACTCCATGGCGTACCTACTCCACGGGCGTACCTACGCCACGGCTTACCTACTCCACGGGCGTACCTACTCCACGGCATACCTACTCCACGGCATAATTACTCCATGGCGTACCTACTCCACGGTGTACCTATTCCACGGTGTACCTACTTCACTGGCGTACCTACTCGACGATGTACGTGCTCCACGGGCGTAGGAAGAACGTGGAGAAGTTAGCGGTCCGCCCTGGGGGAAGACTTATTTGGGGCGCCATTTTGGGGGGTTATTTTTATATACTTTGTATAATTTATTTTAAATATCTACTCCGTATGCGTTGTGTTTTTCGTTAACTAGGTGTGGAAAAATTAAAGACCACCTTAGGTCATCGCAGTCTATAACTATTTCAATGACCACCTCTCCAAGAATAGCTGCCTTATTTGCATGGGCGTCGCAATCTTTAACTATTCCAATGACCACCTCTCCAAGATTAGCTGCCTTAGTTGCATGGGCGTCGCAGTCTTTAACTATTCAAATGACCTCCTCGCCAAGAATAGCTGCCTTATTTGCGTAATACTGATGATTCCGATTTTTTAAAGCTGTTTACTCTGTGGAAAAACTATGAAAAATTAGTCTTTCCCTTCCCATGGGATGAAATGTAGAAAAAAGTGCAAGGCGGCCATAGGACTGAACCCTTTATTTTAATGATTCTTTTTCAAACTATAGCATTTAAAACTTAAAAGGAAAAAAAACACACTCATCAAATGAATATCTATTAAGCAATTACTACGGAATAATTTCAACATAAAATCAGTTTGTTAAAAAACGACTTTTTATTTATTTATATCAACTTAACTTACAAACCACTTCGGGAAAAAATCCATGTCAGGTTATTTAACAAATAATCATGTGGACGGGTCATGTATGTGTTACCTATACAAGAGACAGAACGAAGCTAAGATGTTATACAGACGTCCCACTTTTTCTTGTGTCCCCAACCTGAATACGTTCTTTTTCTTCTCGGGTGTGTTGTGTTAATATTTTGTGTTCTGTCCTTAACATGTTGCCGCTACAGCACAGCATAACACCACCAACTCTATAGCTCCAATCAGCACTGGAGCCAATCTCCACTACCCCCGCCTTTAATAGCATAAGCTCAGCACCCCCCCCCCGGGAAAGCCCCCCCCCACCACCCCAGATCCCCCCTCCAAACCGGTCAAAGTCACAAAAGTCGTAAAATTAAGCACGATAAGATAACATACTTGTGTTGCTAAGTGACACGGTTGATCCAATTATTAAGACTTCCTGGATCGTGTCGAAGGTGTCTTTGGCGCCAATTTTTCCCGATTTAGAATTGCCTAGAAATTAAAGATTATAAAACGTAACGTTGCTCTATATCGTTTCGAAATTTTGTGTACAGAACTTCCTCCAACCGTTTATCCGAAATTGTGTAATAAGCGTCTAACTAGGAATTACCGTGTCGGTGTACTTAAACACACAGTGTCGTTGCAGTTATCAGATACATTCAGCGACGCTTTTTGTAATGTAGTCTGGTGTGTAGAATGAAAGAACCTGGACTCGTGGGACATTTCCGGGGATTCTGAGAAAGACTAAGGTTCGCAAGATAATCTTAGGTGTCTAGGAAAGTCTCGGGTTCGTGGGAAACTTTAGTTGTGTGGGGAAAGTGTCGGGTGTATAAGAAAGTTTAGTTGTGTGGGGAAAGTTTCGGGTGTATAAGCAAGTTTAGTTGTGTGGGGAAAGTGTCGGGTGTATAAGAAAGTTTAGTTGTGTGGGGAAAGTGTCGGGTGTATAAGAAAGTTTAGTTGTGTGGGGAAAGTGTCGGGTGTATAAGAAAGTTTAGTTGTGTGGGGGAAAGTGTCTGGTGTATGAGAAAGTTTAGTTGTGTGGGAAAGAGTCGGGTGTGAAAGTAAGTTTAGTTGTGTGGGGAAAGTGTCGGGTGTATAAGAAATTTAGTTGTGTGGGGAAAGTGTCGGGTGTATAAGAAAGTTTAGTTGTGTGGGGGAAAGTGTCGGGTGTATGAGAAAGTTTAGTTGTGTGAGAAAGAGTCGGGTGTGAAAGTAAGTCTCTGGCTTCGAGAAATTCTTCGACAACTAACTTAGAAACACTGAAAGATTCCGTTACCACAGTACATAGGAACGCTTAAACAAGGAGATAAAATGAAATTATTATTATTAGCAGTTGTAGTAGTAGAACTTTGGTATAGCGTGGTACACCAGCCCAGGGCTTGGCTCACCGCGCTGTACATCCAATTTAACAAACACAATCATGAACTTAAAAATTAACATACATTAATTAAATAAAACAAAACAAATGTGTATTCACTCAAACCAGCCAACCATTCCATAACTATGTACAAGTCAAGTCATAGACGGCACCCAGCAGCATCGTTTATCAGTCAGAGGGGGGAATCAGTCAGGATAGTAGAGTTTAAAGGATCAACAAGAGCCATACTTTTGGAAGTAGGGTGAGTATGTCACGTTATTACTTTCAGAATTTAAAATCACTGGAAATAAAAAGAAAATACGTAGATCTATTCTGTTATGGGGGGGGGGGGGAATTTTTAACTTATTTATTTCAACAAGTTCTTGTGATGCAATGAAGAGTTTGCCGTTTTCTATCGTGGGGAAAAAATGGTGTTGTCTATTGTATAAATTACTGTTGTTTCCCATTCTATTAATAATTGGTGTTGTCTAGGCTTTAGATACGTTATGTTGCCTATGGTATAAATACTTTATTTTTTCCTATTTTGTAGCACTTCGTGTTGCCTAGAGTATAAATACTTCGTGTTTCCTAGTGTATAAATGCTTCGTGTTGCCTAGGGTTTAAATACTTCGTGTTGCCTAGGGTATAAATGCTTCGTGTTACCTAGGGTATAAATGCTTCGTGTTGCCTAGTGTTTAAATACTTGGTTTTCCCGTGGTGTGTCCCAAAGTCATGGTCCACGGACTAGCATAAAATAGTAATAGTTTATAATAATATAGCACTCTCGCATTGGCTGATAGCGCATTTGAAGCTATTTTATGACATATTCATTTACGGTCAAATAAAGCTATTTTAAAAATTAATAACTCTGGCACCGCCCCCTGCAGAGTGGGAAATTAATCCACGGGTTCTTCAAAACTAAAAGTTTGGTAAATTGTCTCCTAGGGAATAAATACTTCTATTATAGCTTCCTAAGGTATAAATATTTGTAGTTGCCTATGGCATAGAAAATTAGTGCTGCATAGTTTACAAGTGATTTCATGTACCTAAAGGGCGCAAGCGCATGTCTTGATCCAGTTTGCAAGTACATGTATGTACACAGTTTGCATGTAGTTGGCCATACCTAATGTGCATGTATTTGGGCGTACCTAGAGGGAAAGGGTTTGACCATACCTAGGGCATCAGGACTTGGCCGTACCTAGGGCACCAGTGCTTTGCCGTAACTAGAGTACAGCTACTTAGCTGTACATAGGGCATCAGGACTTGGCCGTACCTTGGGCACAAGTGCTTAGCCTCACCTAGGGTACCAGTGCTCTGCCGTAACTAGGGTACAAGTGCTTAGCCTCACCTAGGGTACCAGTGCTCTGCCGTACCTAGGGCACCAGTGCTTTGCCGTAACTAGAGTACAGCTACTTAGCTACTTAGCTGTACATAGGGCATCAGGACTTGGCCGTACCTTGGGTACAAGTGCTTAGCCTCACCTAGGGTACCAGTGCTCTGCCGTAACTAGGGTACAAGTACTTGGCCGTACCTAGGGTGCAAGTACTTAGTCGTGTCTAGCGTTCAAGTACTTGCCCATAACTAGATAGCACGTTCATAGCTTTTCACCGACCTAAAAGATCCTTGCACTGGTTCTGATTAAACGTACTGATTTAAAATACTTGAATGAATCTTATCGCTTAAAGTTGGTTGTTGTTGTTTTGGGGTTTTTTGATAAGAGAATTTCAGAAGTTTTTCACCTCGCTCTTCTGTGAATTTAGACGACATGGACTTGAACAATGGCCTAAATAAATATCCTGCCAATGACACCGGCTATTTTTTCCCCCTTTTTTTTTTTTTAATGTTCATTTATTTTACTGATCGATTCATTTTCCCGAGCAACGCAACATGTCTCAGGATCTCCATCGTGTGGACCTCCGTGTGAGGTTGATATCGTTTTGTTGTGGTCTTTCATGCTAGGGGACTTATATGGTAAATATTTTATTTCATGCCTTTAGTTATACTTTTGTATTACAAGACGATTTTTTGAGCTCTGGTACTTCTGTTTAAAAAGCATCATATTATTTAAATGTGTGTTAAAGTTTGGGTCAACCCATTTATCGATAAAAAAAAGTTCAGACAATTCGCAGGTTTATTTTATTGTTTTTAAATGGGTCGCGATATGTGATAAGACTTCGCACATAGTTTAGGTCGTGAGAAAATTTGCCAGTGCTCGAAATGGGGGCAACCGTCCTTGATGGCAATTTTTTTTTTTGAAAAATATTTATTAAAATTACCAAAATTTTAAAAAAAGACGTTTCGAGTAGCGGAACTTTTTTTGGAAAAAGTGGGTGGGGGGGGGGGAGATTTCTATTCAAGATACGTCACTGAAAGAAGTGGAGACATTTTTTTAAATGGTAGGCTTATCTAACAAAGTGATCCTGATCAAAGTGAAAATGTTCATTAATTTTGTTTAAAGTTAATTGAAGTGTTCATTGTTGTTGTTTTGAGTGTTTATTCTTCGGTTGTTTTTTTTTTGTGTTCCAATTTTTTTAAATTGATGTTCAGGAGCGTGGAAAAGGGGGTTTGTATATTTTTAACATGATAGCAATGTCTCAGAACTAAAAGTTGAAAAGATGGGAAAATGTGTGAGTAAATGTAAACTTTTTTAAATAATGGGATGCTTTCTGTTGTAGTTTTTTTAAATTCTTAAATACATATCTGTGAAAGTGCACTTTAGGGCGTTGAAGACGTGGAAATCGGTCTACATATTTTAGTCTAGATTTTAAATATATGTGTACTTTTATTTCCTTTCTTAAATACAGTTCAGGGGCGAGTAAAGAGGTAAGGTAAAATTTTAGGTTGCTACAAACATCTAAAAACTAGTTAATTTTTATAAATAAGAAAAAAAAAATTTTTACAATTTTATAGTGCGTGAAAATAGATTCCTTACATTTTCAATAGCATTTTAATTTCTCAAAACAAAATAATGTCATAAACTTGAATGTGCGTATTCAAAATAATTTTACAAAAGAAGAAATTTGTATATTTAAAATTTTTTCACAAATACAATTTAATGGCGTGGGAAAGGTTGTGTGCGATTTGTATCAATATACATTTACAACATAATCCATAAATAACTGGCATGTAAATTAGGTTCTCATATTGGGGGGGGTGGGGGTCTATGATAAAATTATGTAGTGGAAAGTTTAGATTTAACAAAACACCGGAAAATACAAAGCAAAAAAAAAATGGAAATAGCAGGTAGATAGTGGCTCAATATGCTTATAATTATTTATTATTACCCGGATAACAGTTGCTATTAACAAAAAATATGTAATACAACAGCCGATGCAATTTAAGAACCAATGGTTAAACAAATTTGATGAACGACAAAGGTAAATACATTGTATTTAAATATAAGACTACGTTTTAACAGTCGCATCTGCTTTATGAAGTTTGTACAAAATTTGTTTTTAAAATGACTTCATAATTTATATTTCTTGTATTTTACGCCCCACCCCACCCCCCCTTGTTGGAAAAAGCAGAACAGTTTTGCTCATAACTTTTGGACACGGCATCAATTTACAAGATGGCCAGCTGGTCCACTTTTGCAACGCCCACAATTTTGAGGAAAATGTGTAATGGAAAATGCAAGGTTCTGTCACTGACTATGATATTCTTGGCATTGGTGTACATCACACTGTTCGTTATTCCAGTACGTAATGTCATACTCTCTTCTGCCATTGAATACGGTTGGCGAGACATAAAGACGTCTGACCTGATCAGGATACATTTCAGTGAAGAGAAAACACCCGAGGGCATTTTATCCAGCACGCCGTGTACTGTTTTACACAAACCTCGGGTCAACGTCAGTGACATTACCGCCTCGTCCACGCTGTCCTACGACCACTTGCTGTTTCCGGAAGTTCACAGGCGGGTGCTGGAGAAAGGCCATGGGCGATTCCTGCCCGCTCTCAACCTGACCCAGAAAATCGAGATTTTGTTTCTGTACAAAGTAGCAGCCGCAGCCCTGGACTCTGTCGGTGTGCAGCATTTCCTGGTGGATGGAAGTTTGCTAGGCTTGAACAGACACGGGGGATTCGTACCCTGGGACGATGACATAGATATTTCTGTGCTTCTAGACTCCTGGTATCTGGTCAAGAAGGCGCTGTCCTGCAACGAAGGTTTCACGTTGGACGAACCCAATTTCGCCCATTGGAAGTTCCACTACAAAGATCGTGACTACCCTTTCGTGGACATCTTCTTCTACACAATGGATAAGTCCTACGTATGGGCCGCTTCATATTACACACGAATAACTTACATTTACCCCACGAGATTTGTATTTCCATTGGGCGAGTCCATTTTCGAGGGTATGAAGGTTCCGGTGCCCAATGACAGTCTCAGCATAGCAAGACGAATTTACAGATATGATTTGTGTATCGCGTATCGAGGACACTTAAAAAACAAAGCAAGCGCATCCGAAGACTATCCTAAAGGATATTCCATATCGAATGTGTCATGCAAAGAATTATCATACATGTACAGCTTTTATTAACGTTAAAAGATTGTTTTATGTTTGTTAGGTTTTATATATATACTGTCGTTTCATTGAGAAATATATCATGTTATCATTGTGATTTTGAGAATTCTAAAAATAGATTCATCACTTCAGATCCCGTTCTAAATTTTATTTGTCTGCATCGGTAAATGTGACTTTTTCTAGGTTTTTAAATGTTACGGGTTTCATACTATGTCAAACAGTCCTAGCTGTTCAAACAGTCCTAGCTGTTCAAACAGTCCTGGCTGTTCAAATAGTCCTGGCTGTTCAAACAGTCCTGGCTGTTCAAACAGTCCTGGCTGTTCAAACAGTCCTGGCTGTTCAAACAGACCTGGCTGTTCAAACTGTCCTGGCTGTTCAAACAGTCCTAGCCAACAGAGGTGCTCCCAGTTTCTATAATTGCACTGTGTCCTCTCATTTTCCTTTGTTATTTTTACCGTGTCGCTTCTCCCTTGAAATAGATTGTCAAAGGTGTGTGTGTGTGTGTTTAATGCTTGAAACACGGTACTTTATTTTCTTATCTGTACGTCCGACCAGCCTATACAGCCGGGTCACACACAGCTACACCATTGCGCACACACACAAAATGGAACTATTCTTGACTTGTGTAGATTTAATTAAGGAGGATGAGAAATAAAGCAGAAACTTCTTTTTTTATTGTGTGCCGCGTGTCCTGTGTGTTTCAAAAACTTTTTCCTAAATAAATTAAACATAATTAAACTAGTGACTTGTAGTGCCTCCATGGAGCACGGTCCTCTACATGCTCAGATCTTCCAGACAGTCAGGCTCTACACACAGCCACATTTTCCTCAGCCTGGTCTCCTCCACGAGGCCAGGCCCTACACACAGCCAGGCCTTCCACACAGTAAGGTCCTCCACTCAATCAGGTCCTCCACACAGCCAGGTCCTCTTCTCAACCAGGTCCTCTACATAGCCAGGTCCTCCATTCAACCAGGTCCTCCAAACAACCAGGTCCTCCACTCAACCATTTCCTCCGCACAGCCAGTTCCTCTTCTTAACCAGGTCCTCCACACAGCCAGTTCCTCCACTCAACCAGGTCCTCCACACAGCCAGTTCCTCCACTCAACCAGGTCCTCCACACAGCCAGGTCCTCCACACAGCCAGGTCCTATTCTCAACCAGGTCCTCTAAACAGCCAGGTCCTCCACTCAACCATGTCCTTCACACAGCCACACAGCCAATTCCTCCACTCAACCAGGTCCTCCACACAGTCAGGTACTCCACTCAACCATGTCCTCCAATCTGCCAGGTCCTATTCTCAACTAGGATCCCCGCACACGCCGTGTCCTCCCCTCAACCTGGTCCTCCACATAGCCAGGCTTTCTCCTCAACCATGCCCTCCACACAGCCAGGATTCGCCACTCAACCAGGTCCTCCACACGGTTAGGTCATCCCTCGTTTTATCCTCAATATTTCAGCAACATCAGCAGCTGTAACATAAATTCATTCAAGCATACTGCCATTGCTTCGGTGTTGGTAACTTAGTGCATGACTTGGCATCCTCTTGGTGTCTGTCAAGGATGTGAGAATCACTTGTTGTCGTGTGTGGAGTTAGAGCAGGGGTCACCAAACTACGGCCCGTTGGTTGTCTTTGCTTTGTTGCATTGCACGCCATTCACCCACGATTAACATGGAATACTAAACTTAGTTTTGTCGTCTTTTTTTTCTACCCAGAGCTTTCGTTCTAGTTTGCACATATTATACGGAATGAATATTCGGCCCGCGCTTGTCATTTTTTACCGTTATCAATCCCGCCGTGGAAAAAAAAGTGTTGTGAACCCTGGGTTAGAGTAAGTTGATTTGACCTGAAGGAGGGGCGAGTATGAGTGATCAAGGCGTAGGGTTGTCATTGATGATGGGCGGGAGGGTGTGTATGTAGAGTGTGCCAGGAGAGAGGCGGGTGACGTGTACAAGGAGTTGTGGGGGATAATGGATTACATCGAAAGGATTCTTAGTGCCTCCTGTTAAGAAAGATTTTATTATGCGATTGCAGTGCTCCGAAAATGATATTTAGTGGCTTTGGATAGTACTGATTTTTTGGTAGGTGACTTGTCGGATAATAAAGGAGTCTGTTACTTGACTCGGGACTTTTGTGAATTGTGGCGCATGGCCGTCATCTCGGTACGGAGTGCCAGAGCTTAATTGTGCAACTGTATTACATAATCCAAAAAATGTGTACGTAGTAACAATGGTAGTAATCCCAAGACTCAAAATTTGACAGTGTCTAAGTAAATCGGTGCTCTGTTAGGGATGTTCTAGGTTTTTCACGTAAACTGGTTCTTGATGAGGGATATTCTTCGAGCACATGCAAATTGGTGCATGATTGTGGATAGTCTTGGTGCACATGCAAATTGGTGCATGATTGTGGATAGTCTTGGTGCACATGCAAATTCGTGCATGATTGTGGATAGTCTTGGTGCACATGCAAATTGGTGCATGATTGTGGATAGTCTTGGTGCACATGTAAATTGGTGCATGATTGTGGATAGTCTTGGTGCACATGTAAATTGGTGCATGATTGTGGATAGTCTTGGTGCACATGTAAATGGGTGCATGATTGTGGATAGTCTTGGTGCACATGTAAATTGGTGCATGATTGTGGATAGTCTTGGTGCACATGTAAATTGATGCATGATTGTATATATTCTTGGTGCACATGTAAATGGGTGCATGATTGTGGATATTCTAGATTTACATTTAAATTGGTGCATGATTGTGCATATTCGTGGTGTACAGGTTATTGGATCATACCAATGGACTGCGCGTAATAAGTTCAATATGTTTAATTTTTTTTTTCCCGAACAGCTGGATCTTGTGAAGAGTGGGAAGAAAAGGGTTAACATAATTAAGAGAAATTTTAAAACATTTAATTAAATAATGACATTGGATGAGATTGTAAAAGTTATTTATTCTTGGAATTTTATGTTACTGATTCTAAATTTTGTTGTTGTTATTTTTCATATAACTCTTGAGTTATCTTTGTAGCTATTATTACTCAATTATTATTAGTAGTAGTATTCGTATTAATTTTGTTATATTATGATTGTTTTTGTTACTTTTGTATTTAATATTTTTTCAATTTGATTTTGCTTATTTTGTCATTACCTGACGATAGTCGAGGTTTCTTCTTGTTCAGGTAGAAAAGAAATATATTTTAGGGGCCGTGTCAGACTGTGGCCTTGATTCATTTACCTCTGAATAAACTCTTGTATCTTCCTAATCTCAAACCAAACCATTTGAACGTGCGACGCTAAGTATTGCCACTGGCAACAAGTGATCGGTCTTGTTCCTTATCAAGAGTGTCTGTATAAATTTAAACCTTTTCGCACTTGCCTTTCCTTGTAGGCACGTGGTCTAATCCCGCATCCTCCACCCCCCCCCCCCCCCCAACCCCCGGATTGGTGGAAGCCAAATTCCATTTTCCCTGTTCTGTCACGATACATATTTGATTGGATTCATTCATAATATTTGTTTTACACCTTTCATACGTTGGTAATGAAACCGAATTGAACACAAGTCATCTTCCATTGGTAATGTAACTTTAATCTATAATACATATCTAACAGGCTGTACATTTAATCAAACACATGCACAGCGTCGCTTGCCACAAGAAGAAGAAACAGTGCACAACTACTATACACCACAAGGTTCTTTCGACGACTGCTGACTAGCACGCACATGCGCCAAAGATAGTCCAAACAGTACGTCATAATTACCATAAACATATGTCACCAACTAAATGGCCGGAAAGCGTTCATTAACTACTAAGTTTCTTAAAACACACCGCGCGCAATAAAACACAATATCCGGTGCGCAACGATAATTAATCAATTCACATGGACCTTGTCCAATTTTGTATGGCATTTAATTCCTGGCTTCACTATTAACAATATTTTTTTATTTTTTTTAAAGTTGCAGTTAAAAATTGTAAAATATTGTTGACTATTCAATAAAGATGACAAGCGATTATAATTTCTTGAATAGGAAAATAATTCTTTACATTTTTCAGCCGATTCAAATTATCAAATTCAGAGATTGTTCCAAAAAAAAAGGTTATTTAATAAGTCTATAATTTATTTTCAGCTGTAATTCTGTAATATCGGATTTCGGTGGCGCGAAAAATTTTGTCAAATCCTTCAGCAATGCAAATTTTTTTTAATACTTTTTTTTTTGCTTTACCCTATTCTTTAAAGTTATCTGGAGAAATTAAAATCCCAGTGGGGGTGTATTTACCCCTCCCCTTCACTCAGATTGGAAGAAAATGCTTTCTTCTCCCCCCTCTCCCCCCCCCCCCCTTTCCAGTGCAGACTCCCCTGCTGCAAGGTCATGATTGTCCTATAAACTTGATTGCTATTATTTTATCACAGATTCGTATGTAATGCAAATCCCATTTTTTTTTTACCAAACGGTGCGCCGCAGTGCCCAAGTGCCCGTGTGCCCGTGGGTCACATACATTGTTGACGTGAAATACTTTTTACATTTGTATTTTTTTACAATTCAAATTTTGTAATTCAATGGTAAAGGTCTCGGAATCTTAAGGGGGTCTGATGGAATCCAATGACTCACTCATTACTAACGGTTTTCTGGACACTACTTGATGGCCCTCTAAATTGTGTACGGTATTACTTAAGTAGTTACTCGAACTTTCTTGATATCGGTAAATTTAGTTGTTTTTTTTTAAATATATGTAATTAAATCCTTTATGGTAAAATCGCTTTTGTGTACTAGGTCAAACTCTTCGGACGGCTAATTGACCCACTTCCCGTCAACCTATCGAGCTACAATTTGGCACAAAGACTCGACGCCGATGACAAAGCACCCTTTCAAATTTTCAGCCCCACCCCCAACCCCCCCCCCCCCACAAATCAGTATTTCCTTTTTTTTTTCAGGGGGGGGGGATGAATGAAATATGATGCCACTAATTTCACGATATAAAATTCTCCAATAACTGCGCTAAATGAGACACTTAAACAAAAAATATCGCCAAGTGCGTCTTTGGTGCGTAATATTTTATTTTGTTTCTCTGAAACAGTTGGTGAAATAATAGTGCGGTGTAAAAGCAGATTGGACATTAGAATATTAATATAAAGTAACAACGCTTATAATGCATACACAGGATTTATACGAAACACTTTGTTATTTTAAGTGTTGTTTAATTGATGATGGTTTTCTTCAGTGTTATTTTAAACGATCAGTGGCGTAGCGAGCTTAACCCGCGCCCCGGGCACAATACCTCGAAAACCATACAATATTATATGTAAAATATACCATTTGGCGCCCCTTTGTGAGTTGCGCCCGGGTCATGATTCCCCCCTTGCCCCCCTCGCTACGCCACTGTAAACGATAAATCCCTTTTGACACAAGCTTGGATTCGGCAACGCCACCGACTAACAGAGAGGTCACGCTTTCATCAGCTGCTGTAGATAAATTTCATTTGATATCGAAAATAAATTAGTAAATTGAAAATACATTTTAAGAAGAAAAAAAATACTCATGGATATTTAAAACATCGAGTAGAATGATAGAGACGGAATGGAGAGACATCTTATTCATTTCAGAGCAAATTGTATTCAATCGTGCAAGCAATTTTCAAAACAGCCATTGGATTTTTCAATGACTTAAATATCATCCAACAATTCAGTTGTAAACTTCGATCGATAATCACACAAGTTTTTTTTAAAGACGCTGAAATAATATTTTTCTTTAATTTAACATTCCGTAAGTCCGTATGCAATTTTTTTTAAAGTAGTTCTAAACATTGTTAAATGAGACTGATTACAACACAAGCCTCGGGCATTCTTTTATTTAAGAATCATCTAAGTTAAACATGGAATACATGTATGATAGTTCTGTACAGGATACCTCACTCACTAGATAGCCTTTCGGGTAAGTCTCTATCAATCTCTTAAATCGTTGTGTGTGTCCCCTGTACACTATGCAGGTATTATAACTAAAAATCTCCTTCGCTATTTTGATACTGTGTCTAGGAACTGGAACCTTCACACCCTCAAAAGTAGACTCGACCAAAGGGAAAACGTCACCTACGGGATAAAAGACCGTACCGCGGGAGTACCAAGTCACCGCCCACACGTAGGCGTCGTCCATGTCGTAAAAGAAGATATCCACAAAGGGGTATTCCCGGTCCTCGTATTTCAAACTCCAGTGAATCGCGTTCCCTTTGAACAAGCGAAACCCGCGAATGCAGGACAGCGCCTGCTTGACCAGCTCCCACGACTCGAAGCTCACGACGATGTCCAGGTCATCGTCCCAAGGGATGAGCCCCCCGTGTCTGCTCAGGCCCAGCAAGGACCCGGCCACCATGAAATGCTTCACACCGACAGCGTCCAGGGCCGCTGCTGCTACTTTGTATAAATAGAAATTCTCAACCTTCTGGCTGAGGTTCAGGGCCGGCAAGAACTGTCCGTGACCTTTTTCTAAGACTCTCCTCATTACTTCCGGGTCTCGTAAATGATCGTAAGTCAAAATGGCCGTCGTGTCGACGTCACTTATACTTACAGGAGTTTTCTGCAAGACCGGACACGAAACAATGGAAAAGATCCCGTCCGGAATTTTTAGCGCACCGTAATGGATTTTTAAAATATCCGAGGTCTTGACATTACGCCATGCTTTCTTAATGACAGGGTAAAACACAACGTTGCGTACTGGAATGACAAAGATTATCATGTACACGAGTAACGAGAAGGCGATGGTCACAGTCAGAAATTTGGCTCTTTCGTGCAAAACTTTCTGAAAAATTGTGGAAATAAATACGAATGGCCGGTTGGTCAGCTTTGGCATGGCGGTGAGGTTTCGGCGTGTGGTCAAGTAAGTAGGAATGGCCGGTTGGTCAGCTCCGACTTGTTGATGAATTTTTGGGGTGTGTCAGTATATACGAACCGATTGGTGTGCTCGGATTTTGATGGTGACGTGTTACGCGAGTGGTCAGTCTTTGGCAATTACCAAATTGGTGAGCTTCGACTTGTCTGTGATGTTTTGGCTTGTGGTCAGTTAATAGGCATTCACCCAAAGGTGGTTATCAATATGTTTCCTCGGTCTGTTCTCGCCAGGAAGGCCACGCACACAAAGTTGTCTGTGTAACAAAAACGAAAATAGATATAAATGTCTTTTAAAAAAGGATATTTATCAAATGTTTTAAGTGTGATGTAATGAATTCGTCATCGCTATCTTACAATCAAAAGGTTGATCTTTAAAGAAATTATGTCTGCAATGAAAAATCAGTCTATATAGATATGACTGCGTATAATGAAATGGCCGACGACAATGAAAAATGTCTGTCTACATGGCATGTCTGTTTGGTTAGTGTTGAAGTCTGTCTCATTTAGTTATGTTAATGATTTTTTTTTTCGACGCACATACTATGATCATAATTTTGCTCAGTTAAAAATTAAAGCATAACAGCTTGCAACAGTTTAAAATAATAATCATTATATCCATACAAATAATAACACATCAATAATAAAATTAAGGAAGCAAAACTGCGACAATTACAATAATAATCATAATATAATAATAATAATGATAGCAAAAACATACCTATGACCTTTTAAGATTTTATAAGATACAAAATTACTTTTCAATTGATCCGGATAGATGGAAATTTTCATTGTTTTTGTTGTTGTTTTGTTGTTGTTGGTTATTTGTTGTTTATTTTTTTAACAAAGGAAATGCTTTTAAATATCAATTTTAAGCACAAAGGTAAACATTTTTAAACAATCAGAATATAAACACAATTTATCAAGCGGAAAAAAACCAACAGCATTATTAAGAGAGTTACTGGTCAATTTAAGTGGAAAGGTATCCACGATAGGATCTGTCAGATAGGAAGTTACATTAATATTTAATAAATTGAATTACTCTAGATATCTGAAAAGAATTCAAGGTAACGGTTGGTGAAATATTTGACGATGTTTGAAAAGAATTCAAAGAAAACGGTGAAATTTTTGACGATGTTTGAAAAGAATTCAAAGAAACCGGTGAAATATTTGACTCTATTTGTTCTATTTGATGCTAGCATCCAATTCTACGATACACACCCCCCAGTGCTTTTTATTTTAATATAAGATCTTCGCGCTACCTAAGGTCTCGAGCTACTTAAGTTTACTTATACCTCACCGTGACTCCATGACATTCACGACAGGCCAAATATTAAGAACCGCTGGCTTGGCACAGTGTATCAAAAACTACAAAGCGCTGTCGCTTCAAAAAAAAAAAAAAATCGGGTAAAAAAAATTTTTTAAATGCTTTTCTTGAGTTCAAGGATCGAAATAAAAATAGTGTCTTTAAAAGTGAATGTACAAATATTTGCTAAAATCTTTTTGTCAATGTCGAAGATTTGAAGGCCGACTGAAAGAACACGGTTTCTTTTCTATATATTTGTATTTGGGTCAGGAGTGTTTCTGGTCGATCGGTCGTGTGGAAGGTGACTTTTGGACCAATCTGACAATGGAAATTTGGACAAATCTGACAAAGGAATTTTGGACCAATCTGACAATGGAATTTTGAACCAATCTGACAATGGACTTTGGACCAATCTGACAATGGAATTTTTGACAAATCTGACAATGGACTTTTGGACCAATCTGACAATGGACTTTTGGACCAACCTGACAATGGACTTTTGGACCAATCTGACAATGGACTTTGGACCAATCTGACAATGGACTATTGGACCAATCTGACAATGGACTATTGGACCATTTGAGTTTCTAGCGGGGGAAATGAAGTAGCGCACTCACGCGCCAGAAGCTTCTGTGTGTCCCGTTTCTGTGTGTCCCGTTTCTGTGTCGCTTTCAACCTCGGTCATTAAATATATATTTGTGGCGGTGTTGCGTAGGAATCAGAAGAGGGTGGCGGTGTGGTTGTGGTTGTGGTCGGGGTGGTGAGGTGGGTGTGTGTTGGTATGGTTTCGGGGAAAGGGGGTGGCCTGGGAAACTTGACCGAATGGACACTTCTGAAAATAACAAGAGAAAAAAAAGACAGATTAAAAAAAGCTTGACTCTTTTGAAACTGGAATCTCCTCAATATAGTTATTGTAACCCCCCCCCCTTCCCCCCACGCACACAAACACTTTTAGGTGAAGTTTTGTATCCACTGAATAGTGGTTGGGTAGAAGAAAGAAAAAGTTCTTAAATGGTGTATGTAATCTTTATATTATATTAGTTGGTGGATGTAATCTTGATATTAGGTTGCGGATTAAATCTTGATATTGGATGGTCGGTTTAATCTTGATATTAGATGCTGGGTTTAATCTTGATGTTAGATGACAGGTTTAATCTTGATGTTAGATGACAGGTTTAATCTTGATGTTAGATGACAGGTTTAATCTTGATGTTAGATGACAGGTTTAATCTTGATGTTAGATGACAGGTTTAATCTTGATGTTAGATGACAGGTTTAATCAGTTATTTAGGTGATTGTTCTTTATCTTGATTGTCAACAAAGTGACCAATTTTTCCCCACGGGTCAGTAGAAAAACCTAGTAGATCTCAACCCCCACGCCAGTCGTACCCGCTCCGCCCATATTCACAACGGATCTAAATGTATTTTAATGTACAGTTGAAATAAATCACTTTCTCTCGACTTGTAGTAATGTGTCAGCGTCACGTGACTTAGCCTGGACAACAAAGCCGGCCCCTAGAATGCGGACACGATGTCTTCCTGAACAGCTAATTATATATTCAAAATAGGGAGTGGGGGAACGCTTATATCATAACGTGATTGAGAGCTTGATGTTTAGATCGTGTTCATGTTAAAAAAATACGATGGATAAATAAATGATTAGTGACCTAGAAGTTGATTTTTTTGTTTGATGCTCTAGATTACTAGTTTGCTCAGTGGATATGACTGTTGGGTTGTTCGTGTGTTTGTGTGATGTTGTGTTGTTTTTTAGAGCCGTCGCGTTGGTCTTTTCAAACCCTGCAGGGGTGTGTGTGTGTGCGAAAAAAAGGGGTGGTGGTGGTGGCGGATATTTAAGCACTCCAAGTTTATGATTTGGGGGAAAAATCAATTTGGAATCAGAATTCAGTCGCAAAAAGGGGTCACAAAACTGGAAATTAGGAGGTGGAGAGACCCCTACAAAAGTCAGGCGACGGCTCTGCTTTCAACGTTACTGGTCTCAGCTAACTGTAACTGGTGAGTCAATGCCTTTTTTTTTTTTAAAGTCTCACGCTATGTTTGCAGTGGACGTCCGGCATCAGTGTTGAGCTTAATATTTTGGTGTCTTTATTAATTGGAGTTTTCTGGGGGGTTTTCATTCGATATCTTTTTTTTAAGTTTGGGAGAGAGAGCTATTTTCCATATATATATGTGTATATATATATGGTCAGGATTCACCTCCTCTCAGAAACTATAGCTACCAGACATTATCAATGTCGGTTGTACTCGGGTCCATTCAAACAAACTTTCGGCCATAACACGACCCTGAACAAATTTAATTAAACCAGCTAGATCTTCCCAGGTGGGCAATGTTACCCTATCAGGTGGGCAATGTTGCCCTATCAGGTGGGAAATGTTACCATATCAGGTGGGCAATGTTACCATGTCAGGTGGGCAGTGTTGCCATATCAGGTGGGAAATGTTACCATGTCAGGAAGGCAGTGTTGCCATATCAGGTGGGAAATGTTACCATGTCAGGTGGGAAATGTTACCATGTCAGGTGGGAAATGTTACCCTATCAGGTGGGAAATGTTACCATATCAGGTGGGAAATGTTGCCCTATCAGGTGTGAAATGTTACCATATCAGGTGGGCAATGTTACCATATATTGTTAAAAAGTTGTATCTGACGTATCGTGACGTCATGAGTCCTGCCATTAAGTTAGAAAACAGTTACATACGCCATCCCACCTCTTACCTCAGGCCCACCTGTTTCCTCAGGCTCACCTCTTACCTCAGGCCCACCTCTTACCTCACGCCATCTCTTACCTCAGGCCCACCTCTTACCTCAGGCCCACCTCTTACCTCAGGCTCACCTCTTAACTCAGGCCCACCTCTTACCTCAGGCCCACCTATTACCTCAGGCCCACTCTTACCTCACGCCATCTCTACCTCGGCCCCCCTCTTACCTAAGGCCCACCTCTTACACCTCCCCCATCTCACTTCACGTCTGATGGCGTATGCCAAGATTGGAGCTCAAACATTAACGCTTTGTTGCCGTTCTCATCATATAGTCAAACACCCCGCCAGCCGAGTGCTGCGTTTAAACGGTTTCTCAAGGTCGGGGCTCAAGTAAGAAACTCCACTGGGAAAGTTATTGATTTTTGTAGGCGGGGTCAGCAGTGCTGTCAGCTACGCAAAAAGGGAGGAGCTAAGCGAGGGGACAATATTTTGTTCATAACTAAGAGACATACGGGTGGTAACAGCATTCAAGTTGAAGCTGTAAGAAATATACAAGGGGTAGAAGAAAACCCGAAGAATGACAACAGCAAGAAGCGGACGTGTCAACCAATAAGACTTCGAAAAAAAAAAAAAAAATGTTCATGACAAAGACAAACCCTTTTAGATTGATGTAAAGGTATGAAGTCTACAGAAGATGATAGACATATGCAATTGCAGAATTGACGCATGAAATAATTTGCGTACGAAATTAACTGGAAACGTAAAAGAATTTGAGGCTAATTCAGATAGATCGTCCCTCATCATTAGGTTTAGGGATAGATTTATGGTTCAGGTTAGGTTTAGGGATGGATTTAGGGTTCAGGTTAGGTTTAGGGATAGATTTAGTGTTCAGGTTAGGTTTAGGGATATATTTAGGGTTCAGGTTAGGTTTAGGGATAAATTTCGGGTTCAGGCAACCAAGATAGCGGCCGTGGTAAAAAAAAACGCGGTACGATCTATCCGAATTTACCGAATTTGAAATTAATTGAATAATTTGGTAAGGGTTAAAAAGGATTTTGGATATGAAACGAAAATCATGGAAATACAACAACAACAAAAAACAAATTTTGTCTTGCTTTACCTACAGTTACAGATATTTGGCTCTAGGCTACAGAGAGAGAGAGCGAGAGAGAGAGAAAGAGAGGGAGAGAGAGAGATAGCTTATCTGTAATGACATTAAAACTTGAATATTTCGCATTCGGCTGTATGGAATTTTATCTGGTCGGATTCAGGCAAAAAATTAATACATTTTTGGGTGCTTCTATGATAATTTATTGTTTAACCCTAACCAAGCATCATTGGCGTGCAGTACCTGTGACTGCGTGCCCTTTTCGGGAATTCCATCAAGTATTACAAAATAAGGAGACAATGTGTGGCTTTGAGACGTTAAAAAATCATTGATTATTTCCTTGAAGGGATTAATGTATAAACAGACATAAAATCTGATCTTTCTCCAAACGAAACAATTTAGTATGTCATAAGCAATTGGGCAGTACGATGACCTCCTGGTGTCTGTAAAAAAAAAAAAGCGCAAACTTGAGTGGTATGACCAAGTGACCAACCAGAAAACAAGGGCTCGCCAAAAAAATCATGCAGAGGAGGGATGGAGAAGAATAGTTTTCATGTCATCTGTGGCGCCCCAACGGTCCCAGGACTAAGGGACATGATGATGATGAGAAGCGTTGGCAGGGGCGTACCTGGGGGATGGATGTTAAAGGGGCGACGGCCCCGTGCAGCACTTATAGAGCCTACATCTAACGTGTTATAAGTGATGTGTGTGTGTGTTTGTGTGGATGTGTGTATGTGTGACACACACTTTTGGGAGCTCGCCTTAACTACAATTTGTTAAGGTTGTACTGTAGTGAAGAAGGATTGCCGCAGTGGTTAAGAAGCATTGCAGGTGTGCATCGAGCCATGTCGACACAACTTTTGATTTTCACGTCCCCTTGTGAAGTGTACGTTGAAGGGGTTCTTCTCTTAGTGTTTCGTGCATCTTCTTCTCCTGTCCACTTCTATCGAGATGTACAGCCGGCACAGAAATAACCCAATAAAAAATGAAACATTATCAGGAATAACGTCTGCTTTTGACAATATAAAAAGTTGAACGGCTTTAGGGTTAAAAAGTGAAACGACGTACCCGATTTTGCTGGGGGGGGGGGTTTGGGGGGGCGGTGGGGGGTTGTGGGGGTAAGTATTTGTTGTCAAATTAGAAGTTAATTTATTTAATTTATTTTTCTTTAATCAAGGAAAATCAAGGCTAGTTACTCATGCTTCGCACTAATTTTACATGGGTTAAATCCCTTTATATTTTATTTTGAATTTCAGTACTCTTGCCTAGAAGAGGTTGATAATATTTTCACTACAGCGAGAACGGCAACATTATGTATTCGGAAATTAATCAGTAATGCCTAATGGTAGACACCCTTTTTTACATACCCTCACCGTTTACACAGTTTGTACCCACCACAACCAGCTAGTGGAAACTGTCATTTGTTAGACTGCTAGGAACTGTTATACAAGTGTGTATTAAGCACCCTGGCGCGGGGACGTGGCAAGGAGAGGTTCCGAACGGGGGCCGCAGCCCGGGAGGAAATACTAAGGGCCGCCAAAGTCGCCAATGATGCCCGTGGGGATGGGGCGCACTTTTGAAAGGCATTGCTCTGGGCGCCGTTTTTCTTTTGCCCGGTCCTACACTGTCTCTTGAGGTTAAATTCTGGCAGATCTACAGTATTCCTATACCAAAATACTGCCACTATCCTGTTTTACTGCCATTATTCCACTAATACTGTATGTGTCAGAAAGAACATTCTTTCATTGGGCTAGGGATATGTTAAGGATTAAGGATACATTTTTGGGGTTAGGTTTAGCGTTGGGTTTATTATTATAAAATTAATCATTTTGTTACAATGAGGATATATAGGTTCCTGATCGGTTTAAGGTAGGTTTAAAGTAAAGTTATATGTAGAGTTAATTTAAAAGGTATGATAATGATCAGTTTCTTATTATTAGAGTTCTTCAAATTTTTTGAGATGCAATAGGGTTAGCTTAAAAGTTATATACTAGTTAAAGCCCGCCAAACATTGGCGACAGCAATGCGTGAACTTCCCTTCAACTAAAGCTTCTTGACAAAAAAAGATGAACTCAAGTACCGGTAAAGCACATTTAAGATTCCAAATTTTTGCTAAACCCTTTCTGACGAGATGTAAATCTCTAATGTTGATTAGTCCTCTAATCTTAATATCAGACGACCATGTGTTAGGTATTGACCCTCACTACGGTATCACAACCATTTACCACAACACTGTACAGTTCAATTCACGATATCAGTTAATTCACCTTGACAATTTAACAATTCCTTAAACTATTGCTGTTATATCAAGTTATTAATAATAGTCGAGACGTTTCTGCAAAACACTCAGCAACACACAAGTTACACCCTGAATATCCTTCGACTCCACTGCACGGCCATGGATCCACAATAACAGCAAAAAAAAGCTAACACGTCATTTCCCTTTACCGTAATACGTCACAAGACTCTCAACATAATAGATACAGCTACACATATACTCTCTACACTAAACATTTTTTTTCCATACCAAATATAATTTACTGTCACCCCAAACATAACAACAGTGATTCCCATACCCTTGACATACCACCATGATACGTCACTGCACACTTTATTTCACGCCCATGAACTATATTAAATATTCTGATGTCCCAACGACTTTTAAACTGAAAATTTTTACACCATACTTGAATTGAGATGATTTCATTTCCCGAAAAGAAAATTTTACGCACCAAAAGGAGTTGCGTTATTTTATTTATTTTTTAACATCATTTAGCGTAGTTGTCGGAAATTATATTTTGCGAGCTATTGAACTCATTATTAAATCATAATTTCTTTCAAACATCTAGAATTATTTTTAATATACTCTCAATACCAAATACGCTGAATAGGAAGCAGCCATCTTGTTAGAGCGTAGCCGGAAATGGAGGCAGTCCACGAATAACACCAGAAGCATAATGTATATAAGAGATAGGTTTGAGTTAAGAGTTAACCTAGGGGTTAAGTTTTTATTTAGTATGATTTTAGGTGTTAATGTGAGGTTAGGTCAGTGGCGTAGCGAGCTTAACTCGCGCCCGGGGCACAATACCTTTTTAGCGCCCTCCCCCTTATTCAAAAACCATACAATATTATATGTAAAATATACCATTTGGCGCCCCTTTGTGAGTAGCGCCCGGGGCATGATGCCCCCTTGCCCCCCCTCGCTACGCCACTGGGTTAGGTTTATGATTTGGTTTAGAGTTATGTTTATAGTTATGTTATGGTTTCAGCTAAGGGTTCGGTGGTTTCTTTTTGTTGTTGTTTTTTTATGGTAAGATTTAAATTTAGCTTTAAGCTGGTATATTAAAGGTTTTACAGTAATCGTTGAGGTTATGATCATTTGGGTTTGTTTCCCACCCGAAGCTACAGTTATTAAAATTATAAATGATCACGCGCATGCATCCCTTATATTTCAGTCTGATTTTTAAGTTCTACAATTTATGACCCGATGCTGACGGGGATAAAAAGTATGGTAGGCATTTTGCGATACCTTCTATTTTTATCTACTTTAGAACGTGGACTTACTCTACCCCTATTCGCTAGACTGAACAATATTTTTTTTCGTTTATAATTGTAAAAACATTTCCTTAAATTCAAAACAAAAAATCTTACATATATTCATTATTTAGAAAGAACATATTAACAAATCTTTTTTACGCCGATGAACTGTAAATTGAAAAAAATATATAACTTTTTTTTGTAGATTAAATTTACACGTGGCAAAAATAATTGGGTTTGTATATGCTTTTTGAGGCATGGGTATACATATGTAAGTGTACCCACGTTTTTTTTAACGACATTAAACTATATTTTCTTAATTTGTATGATATAAAAAAAAAATTTAAGAGAATTTAACAGGCTTGTGATTTTCCAGTTCAAATTAAATTCTTATAAGACTATTCCATTTTTTGTTACTTTGAGGTCAAACGAAAATTTTAAATTTGATATTGTTTGAAGGCATATGGATCACATAGATTTAATTTCGCAATCTTAAAAACGCAATTATTAAAAAAATCACATATGTTGGGGGTTTTCCCGATAAATGTGATTACGAATAAATAGTATTTATACATAAAAAATCCTTCATCGATAATAAAAGTAAAAGAAGACCTTAACATTCGAAATAGGATAAAATACTTAAAATAGTTCTGTAGTTTTTATATTACATGTATTTATAATTTTTAATAATAATACTTCAAGTTATACATAAATATGAGCAGATGTAGTTTATGTTTATCATATTTAATTTTATTCGATTTCAATTTTTTTTTAAATATTGTTTTAAATCCCTACGATTCTTTTAAAGAATCTAAACGTAGTTAAATAGATTCTTTTTTACTGTTATATAGATACATCAGCTCATTTTTTTTTGTATATGACCATCTGAAGCAACAAGTTACAAAAACTATAAATAATGACACGCATATACCATTTATTGTCTAGTTTGATCATAAAATATGACCGTCTGAAATAACATCATTTTAAATCTCTTTTGCCTGCTCTGGGACTATCCTTCGTGAGTAAAGAGCTATTCAACTGTTTTTTGTATCCGCTCCCTCCTCCCCCCCCCCCCCATAACCAATATATATTAGACTCCACCTCCCCTTTTTTTCCAACAAAAAAAAAATTTCCTTGACATCATTTATGTATTTTAAATCATGTTCCAGTCTAGATGATATGTCTATAGACCAGCCCTGCAAAACTCAAAATGTAAGGCGGGTCGTAATACTTTGTGAAAAACCTGTGCGGGCCAAGACAAAAATAGGAAATGGCTTTTGCGGGCCAAAAGTAAATAGGACAGGGGAGGGGGGAGCTTTTAAGAAAATAATAAGAATAAAGAATAGCTCGTTATTTCGCGGGCCGCAAAGTGGGTGCTGTATGTTGTGCTGGCCTGCTTTAGACCCATGTAGAGAGCCTTATAGAAAATAAACACATCTCTTTTTAACAATTTGTTTTTTCATCGGATAAAATGTCACGTGTCAACAGTGGAATCAATTATGTAAACAAATGTCACGCATCAAAATCGTCCCGCTGTGTACGATATTCACCACACAATATATGGTGATGCAGTGACTTTAAGGCTGGAATAAACATTCAATGTCATGTATCCCTTATTTTTCAAACATTTCCATTGATAGATGTTGAGCCCAATACATTCCGAAAAACACCTTGCAAATATGTACATAATAATTTAATTTTTATGTTTTTTTTTAAAATACACAACAAACATTTTAGGTTACAGCTGACATCAAGAGTCTACCACGTTGAACATGGTGTACATGTATGATAAGTCCTTGCATGGAACCTCCGACTCAGCGTATCCATTCGGATACACAGTGGACAGGATCACGTGACGTTCGATGTGTCCCCTGAAGGCCTTACAAATATCGTAATCGTAGATTCGTCTAGCCACCCCCAAGCTGTTTCTAGGCACCGGAACCTGCACACCCTCAAAAATGGACTCGCCCAGAGGGAAGACCAACTCCTTGGGGTAAATGTAAGTTTTACGCGTGTAAGAAGTCGCCGCCCACACGTAGGTGTCGTCCATTCGGTAAAAGAATATGTCCAGAAACGGATATTCCCGATCGCGGAAATGAAACTTCCAGTGCAGAATGTGAAACTGGACTAAGGTGAAGCCCTCGATGCAAGACAGCGTCTGCTTGACCAGGTCCCAGGAGTCCAGACTGACCGAGATGTCGATGTCGTCGTCCCAGGGGACGAAGCCCTTGTGTCTGTTCAAGCCTAGAATCGTCCCGGCCACCAGGAAATGCTTCACGCCAACCGAGTCCAGCCCCGCCGCTGCCACTTTATATAAATACAAATTCTCTATCTTCTGGCTCAGGTTCAGGGTTGGTAAGAATCGTCCGTGACCTTTCTCTAAAACGTCAAAAATGTCCGTCGGTTGTCGCAAACGTGGGTACGTGAATACAGCAGACGTGTTGATGTCACCCCTTGACAGCTTCGGTCTCTCAACAGTTGAGCAGGAAACGCTGTTGTACAGCCCGTTTGGGATGACGTCGTCCCCGAAATGGATGCGAATGAGGTCAGAGGTTTCGACGTTCCTCCACGCGAACTCAATGGCGTGGTAGAGGACGACGTTACGAACCGGAATGACGAAGACGGCGGCGTAGACGAAGAACATGGCGGACACAAGGACGGTCGGAAGCTTCGCTCTCCCAGCCAACAGTTTCCGGCTGGATTTGGCGATGAGGTTGAAGACGTTGTTCGACCTCATGATGACGATGGTCGAAGAGTTTTGTGGGGATGTGAGCTGCAGCAAGCGGGGGGATAATCCAGAAAAAATAAGTATAATGTTGGTAGTCTTCTCTTTAGGTGTTAAAACACATTAGCAACGTTCTGAATTAGGTAGAAGATTTTTTTTTAAAATTAAAATGTTATCGCTAAAGGTTAATGTAAAAATAAATTAATTTTTAAGGCAGCACTTCACACTTGGTTTGTTTCTATCTGTGATATAGTTTAAATTGTGATACTTTTTTGCTATTTGTGATATAGGTGCTAGTGTTGAACGTACAAAGATGTACAGTCGTCACAGAATCGATCGTTGCACCGGCGTTACAGTTTTAAATGGTTTGTAGGCAATAAATAATGATGCCACTTGGTATTTTAGTAGCCTGGGTGAAACAGTGGATATGTTTGGAACTGACAGATAGCTTCATCTGAACAATGTTTGTGCCAGATAGCTTCATCTAAAAATAGGTTGGTACCAAAACTCTCTGAGACAGAATAGTGCTGTGGGTATTTCGACCCCATGAGATAGTAAAGTGGTGTTGGTATCAAGACGCCCTGAAACAGAGTAGTAGTTTTGCAATAAATACCACATAAGACAGTGTAGTGACGCTATCTAAACAGCCTGAGACAGTATCTAGGTGTGGTTTTAGACAGCATTAGACAAAGAAGCGGTCTCGTCATCGAGGCACCCTGTAGACGGTGCCTTGGTGCTGAAATGAAAACACCCCGAGACGGTGTTGTGGGGGTGACCTTCCGTTCGACTACCGCTGCGCTGTTTAAGATGAAAGTCTTTTGTTCTGTCACATCACTAGTTTGCCTCCCTGGGATACACTTCCCCGACACCGATGCTGATACGAGAAGGTGGACGTCTCCTCCTCGTTGAGGTCGCATAGCAAGGACGAATGAGCGTGTCTGTTCCTTCTTGGGTGGGGGTGCTGTCATTAGTTGTGAGCTTATCGTGGCTTCAATTTCCAACATCTGAACATGGTAAGTCAGTGTGTCATCACTGGGAAAGGGGGGGGGGGGTGTTTGATGAGGTCACGTGATTCTGTTTCCTTCCACGTGGTCAGTGCACAGGTCAGCCAGCGTTTTTTTTTTCCTTTTTTTTTTTTTTAAGAGTTCCTTCTTGGCCAAAAGTGTCTATGGCTTTATTATAATTCTGAAAATAAGGAAAAGGGAGAAGAAAAAAAATGATAAAACATCTACAAAACTTTTTGTTAATTCTTAACTTAATTTTTTTTTCCTTTTCATCCACATTTTATTCATTTATTACTTTATGTACTTCATTTTTTTTTAAATCTAAAATTAACACAACATTATCTGGTTGAAATCAAAATTTAGCATGAAGCTAATATGGCATATACAAAATGTGTGACGTAGTGCACGCTTTATTATAATTAACTAGACAAACACCTTTCATAACTAACATTTTATTCGGATGTGGTGGGGGTGTGTATGTGGGGGGGGGGGCCATTTAATTCAACTAAAAACAAAATCAAGGGCAGTGATTTTATTCATGAAGTAATTTATATCTACGGGTTATATTCCTTGGAGTTACTCGACGTTTAAAAGGAAGTGGGTTTCATGGGACGCAATCACGGATGACAACAAAGAAAAATAATAAACATTTCTTCTCTTTTAAACAAAAAAAACTTGCAGAAATACCCACAAGGGCAATCAAGAAAGTGGCGTTCTTTTGCCGGGAAATCTCCATAACCAGCCGGTGGATGAATACATCACGTATGAACGAACATCTCATTTGCTCTCTTTGTCCAGTCGACTGTATGTTCAAATATGACACGCTCTAGTGGTGAAAACACCCCCCCCCCCCTCATACATAAGTGCACGGATGTTCCGCGTGTACTTTTCAGCGTAAATGTTTCGAATCGCATGAAGTTCCAGTTAGCGTTTTCCCCCCCCGACTCGCCTGCAGCGGTTACCACACTGTTTTCAGCCACGACCCCAAATATTATGTTTCTTATTATGAAATGCAAGACAAGATACAATTTAGAATTTAGAGCATCAACTTGGGGGGAGGGGGTGGGTAATGTTGTTGTGGTTAAAGTCAAGTCAGGTTCATGAAATAGTTAATCTTAATGATAAGATTCAGTGGTGTCACACGGTGACCGTTACTGGGGCGGGTGAGGGTGCGGTCACTGGGGCGGGGGTGTCCACTGGTTGACTTACTGGAGCGGGACAGGAGAGAGCTCCAATGTTAGGGCAACGTATGGGTCACGACGGACAGGGTCGGGGGACAAGTTTTGGGGCATGGATACTTTTGGGGTTAAGGACGGAAATTCCTAATTGACTGGAAACGATAGGGGTCAGGAATGTGTTAAGAGATAGCATTCTTGGACCAACAAAGAAGTTGGGTGGGAACGAGGGGTATAAGTAGGGACATCTAATTCGGTAGTTTCACTGAGCACTACGGCCCACACATGAGACTTCTCTCGTCAGAGCTCAGACACATAGACTTACCTAGTACCAGCCTTGCCGCAGTATCAACGTAGAACAGTATCAACATAGAGAGGTAAGTGTATGTAAGGTGTATGTATGGAGGAGCTTTATGATAGTTACGTTATGTAGAGATTTAGTATTTTGGAAGTCTACGGTAAGTAGTTATATAGGGCTTAGCATAGATCACTTGGTGTAGGTGACTTATTCATATATTTCAGGAATAGCCACCTTTTAACGTCATTAACTAATCGTCACAAACTCGTGACTGAGTGTGTGCGCAGATGCCAGTGCAGAGAGACAACGAGAGACGCTAACAACCACGACGATAGGCCATACGACAGATTCACGCTGTAGAGGGGGCGACAGTCTTGCAAGACTCCACTTCGTCGTATGGTAGCGTTTCGATTGTATGATTCAGAGTTGTTCAATATTGAGAATCACTATTATAACGTCATTTTAGTAATCATATAATTATGAAAATCATCATATTACTTCAAAGTGTATTTCTTCATAGCGCAAGCTATTATTCTCATTGTGTATCGCATATTACTCTACTTAGCACATTTAAACAATAAATTAGCTTTAGTCATTTTACGTTATATTGAAGACTTTGTTTATTGTATAGTTATTGTGTTTCCTTGGACACATCAAAACAAGGTGGTGTCAGAGGTGTTGTATAAGAATATAGACCAAGGGTCACTTAGCATAGGGAGCTCGTGACAAGTGGCAAGAGGAAATGTCGTTATTTTAAATTTTATAAATTACAAGCTAAATGTAGGATAAAGATTCAGATTGCAACGTTTGGGGAGAGCGGATCAAATGTTCATGTTTAAGTTCTTTGACTAATGTTATTATTATTATTATTATTATCATCATCATCATCATCATGAATACAGTAGAGAACCTTGTGTCGTCTCTATTCTATTTAGTAGAGAACCTTGCTCGTCTCTTCTCTCTATTTAGTTTGCAACCTTGTACACTCCGTCTCTCGTACTGCACAAATCCGACAACTCAAGATGGTTATAGTCTTTGCTTTTTTATTGTCTCCTCCTTCAACATCACTCTCTCTATATATATATATATATGATACTCGACGTCGACTGTCCCGGTTTGTCTCTATCTCGATTCTCTCACGTCTATTCACTACTCCTGTCCGTCGGAGTCTCCTATCTGGCCACTAGCCTCCCCGGCTGAGTTCTGCCTCCCCGGCTGAGTTCTCTCCAGTCCCGTTCACTGTCCCTTTTTATAAGTCCCGCCTCGCTAGAGATTTCTTCCCAGGGATTTAATCTTATTACTAAATCTCAGGCACTTAAATTTTCCCAACGTGTAATTGGTCATAAACCAGCACCTAACGGTTGTACCGCGGCAATCTGACCCGCTTGACCGTTGGTCAGTTTTCGCCCGGTCCGGACTGACCCTACCAGTTACAGTGACCCCCTTCATTATCCCACCGTGTATCTTGTCATAACCCAACTCCGCAACAGTCGTCCCGGGGCAATGGGACTGACACTAAAATGTTGTAAAGCCCACCTTCCGTTTAAATGGACATTAACCGTTGGTCCGTTACCTTGACCCCCCCCCCTATCCATGTAGGAAACAGGTCTACTACCTACCCATGTAGGAAACAGGTCGACTACCAAGGTCTGAGCCCTCCACAATACCCCCAACCAACAAAACAATGTCGTCCCGACATTACGTAACATCCTCACTACAATTACTGATGACTGATCTCTAAATGGCTTTAAGTGACTGGGACCTTCAGCTCTCATTTAAAACAGTTCAAGGTAATGCGCGCTACGTCATCCCATTTACGGTCTCCTAAACGGTTCTGGTCAAGGTCAGAGTCAGCTTGGTCACAGTCGGAGCATCTTTACATTCACACAATCAGACAATTATGGTCGAACAAGGAATTATACAAAATGTAGAAAATCAACGAAAAGTAAAACATTTAGAAAAATCAATTAACAGGAAGTACTACATTAAGATATAAAGTTGAAAACAAAATTATCCATCTAATCAAAGATCATAATGAAAACATGTCAAGTATAATGTCAGAACCGACTAAAGTTCCAATGCAAGAAAAATAAGTGTTGTTTACAAAAACACATTAAACTAACTCAAACCCTTCATTCTTAGGTCATAAGAGGTCACAAAGAAAACATTTTATAAAATTTAAACAATCTTTAACTCAAAATAACTAATCCTGACATGATTAGATCATTATCTATTTATACATTGACCCACCAACCACAAGTGTTTCGAGATAAATACAACATGACTTCACTATAAATCTACGCATAAAAGAAGAATGTCATGCCATAAGATGAAACTAGTTGTCCGCGCTGTTACTGGCGTACACATTTTCTAGAAGAACTCAAGGGAGCACAGGATTGGCTACCATCTGGCGGGTCAGTGTCGTAATGCTGCAGCCTATAGTGGCCTTCATGATGAATAACTTTGAATATTCTTCCTTCTCCACGAATTTCGAACAAATTATGTCGTAGCTTTCGGCTAATGACACATGGACCGCACCACTTATTATTTGTGCTCAACTCCTGGTTTAGACTCACTTTGTTTGTTGAGTTTGAAAACTGAACTACGTCACCCACGTTGAAATTGCGCAATACTGCTCGAGCGTCGGGGTAACCTTTCCGTCGCTTCACTGGTCTGGCTGGAATTGCCTCCCTTTTCTCCCATTTAGAATTGACCTCATCACACAACTGGATTGATTTATTACCCACATTACTGATCTTCGCCGTTGGCGAGGCCATCTCAGGACGGGGTAACACGTTAACCTGGACAGGAGCCATGCTTGTCCACTGGTTTTTACCTGGACGCTGTCTTTTGTTGTGTGTGGTGACCGTGTTCACCCTCACACTGAATGGTGCCGGGAACTGGGAACGTTTGGACGCACTGAAATACCTTTTATCTGGCGTATTCTTTGCACTCGGATATTTAGCCACAATCGGCACATTGTGAGAATCCAAGGTCAGACCTTTGCTGACCGAGAAAGAAAAATTGTAATGACTCAAAAAGTCAAAACCCAGGTAACCATCTTCTGCTATATCTGCCACATATACTGTCCAGGGATACACTTCATCTCCAATCAATAATTTAACGTCACTCACCCCATAATGATTCACTGGTGCTCCAGTTGCTGTCTGTAGATTCACAGGTGAGAAATGGTGATGAATCTTAGGTCGCTGATGTCGTGGAATTTCAAAAAATCGTTTTTTCGAAATAACGGTCACCGCCGCACCCGTGTCCATTAGAAACTCTGCCCTAACACCACACACTTTCATAGGCACGAACACAGCACTAGGACGTATGTTTTCACCATTTGATGAAATGTGGTTTAGTTTCAGCCGATCAGTAATTTCTCCTCCTTTCCTCCTGTTTGGACATTTACGGCCAATATGACCGATTCGGTCACATACGAAACACCTTGGTTCCGCCCTCCGAACACCTCCCGTTTCTCTTGCCGGCTTGTTGACTGACTCCCGCTGCCATGTGCTGAATGCTCTAAAGTCCTGTCTCAGGCCACTTATTTCTCTTGTCAAGTGGTCTGTAGCTATTGACGCCATTTGTTGTCCGGGTGCACACACATTGTCCCTGAGATTCATTATCTGGTCGAGGGCAGCTCTTGCTTTGTCTACTGTGGGAGGAACTGACATAGTGCCAACTTGTGTCACCATAGACTGGTCAGGCAGCCCACGGAGGAACTGTTTGAATCCAATGGCATCTCGTGTAGCCTGGTCTGCCGTCGGAAAACTTTTCGCTACCAATTTCTTGATGTCAGTGGCATACCCTGTACTAGTCTCAGATTTCAGAAATGTGCGTTTTTCCAGAATATTTTGGAAAAATGCTGGTGTTCTGTGGTCTCTGAAGCGAGTAGCAAGGGCATCTCGAAGTTCAACGTATGTCTCTCTCTCAGCTTCAGCTAATTCACTGTACGCGAATTCAGCTGCAGCGTCTTTCAATGCAAAGTTGAGGTAAAGGAGTTTCTCTTCCTCGCTCCATTTAAAAATTTTTGCAGACGTTTCGAACTGGGTAATGAACGTGTGCCACGTCGAAGTGCCGCTGTATGTCGGGAGGTTGTTTAAGTACTGTGCAGTCATTGTTCTTGATGTAGTTGTTCCGCTCCTCGTACTTTTCATCTCAGGCTAACAACAAAATGTCGTCTCTTCGGAGTCGTTGCAAGGTTTAGAATCCCACCGCTGCCACCATTGTAGAGAACCTTGTGTCGTCTCTATTCTATTTAGTAGAGAACCTTGCTCGTCTCTTCTCTCTATTTAGTTTGCAACCTTGTACACTCCGTCTCTCGTACTGCACAAATCCGACAACTCAAGATGGTTATAGTCTTTGCTTTTTTATTGTCTCCTCCTTCAACATCACTCTCTCTCTATATATATATATATGATACTCGACGTCGACTGTCCCGGTTTGTCTCTATCTCGATTCTCTCACGTCTATTCACTACTCCTGTCCGTCGGAGTCTCCTATCTGGCCACTAGCCTCCCCGGCTGAGTTCTGCCTCCCCGGCTGAGTTCTCTCCAGTCCCGTTCACTGTCCCTTTTTATAAGTCCCGCCTCGCTAGAGATTTCTTCCCAGGGATTTAATCTTATTACTAAATCTCAGGCACTTAAATTTTCCCAACGTGTAATTGGTCATAAACCAGCACCTAACGGTTGTACCGCGGCAATCTGACCCGCTTGACCGTTGGTCAGTTTTCGCCCGGTCCGGACTGACCCTACCAGTTACAGTGACCCCCTTCATTATCCCACCGTGTATCTTGTCATAACCCAACTCCGCAACAGTCGTCCCGGGGCAATGGGACTGACACTAAAATGTTGTAAAGCCCACCTTCCGTTTAAATGGACATTAACCGTTGGTCCGTTACCTTGACCCCCCCCCCCCTATCCATGTAGGAAACAGGTCGACTACCAAGGTCTGAGCCCTCCACAATACTATTATTATTATTATTATTACTACTTACTATTATTTTTTTTATAATTATTATCATTATCGCTATTATTATTATTAGTATTATTAGTATTATTATTATTAGTAGTAGTATTATAATTATTATTATTATAATTATTTTATTATTATTATTATTTTAAGGTAATATAAAATGTATAGAAACAAGGATAATGGCCATGTGCGGAAAGATATATTCTATGTGAGGCAAAGAATAAATTAAAAACCAGCTCTAAAACAAATTTTTCGTATGATCGCTATGTATGCATTTTTTTTGGATACAAGTAATTGTACGTTATTTACTATGTATTAAGATTCTTAATACCATTTACATAACCACTACTTATATAAGTTTTAAATAGTGGTTAAGTAAATGGGTAAATTTTTACACAATTAATCTCCACACCAAAACACGCAACCACTGAAAAAAATATTAACATTCCTTTATCTTCTTCTATATTTTGAGGACCCCCGAGCAATGTATTGATCATTCTGGCTCCTCCCGCCCTTGAAAAACTAGAAAAACTTTTTTTTTTTGGGGGGGGGGGGAGTAAAGGGGGGGGGGCCTGAAAGTTCGAAGGAAAAACAGTGTTGCCATCGGCAACGAGTCCGTGTGACAAGTTTCGGCTCCATGGGATGACAAGCAGTGGGTCAAACAGCCTTCCCAAGATTCAACCACACGACCAAAAACACACGAAGATAAGCACAGTTAAAATTAAGGATATGATAACAATGAAAATCGTCGAGCAGACCGAGTCAAGGGTTGCGCTATTAAAATTTGGAGGCTGTGAGTCAAAAAGTCCATGTGGGAATAGCATGGAGATCGTTTTACAACCGGGGGGGGGGGGGTGTAAATTATAGTAAAATCTGAGCAATGCAAGAAATGGTGAGGGAGGGGGCTCAATTTTAAACGAGCGGCTGTGATAAGGGTGTTATCTAAGGGTTGTACCGTGGGTTGGCTGATAGTACAGTGGGTTGTTTGGGGGCACTGGGGGGGGGGACTGTGGTAATGATACAGTTTGTGTTTGATGGTAAAGCGTGGGCCCCGGTGGTACCGTGTGTGTCCGGTGGTACAGAGTGTGTCCGGTGGTACAGTGTATTTCCGGTGGTACAGAGTGTGATCGGTGGTACAGTGTGTGTCCGGGTGGGGCAGTGTGTGTCCGGTGGTGCAGTGTGTGTCCGGTGGTACAGAGTGTGTCCGGTGGTACAGTGTGTTTCCGGTGGTACAGAGTGTGTTCGGTGGTACAGTGTGTGTCCGGTGATGCGGTATGTATCCGGTGGTACAGGTTGTGTCCGGTTTAAAAAAAACAATTGAACGGTGTAAGAAGAGTTGTCATGTGATTCATTGTGCTACCGATGTTGATGGACGCTTTTAACCTTGACAGATTGGAGACATGCGTTATGGTAATGTGACAGGATCACTTTGACTGGACAATACAATGGACGAGTTTCATAACCACTGCCAGGGTCTGCGCCCGAATTCAGGAGGGAAATAATAAAATCACATGGTTGCACATGTTGTGTCAAGACTATTTAAAATGCGCCTGTCTCTGTGTGTGAATGGAAAAAAAGGAGGGGGGGGGGATTTTAGTTTGAGAATGTGTCCCATAGGTGGCATGAAATGGGAATTTGATTGGATGGCTATTAAAAGGACAGGGGAATTATAGAAGGAGATGAATGAATAGATGCCACTATAAAGCTCTAGTATTTATTCCTGTTGCCATTATAAATCTTTAATAATTACTAGCAATCACAAATGATAATTCTTTTGGTATGTATGCATGTATGTCAATGAAAATTCAGAGAATCTTCTGCGACGAGGAACGCATGAAGAGCAAAGTGAAACACACACACACATAAAAACACTGCTGGTTATCTTCTGCATACTGGTCTGTCCAAAGTCGTCTCAACTAAGTCCTGCCATTGGATCAAATAGGCAAGGACGGGAGAGTGAGGCTGACGAATTGAGCAAATCTCATTCGAACCATGGACGAGAGAGTGAGGCTGGCGAACTGAGCAAATCTCATTTGAACCAAGGGCGAGAGAATGAGGCTGGCGAACTGAGCAAATCTCATTTGAACCAAGGACGAGAGAGTGAGGCTTGCGAACTGAGCAAATCTCATTTGAACCATGGACGAGATAGTGAGGCTGGCGAATTGAGCAAATCTCATTTGAACCATGGACGAGAGAGTGAGGCTGGCGAACTGAGCAAATCTCATTTGAACCATGGACGAGAGAGTGGAGCTGACGAATTGAGAAAATCTCATTTGAAAGAAGGACGAGAGAGTGAGGCCGGCGAATTGAGCAAATCTCATTTGAACCAAGGACGAGAGAGTGAGGCTGACGAATTGAGCAAATCTCATTTGAAAGAAGGACGAGAGAGTGAGGCTGACGAATGAGCAAATCTCATTTGAACCAAGGATGAGGGAGCGAGGCTGACGAACTGAGCAAATATCATTTGAACCAAGGACGAGGGAGTGAGGCTGACGAACTGAGCACGTCTCATTCGAACAAAGTACAGCTAAAGTCAAGACAACTATTCGAGTCGAATATTACGTTTTTTTTTTCAAGCTTGTGTCTTGAACGATGGGTGTATAAGGCGCGCAAAATAAAATTCCCAGACAGGTACTCTCTTTAAAAGTGCGTTACATGAATGCGTGTTTTGTCAAGCAATTTGCAGCCGACGGGAAGTTCACGCATTGCCGCCGCCATTGTAATGAGGGTTGTTTCTAGTAAATAGATCATGAAATTTTCGTAAAGATACCTAGCCACTCCCCCCTCCCCCCCCTCCCCCACACCGCCCTTCAAACCAAATACTACTTTAACCCATTTGGTATCCACTTAAGAAAAGATCTGATAGATTCTATATTGATCCAAATAATTGAACATGCTATATGAATACGTAGAAATCAGTCATAAAATATTTCTCTGGCGTAGAAATCAGTCATAAAATATTTCTCTGGCGTAGAATTCAGTCATAAAATATTTCTCTGGCTTAGAAATCAGTCATAAAATATTTCTCTGGCGTAGAAATCATCTATAAAAATATTTCTCTGGCGTAGAATTCAGTCATAAAATATTTCTCTGGCGTAGAAATCAGTCATAAAATAATTCTCTGGCGTAGAAATCAGTCATAAAATATTTCTCTGGCGTAGAAATCAGTCATAAAATATTTCTCTGGCGTAGAAACCATCCATAAAATATTTCTCTGGCGTAGAAATCATCCATAAAAATATTTCTCTGGCGTAGAATTCAGTCATAAAATATTTCTCTGGCGTAGAAATCAGTCATAAAATATTTCTCTGGCGTAGAAATTAGCTGTAAAATATCTCTCATGGCGTAGAAATCCGCTGTAAAGTATCTCTCTGGCGTAGAAATTATCCATAAAATATTTCTCTGGCGTAGAAATCAGTCATAAAATATTTCTCTGGCTTAGAAATCAGTCATAAAATATTTCTCTGGCGTAGAAATCATCTATAAAAATATTTCTCTGGCGTAGAATTCAGTCATAAAATATTTCTCTGGCGTAGAAATCAGTCATAAAATAATTCTCTGGCGTAGAAATCAGTCATAAAATATTTCTCTGGCGTAGAAATCAGTCATAAAATATTTCTCTGGCGTAGAAACCATCCATAAAATATTTCTCTGGCGTAGAAATCATCCATAAAAATATTTCTCTGGCGTAGAATTCAGTCATAAAATATTTCTCTGGCGTAGAAATCAGTCATAAAATATTTCTCTGGCGTAGAAATTAGCTGTAAAATATCTCTCATGGCGTAGAAATCCGCTGTAAAGTATCTCTCTGGCGTAGAAATTATCCATAAAATATTTCTCTGGCGTAGAAATCAGTCATAAAATATTTCTCTGGCGTAGAAATCAGTCATAAAATATTTCTCTGGCGTAGAAATTAGCTGTAAAATATCTCTCTGGCGTAGAAATCCGCTGTAAAATATCTCTCTGGCGTAGAAATTATCCATAAAATATTTCTCTGGCGTAGAAATCAGTCATAAAATATTTCTCTGGCGTAGAATTCAGTCATAAAATATTTCTCTGGCGTAGAAATTAGCTGTAAAATATCTCTCATGGCGTAGAAATCCGCTGTAAAATATCTCTCTGGCGTAGAAATGATCCATAAAATATTTCTCTGGCGTAGAAACCATCCATAAAATATTTCTCTTGCGTAGAAATGATCCATAAAAATATTTCTCTGGCGTAGAAATCAGTCATAAAATATTTCTCTGGTTTAGAAATCAGCCATAAAATATTTCTCCGGCGTAGAAATCAGCCATAAAAGAACTCCACTAGAGACAATAATGATTTACTTAGTGATTGTTAAGATTAGCTTTGATTGTAAAATTATTCCCCCCCCTTTTTTACCCCGCGGATTCTCTTCCCAAAATTTAATTTAGGGGCAAATACTTTCTTCAAAAAAAAAAGTTCCCAAATATATTCGTTCGGTTTGCCAACAATTATTATTGCTATGCTAGACCAGGCGAAGGAAAACTTGAGCCCTATGCAAAATCTGAAAAGTGTGACACCCCCCCCCCCCCAAACTCCCCCGTTCCATCTTCATCAATAAATTATATAAGATATACGCCTATGGAAATATGTGAATAATCGATGATATTGGCACACACCACACCCCCCCCCTTTTTTTTTTGGTGCCTGAGGCGACTTCCAGCTTTACCACCTCCCAACGTCTTACCCCACCCCCCCCTATTTGTTTCGCCTCCATCCTTCGCACGGCCCCAGCTGCCAGGGGCCCTAAAACTACAAATGAAAGTCTGATTGGTCGCGTCACGGCCTACATCGTAAACGCCGCACGAGAGATCGAGTTTATAATTGTTTGTTATTTTCTTCTTTTTTTTCAGTTTTATGATCCGTTAAGGGGGCGGCGGGGGGGGTGTGGGTGTTGGGGGTGAATGGTTGACCTTTCATTCAGAGCCCGTGGTTCAGGGTTTGTTGTCATGGGAACACGGTAACGCATCAGTGGGGGGGGCCATACAATGATTGGTCATTGCGATGTTATGTCTTTGTCATGTGATACGATACCACCTCCCCCCTCGGTCCTGACCACCCCAACCCTCCTCCGCGCCATCCCCCCCCCCGGTCGTGGTGTCATTAATCCATTCAGTTTCTTTTAGGCACGTGTATAAACTCGTTTGAGGGGGTGGGTTCCAGGTTGAAAAAAAGTGGGTGGGGGGGAGGGTTGGATGGAAGAGAGAGGGACAGAGAAAGAGAGAGAGAGAGAGAGAGAGAGATAGAAGGGATTGAGAAACGGTGACTATACAAAGGACCCCCTAATGAATTTTTAAAAGACGTGTTTGTGTGGTTGCTAGTTTTGGTGAAGAGAGAGCTGCATCAATGGACAAAAGTATTGATCTTGTAATATTATTGTAGCGCATAGAGAGGGAGAAAGAATCGGTAAGTCGAGATGAAAATAAAGAAGTTAAAAATATGTGTTGAGGGAGTGTGTGTGGGGGTTGGGGGAGACAGTGATGGTGTCCAATAAGAGAACACACGAAGCACCAATGAAGTGACGGGCCAGTTGTTTGTTGTTTGGTTTTATTGGCGCCCCCCCCCCTCCCCGAAAAAAATAAAAAAATTCGCCACTAATTGGGATCATTTGTAATAGCGCTTAATGTAATTTAACATTTGATCAACATCAGCCTTTATCACTGAGAGGTGCTTTGCTAGAACTCTGTGTGTGCAGCGGCGAGCCTAGGGTGAGGCGAACAAAAAATTGGGGGGGGGGGGAGGCCGCCCCGGTCGGAACTAAAGGAAGGGAAGCGAAATCTTTCTTTTTCTTCTTATAATGGCCTATTATAACATATTGTAGTCAATCTAAATTCTTTTTAATAGAAAACTATTACTTTTCAGTACTGATTCTACAATCATGATTATTAATAATTCACAATTCTTTTGCTGCCCTCTCGGATACTACCTCTCAACTCTGCGCCATTATGTCATTTTTATTCTGTTTTCTTATTATGTTGTTAGTTCGCTGACGACGGCTTCCTGCCGACGTGTTCGTTGCTTTTTTTGCAAGGTTTAGCCTTCCTTTGTTTTACTCATTTCCTGCTTTACTAACCTGATAACAGTCTCTCCCCTTAAGACCCTTTTTCTTCTTCTAATGGCCCATTAAAACATCTTTTAGACAAAAAGAATTCTTTTTGAATAGAAAACTATTAATTTTGAGTACTGACTGCATAATCATGATTATTAATAATCTCATCCCTTTATTTCCTTAAATTGAAACTTCAATGTCAAAGCTTGAATATAGTGATTTTTTTTTTTAATCCATAAAAATGGCAACCGAAATCTTCGCTATGCTTACTTCCGCTAACTTCTTTATTTTAACACGTTATCCTTGTAATGCACAGCAAAGGGTAATGTGGAGGGGTGATGACGAGCACACATACCCCATGGTGTTCAATACAGATCAACGGTGCTTGATGTGAACCAAAAAAGATGCTAAGACGCTGCTCACAGCGATGTTGAATTGAGAGCAGCGATGCTCTAATGACACACCCGTGATGTCAAATAAACACCCGCAGTGCTAAATATAGATAAGCATTGAATAAATAAAAAACTACCACAAAAATAGAAAGAATGCCAAATGACAGAAGAGAGAAGAGGGTACATCACCAAGAGACCCAGAGGAAAACGGCTCGAAGGCAGGCATAGGCTTAGAAGAGTGGTCCTCAACCTACAGAATGCCGCGACCCTTTAATGCAGTGCCTCATGTTGTGGCGACCCCCGGCCACAAAGTTATTTTCGTTGCTACTTCATAACTGTAGAGCAGGGGTCGGGAACCTTTTTGTCTGAGAGAGCCATGGACACCACATATTTTGAAAAGTAATTCTGTGAGAGCCATACAATATGTTTAAAACTAAAAATTCAAGTAAATGTGTGCAGGGTTGCTATTTGTCTGTCTTTTAGGTCAGCGAAGTTTATCTCCTTTACCACTTCTGATGCTGATTTGCAGTAGACTTTAGCTCAGTTGTGGGAGTAGATCATTGAGGTCGGAGTCGATCAGTGAGGTCGGAGTCGATCAGTGAGGTCGGAGTCGATCAGTGATGTCGGAATCGATCAGTGAGGTCGGAGTCGATCGAGTGAGGTCAGAGTCGATCAGTGAGATCGGAATCGATCGAGTGAGGTCGGAGTCGATCAGTGAGGTCGGAGTCGATCAGTGAGGTCGGAATCGATCGAGTGAGGTCGTAGTCGATCAGTGATGTCGGAGTCGATCGAGTGAGGTCGGAGAAGATCTGTGACGTCGAAGTCGCTCAGTGAGGTCGGAGTCGATTACTGAGGTCGGAGTCGATCAAGTGAGGTCGGAGTCGATCGAGTGAGGTCGGAGTCGATAAGTCAGGTCGGAGTCGATTAAGTGAACTAGGAGTCGATCGAGTGGGGTCGGAGTCGATCAAGTGAGGTCGGAGTCGCTCACCAGGTCGTTCGGTCAAATGCACACTCCTACTCACCATGGCACAGTATCCCCGCGGATACTCTCAGAACTGAGCGTCTCACAGAACAGCAATGATATTAGTTGAAACAAACCAACACAGTCTGTATTGTCGCCATCATTGTTTTCAACAGTGCTGCAGCACACTGGCACTTGGAACACGTCTTGACTAGTGGTCTTTAGAGAAGATTTATCACGCGTTTTGATTTGGACCATTGCATCAGGTCGTAAATATGGAGAGAAAAAGGGGGGGGGGCGAGGAGGGGGGCGAGGAAAAGGGGGGGGGGGTTAAGAGGATGAACCTTAGTCCACCCTTTTAACTTTTTATTGGCGGATGGTAGAGAAATGTAATTAATTTTCTTATAATTAATCAAATCTTTCAATTAATCCCTCACCCCCTTCCCCTCCCACATTTTTTTTTAAAATGAAGAGTAATTGAACAAAACGGTCTTCTTAAAATCAAATATGCGGCCTATATAATAAAGGGGTATAATTTCACCCGGAAAGGGGGAAAGGGGATAATTTAAGATTGGGTAGGGTCAGGTCCTTGGTTGGGATAAGGTGGAGGGCTGGGACGATCGTTCTCACCCTAACTGAGTTTTAATCTTGTATTCATGGCCATATAAATTTTACATAGTATCTATTATGCAATGCTCCTATTGTTTATGTGTTTGTTAATTATTTTTTTTATATATAATTAAAGTTAAACACGCAAATTCATGAAATTAAAAATTATAATTATCTAAGATAATAGCTAAGATTCATTAAAATATATAGGAAGGGTAAGAGCCGATCGGGAAGGCAGAAAAATGTTTGCACCTCTTTGACGAAACAAAATATGCAGCTGATCAAAAATGCCCCTACCCCCCCCCCTTCTAGATTAGGAAGAAAAAAGTGCCACCCGGGGCGGACCGCCCCCCTCCGAGAGCCCTTTTTTGCGCCCTTCCCTTCTTGCCATTAATCCAATCCATCGGTGAGGGTATCCGAGATCCAGCTGTAACAACACAACTAACAACTAAACGTATAACGCGGAACACTCTACCTGCTGTTAACTAACACAACTCTACCTTCTGATATCTAACAGAAATCAACTCTACCTTCTGTTAACTAACACAACACAACTCTACCTTCTGATATCTAACAGAAATCAACTCTACCTTCTGATAGCTAACACAACACAACTCTACCTTCTGATATCTAACACAACTCTACCTTCTGATATCTAACAGAAATCAACTCTACCTTCTGATAACTAGCACAAATCTACCTCCATCCAATCAAAATAATAAAGAAAAGCATCTGTCTTGACTCCATTCAGTGGTTATTTCACCTCAAGTCTTAGTGTCTTGCGAACTTAATACAAGGCAGTGCGACCACGCGCGTCCCGCGATCATGGCTATTGGAGTTAACATAATCCCCACCCCCCCCCCCCCCAACCCACTCTTCCAAAGCACACCTTTTTTTCTTTCTGTTTCGTCAGTTAGTACTCTGTGGTTTATCGTATGCACAATGATGGGTTTGATTTTAGGTGTCAACTGTTGAGAGGCAGGGGTGCTTAAGTCACCTCTTAGGGCGCGTCCAAGGGGGTGGGGTGACGGGGGAGAGAGATCAAGGAGAAGGGGAAAGAGAGAGGAAAAAGCAAGAAAGAAAAAAAAGGGGGGCAAATCTTAGGGCGGTGGAAAATGTGCGAGTTGAGGGGGGGAGTGCTAATGGAGGGAGAGAGAGAGAGGGAGAGAAAGAGAGAAAGAAATGAGAAGGGAGAGCGATGGTGAGAGATGGTAAGAGAGAGAGCGAGAGAAACAAAGGGAGTGGGGCAAATGACAAGACAAACGTGACAAGATTATCTATAATATTGTCAAACTGAAGCTGGTGGGCCCAGTGCTTGAGATTTTGATTTGATAACAAGATACATAACGAGCCGCTCTCGAGTTTGAGTGCAGATCAACTTAGTCGAAGAGACGTAATGAGCTAATCAAAATGTTCACTGATAAAAGTTTGTTGAAGAGTTCCGTTCCTCCCATTAAAAACAAAATAAAAAATTTAAAAAAGATACATTTATTCCATTTAGTTCAATCCAGGACGCTAGCAGTACCGTTAGCCTGGGTTAATAACCCTCTTCCAAAAAAAAAACATTTTAAAAAATAAAATTTTACTACGCATAGTTTAAATCTTTTTGGCGCCCTCTGAAGATGGCTGAAGCCACCTTTGCGTTCCCCCCCCCCCCCACTTCCACTGCCCCTTTTCACCCGTAATGGATTGCTATGAAACTCTTGTCAGATTTTTTTTTAAAACAAAATAAAAACTTATGTTTGAAACACAATTACAACACAAGAAAGGTTAAAGGTCACGCCAAAACACCTTGCGGAGACTGTGTGGTTATCATTTTCCACACTAGTCAGAGCTTGAAGGTGACCGACCATGAATGGCTACACTGAAGTACATGTCTACAACAACTTCTATTTTTAGACAATTTTTATATAACCTTCTTTTAAAAAAGTGATGTGAACCTATGTATTTCCGCTAAAGGTGGGGGGGGGGGGGCCGAAGCAATCAAATGTTATCTTTTTTTTTTTTTTTTTTTTTTTTAAACAGGATATTTAAGATGTATTGTATTAGTATATATAAAATACTATTAGACTACTATCCATGCAGTGACGTAGAAAGGGGGGGGGTGCAGTGGGCTGTCCGCCCCTTTTGGCACTTTTTTTTTTCTTTACATGTAGCTTTTTTTACACCATAGCTAGAATAGTTATTTACACTATACTTAGATTACACATTTATATGCCTACATGTTTTATTGATTTATTTTATTTTTTTAAAAGGAAAGCGCAGATTTTTTTTAAAGCTGTACACGGAGACTCGTGTTAGGCTTAAATCATCATCATCATCGTCGTCATCGTCATCGTCATCATCATCATCATCGTCATCATCATCGTCATCATCGTCATCATCATCGTCATCATCATCGTCATCGTCGTCATCGTCATCATCATCGTCATCGTCATCGTCATCGTCATCATCATCGTCATCGTCGTCATCTTCATCATCGTCATCATCGTCATCATCATCATCATCATCGTCATCGTCATCGTCATCATCATCGTCATCGTCATCGTCATCATCATCGTCATCGTCATCGTCATCATCATCGTCATCATCGTCATCATCGTCATCGTCATCATCGTCATCATCGTCATCATCATCATCGTCATCATCATCATCGTCATCGTCATCATCGTCGTCATCGTCATCGTCATCATCATCATCATCATCGTCATCGTCATCGTCATCATCATCGTCATCGTCATCGTCATCATCGTCATCATCATCGTCATCATCGTCATCGTCATCATCATCGTCATCGTCATCATCATCATCGTCATCATCGTCATCATCGTCATCATCATCATCGTCATCATCATCATCGTCATCGTCATCATCGTCGTCATCGTCATCGTCATCATCATAGTCATCATGTCAATTAGTCATTGGACCGTTGGGGCGCCACAGATGACATGAAAACAATCCTTCTCCATTCCTCGCGGTTTTCTGCACTACGCGCAGCATCGCCTAGTTTTAATCCCGTCCACTCTTTGATGTTATCTTCCCATCTTTTTCCTCCGTCTTCCTCTTCTTCTCCCTATTCTCGTTGTACCCTGCATGATTTCTTTGGTGAGCCCTTGTCTTCAGTGACGTAGCGAGCTTAACTCGCGCCCGGGGCACAATACCTTTTTAGCGTCCGCCTCTATTCGAAAACCATACAATATTATATGTAAAATATACCATTTGGCGCCCCTTTGTGAGTAGCGCCCGGGGCATGATGCCCCGCTCCCTTGCCCCCTTGCTACGCGACTGCTTGTTTTCTGGTCACGTGGCCGTACCATTCAAGTTTGCGCGTTTTTACAGACACCAAATAAACTTAAAAAGCCGCAGCAAAATTTTGGGGATAAGGGACGACCTTTTCCGAATACGAAAGTCCCGCCATCTTTTATTTGGTGAGACGAGGGTCCTATTCGAAAGTTCACGTGATTTCCTTGTTTGAAACTGAAATTTTGAGGCCCTAAATATTAAGGTCAGTTACCTAACTCTTTGGAGCTTTCGCAATCGTCCTTGAAACTATCCCTCGTTATGTAGTCCTCCAATCCCCGTCGGTCGTGTCAACGAACTACATCTTGTCCTTCATGTCACGCGCAGGGCCAGATTTCCCGTAAGGCCTACCTTGCAATGGTCTAGTGCGGCGGTTTTCAGCCTGCGGTTCGCGACCCCTTTGGGGGTCGAATGACCCTTTCCGAGGGGTCGCCTAAGAACATCGGAAAACGCCTGTACTGTACAGTTATGAGGTAGCAACGAAAATAATTTTGCGTTTGGGGTGGTCGTCATCACATGAGGAACTGTATTAGAGGGTCGCGGCATTAGGAAGGCTGAGAACCACTGGTCTAGTGCGTAGCAGGCAGTTCGGGGTGGGGAGGTCGCATATTAAAAAAATAATTATAATAACACCAGAAAGTGTTTTTTTATTAAATCAGTATCGTTTTTTTTCTTTTACTTTTGAAATGGCTATGATACAAATTGATGTTTTTTTATTATCAAGTTTCAAAATATTAATGTTACTAATTAAGTCATTATATGTCCATAAGGTAGTCATTTATTCAGAAATGATTTTCCTTATTTTTTTCTTTTTTTTTTTTTTTTTTGATGAATATCAAGGCTAATCTTTTCGCCAGAGAAATACTTTAGGTGTCTTTAAATTGTTTTTTAATTGTAAAATATTGGTTTGGTTAAAAATGTGTATTTATGTATTTATATGTTGAAGATGAATGTACGGTGTAATTAAAAAAACAAACATTTCCATGTATAGATAGATAAAATAAAAAAATCATAACGTATAGTAGGTAGCATAGTGGTACTTGACACATGTGTGTCTTTTAACCCCCCCGCCCCACCCCACCCCCCCGCCCCGCCCCCCCCACCCCCCGCCTTCCAACACCCAGTTCCTGATACCATCGCTGAGTAGCCCTTGCAAGCAGCGAAGTGTCCTCTTCAAGACCATGCACGGAAGCATCGCGAGCCCCCCTCTCTACAAACAATGGAGCCAGAATGATCAATTCACTGATCGTGGGCCCTCAAAATATAGAGGAAGAATGAGATGGTGCGTAAAATACATATCCTTGTTTATACTACTTGGTTTACCCACGGGGCCGTAACCCTGAGAGACGTAAGCTTAGGAGTTCTGCCAGATAAGTAGAGCCGTAGAGCAGATTTGAATTGTATCATGTGACGAGGTCCACAGGTTATGAAGATTATGTTACGGGTTTATGTTTCAAAATTAAACTATTAAGTCATAAATGGGGGGAATTGTAAATCAACCTTTTGTGGGTGGCAGTGCCAGGGTACTGTGGTTTGATTTAAAGTCAGCCCTGGTCGCGTGACCTCAACGTACAGTGACCTCTGCTGTAACCGTGGCGTAAAAATAAAAAACAATCTGTTAGAGCTTTATCGTTCATATCTGCGACAAGCGCATCTTATTCCAATAGGGGGGGCTGGGGTGAAGGGTGGTGGGGATGGAGTGTGGTGGGGGTGGAGTGTGGTGGGGGTGGAGTGGTGAAGAATGTTTGGGTAGAGGGTGGTGGGTGGTGGGGGTAGAGAGTGGTGGGGGTGGAGGGTGGTGGGGGTAGAGGGTGGTGGGGGTGGAGGGTGGTGGGGGTGGAGGGTGGTGGGGGTAGAGGGTGGTGGGGGTAGAGGGTGGTGGGGGTAGAGGGTGGTGGGGGTAGAGGTGTTGGGGTGGAGGGTGGTGGGGGTAGAGGGTGGTGGGGGTGGAGGGTAAAGGGGTCGAAGAATTTTTGAGTAGAGGGTGTTGGTGTGGAGGGTGGTTGGTGTGGAGGGTGGTTGGTGTGGAGGGTGGTTGGTGTGGACGGTGGTTGGTGTGGAGGGTGGTTGGTGTGGAGGGTAGTTGGTGTGGAGGGTGGTTGGTGTGGAGGGTGGTTGGTGTGGAGGGTAGTTGGTGTGGAGGGTGGTTGGTGTGGAGGGTGGTTGGTGTGGAGGGTGTTGGGTGGTTGGTGTGGAGGGTAAAGGGGTCGAAGAATGTTTGAGTAGAGGGTGTTGGTGTGGAGGGTGGTTGGTGTGGAGGGTGGTTGGTGTGGAGGGTGGTTGGTGTGGAGGGTGGTTGGTGTGGAGGGTGGTTGGTGTGGAGGGTGGTTGGTGTGGAGGGTGGTTGGTGTGGAAGGTGGTTGGTGTGGAGGGTGTTGGGTGGTTGGTGTGGAGGGTGGTTGGAGTGTAGGGCGGTTGGGTGGAGGGTGACTGGGATGGAGGGTGTTGGGGTGGAGGGTGGTTGGTGTGGAGGGTGGTTGGTGTGGAGGGTGGAGGGTGTTGGGTGGTTGGTGTGGAGGGTTGAGGGTGTTGGGTGGTTGGTGTGGAAGGTGGTTGGGGTGTAGGGCGGTTGGGTGGAGGGTGTTGAGGTGGAGGGTGTTGGGGTGGAGGGTGTTGGGGTGGAGGGTGTTTGGTGTGGAGGGTGGTTGGTGTGGAGGTATGAGGTTTGTTGGGGTGTAGATCGGTTGGGTGGAGGGTGGCTGGGATGGAGGGTGTTGGGGTGGAGGGTGGCTGGGATGGAGGGTGTTGGGGTGGAGGGTGGTTTAGGTTGAAGGTGTTGGGGTGGAGAATAATTGACGTTCATTACGATAAAGTTCTTAAAAGTGTTTGCTTCCAATGTTTTACAAAGTCACTTTCAAATGACCTTCAGGGACTTGAACCAAAACGCAGATTTCTTTAAGATAAAGCACTCAACTGTAAATTACTATTTTTAAAAAAAATATTTTATCTTTTTTTTTTGCATTGTTATATTAACTTATATTGCTATTAATAGTTCAGACCAAATAACTGGTCAAAAAATTGTACTCAAAAAGTATCCTAATTGCAAGCTATTTTACAGCCAAGTTATAATATTTAATGTACGTATGAGACGAGTCAAAAATCTATACGTATGCCCTACTCTGGCGACAACTCGGCTCTGGTGGCACCCTACTCCTTTGGTGACATTACTGTGGTGGAAAACCCTTACTCCTATGGTGGCATTACTCTGGTGACAACCCAGCTCTGTTGGCACCCTACTCCTTTGGTGACACTACTCTGGTGACAACCCGGCTCGGGTGACACGAATGTTAGCAACTGTGATGTGAAATGAAGCGACGTGATTAATATATATATATATATATACTAGCGAGAACCCGGCATGCGTTGCAATGCCACTCAATGAAAAAAGTGACTGTGTTTTAATTAAATTTTAAAGTTATTTTTAAATAGAAAATATTTATTGTTTTTTTCGTCTAGTGCGTACACAAATAAATTAGAAGTTTTTTCAACGCGTCAGCAGGCAACATACATCTATCAATCCACGTGAGAAGATTGGATTTTCAAAATTTAGTCCACACACTTGTAGCGATTGAGCCACCCATGCAATAGCTCTGTTTTTTTAGATCTTAAAAAAAGGTGAGGGGGATTTAGGGCCCCGATCCCAACACGGAATATTGTAAAATGTGTGTAATAATTCAGAAACATTTGAGGGCGTGTGTACAACAATTCACAAAATTTTCATCTCTTTGGATTAATGGTATAGAAGCACATACTGGACATTCCTTACTTTTTATATATGTTTAGATATAGTTTACCGAATAAAGAAAACTTTTTCGCACTTATTCAAGGATGATCTGTCTATCTCTCTGTCTGCCTCTCTGTCTGCCTGTCTCTCTGTCTCTCACTGTCTCTCTGTCCTCTGTCTGACTCATGTCTGTCTCTCTGTCTGTCTCTCTGTATGCTCTGTTTTTCTTTATGTCTCTCTGTCTGTCTCTCTGTCTTTATGTCTCTCTGTCATTCTGTTTCTCTTTCTGTCTCTCTGTCTGCTCATCTATCTGTCTGTCTGTTTGTCTATCTATCTATCTATCTATCTATCATCCACCTATCTATCTACCATCTACCTGCATTCATGCCTATCTACCTACATGCATATATGCCTACCTGCCTACCTATCTATCTATATACCTATCTATATACTATCTATCTACCCATCTATCTACCTAACTTCCTACCTAACTACCAAACTACCTACCTACCTTTCTACCCACTCATCCATCCATCCTTTCATCCATCCTTTCATCCATCCTATCATACATATTTTCATGCATCCTTTCATCCATACATCCATCCATCCTTCCATCTACCTACCCACCTACCCATCCATCCATCTATCATCTAGCTGTATATGTGTCTTTCTGTCTATCTCTCTATTTTGAAAATTAAATTTTAACTTGTGTAAAATAATTGTGTTTTGATAATTATCGTTATATTTATGTTTTCTTAATTAGTAAACATATGTTCATATGTAAAATTAGAATATAGCATCTATTTTTTACAACTGTAATGTCATTGGATTGAAATATGTTGTCATCCAAGTAAAAATATTTTAACTCAATTTCCTACCCCCGATATGTATGTATCGAAGAAGGTTAATTATTTATCAAATTCATTCTGAGACTAATCTTGGGCTGCATTGGGTAAAATTAATATAACGTATTAAAACCCCCCTTAAACAGAGTTTTAAAAAAAAATAATCATCCACTGGATTGTAACCCCCTTAAATAACCCCAAAAAAATATTTTTTTGCATTTAATATGCTTTGTTATTATTTATATGAGATATAAGTGCAATAAAAATGCCATTTGGCTACGTAGTTTTGCTGCACCAATTTAATTAATCGGAATATTCTTATTAAAATTATGTTTAGATGTAGAGTTTTTACAACTTTATAAATTTCATGAAAGTTCATTTTTGAAATTAATAAAAAGTTAAAACTTATTAAATGTTGAAAATACAAGCTAAATTTGTATATAAGTTTAGCAATTTAAAAAGCAATCGATGCTATTTGTTAATTTTACTTTTAAGAAGGGGAATGTACATCATCAGTTTTGTCACGCTCTTTTATTAAATCAGAGAACTTTTAGCTTTGGCTAAATATCCTATTCGCACTATGACGTCATTTGCGTGATTATTTAGAGCTAATTAATTTTAATTTTATTTTGCATTATTGACAACCCACTAAAGAACGCACTAACAACAACTGATGTTTAGGTTTTCCTGATAAATGTGATTACTGTGTATTTCTTTGATCATATTATTATTATTTTTTTCATAACTTTCAAACGCATATAAAATGCTTAAAATAGTTCCTTAGTTGTTTTTTAAATGTATTTGTAATTTATAATAATAATACTTAAACTTTCGCTAAAATAAAAGGGCAAATATAATATTTTTTTGTGTATAAAAATGTTCGTAAAATAATAGAAAATAACTATGATTGTTTTTAAGAGTCTGAACAATCATTGCTATTGAAAAACATAGCACGTTTACAACGTCATATCCTATTCTAAAATACGTCACAAAATTCAAGCTTATTTATACAAACAACAAAAATACTCTCTACACTAAACATGCAACAATGTGTTTTCTCTGCTCTTTCTACAAATTTGCTGTCTGTTGGCATTTGTTCAAGGGTGGTTGTTTTGATGGCTCTGTTTGAAATTATATTGATGAACCTCATTTTAGAAAACAAAATGAATTTAAGGCTCCCGGCCCTAACGAAATATTGCAAAATGGTTGCATTAATTCAGAAACCTACTTATTATGTAACACAGAAACTGAAATGTCGTTATTTGTATTTGATTCAATTTCATCCACCCATGAAATAGCTCTGTTTTAAATTATATTTTTATAGTTAAATTAAGAAAAAATGGAATTAGGGGTCCCCGACCCCAAAGGAATATTGTGAAATGGTTGTATTAAATTAGAAACATTTGCGGGAGTGCGCATATCAATTCACCAACGTTTTATCGCAATCGGATGAATGGTATAGGAATGCATACGAAAATTATAAAGACAATAAAACGGTGGCACAAACGGAATATTGTAGAATTGTTGTATTACTTCAGAAACCTACTTATTATGTCACACACAGTTTAATGTTGCTATTTGTATATCATTAAAAATCTATCCATTAATGTAGTAGCTCAGTTTGAAATTATATTTGTATAGATCATATAGGAAAAATAGAACATAGGGCCCCTGGCTCAAAACGGAATATTTTTAAAGGGTTGTAATAATTCAAAAACCTTTGCGGGCGTGTGCAAAATATATTACTAAAGTTTTATCGCATTCAGATGAATGATATAAGAGCGCATAAGAAAATTATTTTTTAGAAAACTCTTAAAAGTAAAAAAAAATTTGGAGCCAACGGCAAAAAACGGAATATTTTAAAAGTGTTGTAAGGGATAAGTAAAATGCGCAAGCTTATGGACAACAACTCAAAAAGGTTTTGTCGCAATCGCATGCATGGTGTAGGAGCGCATACGGTTTGAAATTATATTTATATAGCTCATATTAGAAAAAAAACGAACATGGGGCCCCTGGCTCAATACGGAATATATTAAAACAGTTGTAATTATTTGGAAACCTTGGCGGGCGTGCTCGCAACTCTTCACCAACGTTTTAGCGTATTCAGATAAATGGTGTAGGAGCGCACACGAAATTTGTATTTTACAAAGCTCATATAGGAAAAAACGATTTTTGGGCCATCGGCAAAAAATGTAATACTTGAAAAGTGTTATAATAACTCTGTAAAATGCGCAATGTTACGGAAAAAAATTAACCAATTTTTTTTTTTTTGCAATCGCTGGAATGGTGTAGGAGCGCATACGGTTTGAAATTATATTTATATAGCTCCTATTAGAAAAAACGAACACGGGGCCCTTGGCTCAAAACAGAATATTTTAAAACGGTTATAATTATTTCCGAACCTTTGTGGGCGTGCTTGCAACATTTTACCAAAGATTTAGCGCATTCAGACGAATGGTGTAGGAGCGCAGACGGAAATATTTTTTACAAAGCTCGTATAAGAAAAAAAAAGAATGAAGGGCCAACGGCCGAAAACGAAATATTTGAAAAGATTTTTAATGACTCAGTTAAATGCCCAGGTAGGTTGCCAACAACTCACCAAAGTTTTGTTGCAATCGCAGGAATGGTGTGGAGCGCATATGAGACATACAGACATACAGACAGACATACATTCATTTATATACATATAGATATATATACAGAAATGAACAATTGCTGCATAATATTTAATTTTAAAATAATAGTAAGCTATATATATTAGCATCAAGGTCCTACTGAAATGTCCTACTGAAATGTCCTACGGAATACACTGCAAATTTACCGGGGGGGGGGGGGAGCACGCAATTTTGGTGGAATTCAGTCACGGTTTGCCACTGCCACTGGTCTACTACTCCGTGGGACCCCGGTTTCAACCCTCACATTTGGGGTAAGCCCAGTATTTACGATATTTCATTACAAAGTAATAGAGTGAGCGTTATTGATGATTTATTAATTTTTTTTAACATCAGAAGCAAGTAAAAATATGAACACACATTAACACGAGGATTAAAGAGGAACTTAATTGTTCAAAACACATTCCAACCACTTTTGTAACTCCTAATACGCCTCCCCCCCTCCGTTACGCTCCCCCACCTCACATGTCCTAACACATTTCTCCAACGTAGTTATCCTTCGTAATATCAAAAAACTGAAGTTTGGCCAAGAAAAATTATTCACAAAAAATCACAATTTTTAAAAAAAAAAAAAAATCCTTTATATGCAATTTTTTAAAATAAATTTATTTTATTTTTATATTAATATTCTAAATTCCCATCCGTATTTTTTTCACCTGAGATTTATTTCACCAACTATTTCAGAAATACAAAAGAAAATATTGCGCTCCAGACGCATTTAAGCATTTCAGTTAGAGAATTTATCGAGAGTTTTATTTCGTGAAATCAGTGGGATCATATTTCCATTATCTCCACCTTGAAAAAACTAAACAACTTATTTTGGGGCGGGGAGGAGGGTTGAGGGATGGGACTGAAAATTTGATAGCTTGTGTTGTCATCGGCAACGAGTCTATGTTCCAAGTTTCAGCTCGATAGGTTGACGGGAAGGGGATCAAATGGCCGTTGCGAATATTTTTGCCACACGCCCAGACAGAAAGGAACACACGAAGGAAAAATAGAAGCTAATACAAAGGAGTTTCTATTATCGACAACGATCTCAACGTCAGTAGGCTGGGTGGGATAACTTAGCGTTGGGGCAAACAACAATTATTTGTTCACTCAGCCCCGCAGGTGGTGGCGATCTTAAGTTCAAGGTGTGATCGCGTGTTGGGGAGTGGAATATTATTTCGAGGCCATTAGCGTGTGGTTTATAGATTTAGGTTTGAGTTGCGCGTGCAGATTATAATTATATAAATAAAGATAGATCAGAAGTATCCGGTGAGACGGGGAGTGAGTTTTTTACTCCTCGATAGGTTGACGGGAAAGGGGGTCAAATAGCCGTTCCAAAGATTTTGCCACACACCCAAAGAGAAAGGAACACACCTAAGTTACCTTTAATAAAAAAAACTTTTTATAAAAAGGTTACGAATTTTATTCGTCGAATCCTACAAAAGGAAGGATAAATAAAGATATTTATGCATGATTTTGGCCTTGACCTGATTGATGCGGTTGTGATTGACGTGACCTGATTTATTTCACTGGCTGCCTAACTTGGAACACCATTTGAGAAATTACAGTTTTTGTAAAAGAATTTGCATAAGATTTTTTTCCGTCACCCCCATTACAGATTTTTCCGTAACCCCCATTACAGTTGTTTCCTTATTAGAGATTTTTGCCGTGACCGCTGATTTTTCCATAAGCACTACTAGAGAATTTTCCGTAATCACCATTAAAGATTTATCCCGTAACCCCCATTACAGATTTTTCCGTAACCCCCATTACAGATTTTTCCGTACCACCATTGGAGATTTATCCCGTAACCACCATTCGAGATTTTTCTGTAACAAATGTTAAAGATTTTTCTGTAAAAAAATATAAAAAATTCGAAGCATTTTTTGTTACAGCCTTTAAAATGTGAGCTTTTCTGTAACAAATTTATGCAATGTGTTGACAGCTGTCACTTACTATTCAAAAGATCGTTGCCTTTGGCAAGACTAAGCCCACTATACCGGCCTGACGTCACTCAGTTATAACTGTAACGATAAATTACGCTCGCTTTATTGCATCGATGCTTTTAGTGCCCCTTGCATCAGCTGAGGGCGAACTTTATTGTACCGCACTGTTATGTTATGGAAATCAACCCCAAGGAGGGGGGGGGACGTCTTTCTTCCAACAAGTAAGACCGAGCCATTGCATCTTGACACGACTCGGGTCATAAATAGTAATATGGAACAAAATATCTGCAGCGTTATCGCATGGTCGACCTGGCTTTCTGTGTTGATGGTCGACCTGGTTTCAGGAAATCAGAGAGCTTAAAAGTACTGCAGAGTATAAAATTTGTTAAATTGTATGTACAGCGTGATGAGCCCAGCCTTAGGCTGGGGTACCACGCTATAGAAAACGTCTAATAATAATAATAATAATAGGTCTGCCAATAAGTTTGTGTTGGTGGAAAACGGGGAAGAGGGGTGGGGGTTGGTGTGAAGGATGATGCGGATACCACAGATGTAGAAAAGTTGGGGAATAAGTGGAAAGAGAGGGGAGGGGGGATTTTGTGTCCATTTTTTTTTGGGGGGGGGGGGGAATTTGGTAGTTTAAAAAAAGATGTTTTAAGTCAGAGGTTCTCAATTTGAAATCAAGGCTCTCACCTTGAAGTAAATTAAATTATCATAGAAGTCACATCCAATAAGCTACTAATTATTTTCAATAGTTGATGACGTCATCATTTAAACTTTTTTTTGTCAGGTCATACGGTGTCTACAGTAACAGGACTGTAGGCCTCATACTTATCTCATGTCAGTTCTTCGCCGCCCCACCCCGCCCCCTCCCCCCCCCCAACTCCATACACAAACTCACACACAGACATAAATCGTATATTTACCGTGGTTAAAATGCGCGTTAAAATTGTATTGGCGAAAATTCGAAGTATTAACGTTCAGGTCGAATAATGCAGTGTTTCAAGACTGGATGTCAGTGGCTGTTAGGCAGCGGTCGGTTGACAGAGTTGTCAGTAGCGGACCGGCAAACTGTCAGTTGTGGTTCGGCAAGGTTTTTGTGGGCGCGTAGGCAGCGTGCCTGTGGTGTGGGGGTTGTCAGTGTCAGCGGCGGGGGAGGGCACTGACAGGGATGGGCTGGCAGTGTGTCTGTGGTGTGGGGTTGTCAGTGTCAGTGGCGGGGTGGGCAAACTGTCAGGGTTGAGCTGGCAGTGTGTCTGTGGTGTGGGGTTGTCAGTGTCAGCGGCGGGGGGGGAAAATCTGTCAGGGTTGAGCTGGCAGTGTGTCTGTGGTGTGGGGTTCTCAGTGTCACCGGCGGGGGTGGGCAAACTGTCAGGGTTGAGCTGGCAGTGTGTCTGTGGTGTAGGGGTTGTCAGTGTCAGTGGCGGGGTGGGCAAACTGTCAGGGTTGAGCTGGCAAGGTGTCTCTGCAGTGGGTTGGCAGGGTGTCAGATAATCAGCAGCGAGTTGGCAAACTGTCGATTGTGGGTTCACCAAACTGTCAGTGGTGGGTTGTCAGGGTGTCTGTAGTGGGTTGGAAGGGCGTCTTTGGTGGGTTGGAAGGGTGTCTGTGGTGGGTTGGAAGGGTGTCTGTGGTGGGTTGGAAGGGTGTCTGTGGTGGGTTGGAAGGGTGTCTGTGGTGGGTTGGAAGGGTGTCTGTAGTGGGTTAGCAGGGCGTCTGTAGTGGGTTGGAAGGGTGTCTGTGGTGGGTTGGAAGGGTGTCTGTGGTGGGTTGGAAGGGTGTTTGTAGTGGGTTGGAAGGGCGTCTATGGTGGGTTGGAAGGGTGTCTGTGGTGGGTTAGAAGGGTGTCTGTGGTGGGTTGGAAGGGTGTCTGTAGTAGGTTGGCAGGGCGTCTGCAGTGAGTTGGAAGGTTGTCTGTAGTGGGTTGGAAGGGTGTCTGTAGTAGGTTGGCAGGGCGTCTGCAGTGAGTTGGAAGGTTGTCTGTGGTGGGTTGGAAGGGTGTCTGTTGTGGGTTGGAAGGGTGTCTGTAGTGGGTTGGAATTGTGTCTGTAGTGGGTTGGAATGGTATGCAGCCCCTAGTATGCTGTTGTCTTGTAGTTGTTTTTTTTTTGTAGGTATGGGCCTCATGTGGGCAACCCTGGACCTGTGGGCAACCCTGGACCTGTGGGCAACCCTGGACCTGTGGGCAACCCTGGACCTGTGGGCAACCCTTGACCTTTGGGCAACCCTGGACCTGTGGGCAACAACTTCGGGCTCAAGTAATACTTGAGATCCGGTGCTAGGAAGGGTGGGGTGCTGAAAATTCATGTTGTTGTCGAGGTCGGGGTGCGAGCGTTGACCGTTCTTCGGGCGAAACTGAGCCTGGCCTGCGTCCTGTTTCAACGCCCATCCAGCCCTGCCCCCCCCCCAACCTATGGAGAATTACGTCATTAGCACATAACCTTCTATGACGTGTTATGCAGGCGATGATCGTAAATTATGCGACCAAACTATATTAATATTCAAATGTCCCACGCACGTTTTACACCGCAGATTAATCACAACCAAATATCGATAACCCGCCGGTTGCGCCAGCGACATTGGTACACAGAGAGTTATGGAACTTGATTAAATCTCTGAGCTTTCTGTAACACATTTACCTCCTTCCTCCCTCTCAACTCTACCAGCCCCACTTCCCCCGGCCACCCGCACTTCCAAAAAAAAAAAAAAAAAAAAAAAAAAAAAACCAGTTACAGCTATTTAGTTCTTTTTGTTTATGTAACATGGTCTGTGTTTAAACAATAACAAGGGCACTTTTAAATACTTTTAAAATCTTGACTTTTTTGTTTCTTTCTGAGCTGTCCAGATTCAAATAACTTGAAAAAAGAAGAAGAAACAAAACGAACCTATATAGTCTAGTCTTCTCTCTATGCACGTGATTGAAATTCAAGACAATGTGTCCTGTTGGAAGGGTGTCTGTGGTGGGTTGGAAGGGTGTCTGTGGTGGGTTGGAAGGGTGTCTGTGGTGGGTTGGAAGGGTGTCTGTGGTGGGTTGAAAGGGTGTCTGTGGTGGGTTGGAAGGGTGTCTGTGGTGGGTTGGAAGGGTGTCTGTGGTGGGTTGGAAGGGTGTCTGTGGTGGGTTGGAAGGGTGTCTGTGGTGGGTTGGATGGGTGTCTGTGGTGGGTTGGAAGGGTGTCTGTGGTGGGTTGGAAGCGTGTCTGTGGTGGGTTGGAAGGGTGTCTGTGGTGAGGTGTCTGTGATGGGTTAGAAGTGTGTTTGTGGTGGGTTGGAAGGGTGTCTGTGGTGGGTTGGAAGGGTGTCTGTTTTGGGTTGGAAGGGTGTCTGTGGTGGGTTGGAAGGGCGTCTCCCGTTTCAGCAAAGATATTTGAAATTCCTGCAACATGGCTGGCAGGAGAGCAGATCAGCAGCATCTTCTCATAGTACAGATCAGCAGCATCTTCTCATAGTACAGATCAGCAGCATCTTCTCATAGTACAAATCGGCAGCATCTTCTCATAGTACAGATCAGCAGCATCTTCTCATAGTACAGATCAGCAGCATCTTCTCATAGTACAGATCAGCAGCATCTTCTCATAGTACAGATCAGCAGCATCTTCTCATAGTACAGATCAGCAGCATCTTCTCATAGTACTACACTTTAACATGAATGTCTCTTTTTTCTTTTTTTTCGTACAACGTAAAAATTAAATTAATGTATACCCTATTAGCGAGATGCACCATTGGTGAGATGCCCCATTGGTGAGATGCCCCATCAGCAAGATGCCCCCTCAGCAACATGCCATATCAGCAAGATGCCCCACCAGAGAGATGCCCCATCAGCGAGATGCCCCATCAGCAAGATGCCATGTTTCAAAATATTGGTGGCTGTGCTCCCTCGTCCTTCGCTTAAATGATGTTAATTTAATTTCCCAATAGGTGAATGGTTGATACAGAAAATTTTGATGGCTAAGCGCCGTTAGACTAACCTGTCTAATACACAAGGTGAGGCTAACTAGTGTAATATATAAGATGAGAGTAGCCTGTGTAATATATAAGGTGAGGCTAACCTGTCTAATATATAAGGTGAGGCTAACCTGTCTAATATATAAGGTGAGGCTAACCTGTCTAAAATATAAGGTGAGGCTAACCTGCCTAATATATAAAATGAGGCTAACCTGTCTAATATATAAGGTGAAGCTAACCTGTATAATAAATAAGGTGAGGTTTACCTGTCTAATATATATAAGGTGAGGCTAACCTGTCTAATATATAAGGTGAGGCTAACCTGTCTAATATATAAGGTTAGACTAACCTGTTTAAGAAATGTCTAGAATCAGCAAAAGTTCAAGGAAAAAGTTGCTTTACAGATGTAGCTGCCGACTATGAATCTAAAATAACCTTGTCAGTGCATGGAGGCAAGGTGCTTGCCAAACTGGGCCATTATTTTAACAAGACTGGAGACTTTAATGAGACTGTGGGACGACATCCGTCAAAGAAGGTCTACTTCGGGATGAACGGCTTGATTAATTGAAGATGGAGGAACTCGGTCAACGGGATGCATCCCGCTGGTAGGACATCGCGTGACGTCATGTTCTCCGTCATGAATTAATTGCCAAGGAAGACACCCACTGGAGCTGCCAGCTTTGAAAAACACCCCGACGGAATGAAATTACAACGAACACGTCAGAATGAATTATAGTTAAGGCAGACGTCGACATTTGATGTCTAAAGAGAACGTCACCCTAAGAGGTTGCTGAGTGAGGATTAAATGCTTGGTTGATAATGATCAAGTCAGCAAACTGCTTCCTACTGAATGGAATGCATTGTGTGTGTTCTTCAAGCTCGCCTCTATTTTTAGGTCTTGCGCTTACGAGTTTTATGTTGTCAAATGAAGAGCTTCTTCTAGTCTGGTGTTCGAGGCTAAGCAACATTTATAGTTTCGATAAGTTTACACCAGGGGAGGTAACCCGCACATCTGACCCCTGCCGGCTCCCTGTCCACGTAGTTACGCCCCATTGAATTACCGTAAAAAAAAAAATTTTAAGGTGACAAGATAAGGTTTTATTTATGGCAACCCTCTGTATAATAGCACTGTTGGGGAGAAATTTGCATGTTTTTCCAAAGGAGTGGGGGGGAGGGGGAGGATACTGGATTTATAATTTATTATCCGTCGTAACAAAAATTTAAAAGACTTCCCTTGATTAAACTCCTCAACATTAGACTTCAAACAGTATTTTATTTCGGAGTGGGTTAAATCAATAGGCGCCTAAATTACATAAGATTAGTGCTATCTAGGTGATGGTAAAGTCTTACCAATGGGTAGTATGATGGCATCCTCGGTACTTGTGGGGGCATTATCAGCAAGCGGGGGGCAGGCGTGGGTATGGGGGGGGGCAGGCGTGGGGTATGGGGGGGGGGGCAGGCGTGGGGTATGGGGGGATAGGCGGGGGGAGGGGGGCAAGTTTTTCTGTAATTCATTTTAAAAAATTCTGAGGATAACTTTCTCAAAAGCATTACATTCCAGTAGAGGTGAGTGCGACAGGAGGTAAGTTGTTATTTCAAATGACTTTAGTATAATACGAGCTCGGTAAAATCACTTACTGTATTAAAGCTATTCCACAAAATTTTTTTCAAAAACAACACTCTGATAAAAGCACTCCGATTAAACGAAGTCTCTTTAAACAAGTCTGACAAGAAATACAATAACGGAATTAAATAAATGTCCCAACCAATCCCTGCCATGGTGGACGTTTCCCTAATGACCCAGACTGGCGTCGTGACGATTTATATTTCATTTTATGCCAGGAATCCAGGACACGTTTCGAAACTTTGTGACCTTTGTGACAAAACAGACAATGGGACCTTTGTGACAAGACAGACAATGGGACCTTTGTGACAAGACAGACAATGGGACCTTTGTGACAAGACAGACAATGGGACCTCTGTGACAAGACAGACAATGGGACCTTTGTGACAAGACAGACAATCGGACCTTTGTGACAAGAGAGACAATCGGACCTTTGTGACAAGACAGACAAAGGGACCTTTGTGACAAGACAGACAATCGGACCTTTGTGACAAGACAGACAATGGGACCTTTGTGACAAGACAGACAATTGGGCCTTTGTGACAAGACAGACAATGGGACCTTTGTGACAAGACAGACAATGGGACCTTTGTGACAAGACAGACAATGGGACCTTTGTGACAAGACAGACAATCGGACCTTTGTGACAAAAGAGACAATCGGACCTTTGTGACAAAAGACGTTTGGACCTTTGTGACAGAAGAGACAATCGGACCTTTGTGACAAAAGAGACAATCGGACCTTTGTGACAAGAGAGACGTTTGGACCTTTGTGACAAAAGAGACAATCGGACATTCGTGACAAAGAGACAATCGGACCTTTGTGACAAGAGAGAGTTTGGACCTTTGTGACAATTTTTAATTAAGATTACTAAATGGAATCAAACCTTTTTTTTTTTAATCAGTCCATAGGAGGGACCGCTACACCGAAATACCGTCACACAACACACAAAAGATGTGTTTATATTTCAAATCTGAGTTTGTGCCATGTAAGAGAGCAATCGCTAGTCAAACTGACGTATTAAGTTGTTGTTGTGTGGTACATCCGGCGGGCCACATTAAATAACGTGGTGGGCTGCGGTGTGTCCAACCATGAACCCTAATCTTTCCGTAAGGTTGAAATTGTTTGTTGTTGGGTTATTTGTTGGTTTGTTTTTCCGTTAGGTTGGGGAGTTTGGGCGATGCTTGGAGTCCATGACCTGACCTTTTGGACGGTTTAGAAACATTTCTTTGAAGTCAAGATGTCATCAAATGTCAACGTTTATTTTTGGAGGACTCCGACTCTTAGCATTTCTACACAAACCAAAAGGTTAACATCAGTCTTTCCAATCGTCTGGACATCAGACCGTGTGTCTCACCATAGCTTGAATTTGTATGTACAGCGCGGGCTATATAAGACAACTAATAATACTTATTATTATTATTATGTGGCTGAAATTCAAACCGCGTCTCTGAAATTTAATCAATATTTCTGAAATTCAAACTATGTCTGAAATTCAAACTGTGTCTGAAATTCAAAGTATGTGTCTGAAATTCAATATATGTGTGTGACATTCAATCCATGTGTCTGGCATTCAACCAATGGGTCTAAAATTCAAACAATATGTCTGACATGATATATATTAAAATTCCATTTATTATCTCTGTCACTATGAGTCTGACCCTCAATATGTGTCTGTCAGTGTGTGTGACTATTTACGATACTAGAAATTCTGTGGGGGAAAAAAGGGGGGGGGTGGAAAATCATTTAATCCTTCAATCTTCTTGTCTACCAATCTGTCTACCAACCGGTCTACCACTCTGTCAATGACCCTGTCTACAAATCTGTCAATCACTTTGTATGCCATCTATCAAACACTCTGTCTTATACCACTCTGTCTAACACTATGTCCACCACCCTGTCAATTGCTCTGTCGTATACAACTCTTTCTACCCCTTAGCCAATCACCACTCTGTCTTCCACTCTGTCTACCACTCTGTCAAAACACTTTATCAGTCATTCCTTCAATCGAAAATATTATCTATCTCACAAACACGACAGTACTCTTTCAGTATATCTCACAAACATGACAGTACCCACTTATTGTATCTCCCAAATACGACAGTACCCTCTTAGTCTATCTTAAAAACACGACAGTACTCTCTTAGTCTACCTCACAAACATGACAGTACCCTCTTAGTCTACCTCACAAACACGACAGTACCCTCTTAGTCTACCTCACAAACATGACAGTACTCTTTAGTCCATCAGTACCTGGACACGTGTGAGCCTCTACACTGGCTACATTAATGATGCTATAGACCGGTGCACTATGGCAACAACATTCTCAAATCAAACATTATATGGTCATTCAAGTAGCCATTGTGCTGTCACTGAAAGAGCCCATTATGTCGTCACCCGAAGAGCCCATTGTGTTGTCGCCTGAAGAGTCCATTATTTTGTCAGGCGAATCTCCGGCAGCATAGAATCGCACTGTTTACCGAACACCGATGTGTTTGGCCCCTCAGGGCAGTGCAGGAATTAAACGGTAATGGAACGGCTTTTTGCTTACGTGAGATTTAAATTTAACGGTGGACTCTTAAGTACCCCATAGCGGGTTGGTATGACAGAAAATCACACCACCTAGGACCGGACTTATAGGCCCTAAGTTATGTGAATGGGACACAAACAATTTGTGCAAAAAAAACAATATAGGTTTAGCTTTAATCATTTTTTTAATACAGAATACAAAGTCCAATGTACTGGCAAATGCATTCTTTAGTGTAGCATACAAAAAATATTCCTTAAGTATAAATTAAATTTGCATTTATATATATTATATATATATTTGTGTGTGTGTGTGTGTGTGCGTGTACGTGTATGTGCGTGTGCGTGTTAGTGTGTGTGTGTTTGTGTGTGTGTGTATGTATGTGTGTGTGTGGCACAAAGGCAGTTCTTTCTTAGATGGATTGATGATGTGGAAAAAGGTCTAGAACTGGGAATCAAGGCATGGAAAAGAAAAGCATTAGTTAGGTCTGAGTGAAAGGGAGTAATGAGGCAGGCCAAAGCCCCACAAGGGTTGTAGCGCCAAAGGGATGGATGGATGTGTGTGTGTGTGTGAAAGAAAAGAGAAGAATAAGAATGGGAACAAGTCCCAAACGCAAAGAAAGCTCAGAAGAAAGGAACATAAGTGAGTGGAGCTAGAATTTAGAAACCCTAAGCTTCACTCCTTTGGGGGGGGGGAGGTCAAACGACCCTTACACAGGGGTCGCATAAGACCATTGGAAATAACATATTTAGGAAGTAGCAACGAAAATAATTTTATAGATGAGGGGGTCGACACAACATGAGGAACTGCATTTAAGGGTCACGGCATTGGGAAAGTTGAGAACCACTCCCCTGCCGCCAGGATAGCCATATGAACCAATCAGATAATTATCCACTGGAACTTTGCGCTATAATTAAATGGAATGAGAATAATGGGTGTTTTCTTCACTTATCACAACCGGAAGTGGATCGCACGCGGATATCTTTGTGTAAATCTCATCGTTTGGAGACAATGAGATTTCTTTTTTTTCAGGTAATTGTGTAATGTGATGTTAAAAGTGTGTGCTGGTTTTTAGAAAGAGGTCCATGGTTTATACTTAAACACTCAGCCTCTGTGTCGACCACTAAAACTCAGCCTCTGTGTCGCCCACTAAAACTCAGCCTCTGTGTCGCCCACTAAAACTCATCCTCTGTGTCGACCACTAAAGCTCAGCCTCTGTGTCGCCCACTAAAACTCAGCCTCTGTGTCGCCCACTAAAACTCATCCTCTGTGTCGACCACTAAAACTCAGCCTCTGTGTCGACCACTAAAACTCAGCCTCTGTGTCGACCACTAAAACTCAGCCTCTGTGTCTCCCATTAACTGTTTTCAGATATTTCTTACAATTTAAAGACAGTGTCAATGGCGTAATCGATAACTGTTGTACCTGTCTACCAGATGTAATAGTAGTGATTTTTTTTAAAGAATACATTTGATTTCATTTTGGCTCAAATCCAGTTAAATTATATGCCAATGTATGTTAACATGGGACTAGTGCATCGTAAAATATGTCCCAATGTATATCGAAATGGTCCTAGTACATGGTAAAATATGTCCCAATGTATATCGAAATGGTCCTAGTACATCGTAAAATATATACCAATGTATATCAACATGGGCCTAGTACATCGTAAATATATACCAATGTATATCAACATGGGCCTAGTACATCGTAAAATATATACCAATATATATCAACATGGGCCTAGTACATCGTAAAATATATACCAATATATATCAACATGGGCCTAGTACATCGTAAAATATATACCAATGTATATCAACATGGGCCTAGTACATCGTAAAATATATACCAATGTATATCAACACGAGCCTAGTACATCGTAAAAATATATTTCAATGTTTATCAACATGTGGTAGTACATCGTAAAATATGTACCGATGTATATCAACATGGGCCTGGTACATCGTAAAATATGTACCGATATATATCAACATGGGCCTAGTACATCGTAAAATATGTACCGATATATATCAACATGGGCCAAGTACATCGTAAAATATGTACCGATATATATCAATATGGGCCTAGTACATCGTAAAATATGTACCGATATATATCAACATGGGCCTAGAACAAACACGGCCGTCGCGTGAACCTCGGATATGCAAGTGGCCCCAAAGTTGTGGTTGAATAAAAGCAAACTATATCAACTAAGAGTGCATGGGACACAAAGAGTGGTGGGGCGGGGGGGGGGGGCCTCCCAAAGTCACACGACGGTACTGAGTACAATTTGTTGTTGTTGTTGGGGGGGGGGGGGGAGTCTTTTTTTTAAATCAATAGAACTTGGTGGTTTTCAAACATGGAGCCCCACATTCTAAAGAATGGACTATCACCAAACCAATTAAATCAATAATTAATTGATCACCTTCCGATGTCACGGTACAGAGATTTATCCCAGATAGGATCACTCACCCCCTAAGCACATATCATATGGCACAAAAATATGTCCTTTTGACCAAGTACTTCAACTAAGTCAGCCAATAAGTCACTCTTGTGAATATGAGTTTACTTTTTTTCTTTTTTATTATTAAATAATAATGATAAATGATTTTAAAAAATTCGATGATTCATTTCACCCCAACCCGGCATGCACTCGACGAACGGCATGTGACCAGATTTCTTTCACCTGTCGTGTTAAATGAGATTATGCCAGCAAGAATAATTATTGTCTCTAAAAAATGTTTCAAAGAGTGTCTGCGAGTGGGGGTTAGGGTAGGGGGGCTGTTAATGACATTGTGGTATTTTTTTAATGTAATATGTAGCCAGGGTGTAATTTAGCAAACAAGCGGCCCTAGGTAATTAAATTTTGAGGCCCCTTACAATCCACCTCACGCCTCTCCAAATTAAAACATAAAAATTACGTTTGCACTTCAAACACACAATATTGTTTTGCAGGCTGTTAACTATTTCATTTATATCTAATCACAATTAACATTTTTAACATTCCAAATCATTTACCTTGACTGTGCTCTTTAGATGGTAGTGCCTACCTCACAGCGCAGCTCTAAATAATACTTACAATTAAACTAGATCTCTTAAACCGTTTTGCAGCGTCCAACCCGCTCTTGATTTTCCGCACCCTTAAGTCTTAAGTCGATTTCAAACATATTTCGCCCCATATTGGGGGAGAAAAGAGGAGACAAGGAGAGAGGGGGGGGGGAAGAAGGGAGAGAGAGAGAAACATGTAACCTTAAAGAACCTCAGTCCTTACTGAAAATTCCCAGTGTGGATGAACACATGTGTTTTGAAGCGGTGGCGCCAAAGTTATGGAATATTTTGCCTCCATCTTTTTGGGAGTACTGAAAAGGCCAGAAAATCATTTAGGAAACGTTTAAAGACTTTTTTGTTTAATAGATTTGATGAAACCAGAGCGCAGTGAGCACGCTAAGGTAGCATGGATACCAGCGCTATAGAAGTATCCAATCAATCAATCAAAAGAGAGTGAGAGGGATAAAGAGAGAGAGGGAGAGAAAGAGATTTTTAGAGAGAAAAAGAGAGATAAAGAGAAATTAAGACATTTAGTCTCTGAAAAAGAAAGTGTATTTACTTTATTTTCAAAGAGTGGGGTTGTGGAATTTTATAATGATGCCCCCCTCCTCCCATTGACTTAAACAACACAGTATGGGAAAAAATTATGGATGAATCTGGAGTTCGACAGGGATTCCTGCTCTCACCATTCCTCTTTCTGTTATCCATTGACTGGATAATGAGAGAAACAGCACGGGAAGGGAAAAATGGAATCCAGGGGACAACCTTTCGGACCGTTGGAGGATTTGGATTTTGCAGATGACATTACACTGTAATCACATAGCCATAAACAAATGCATGAGAAACAACAAAACTTGACTCTGTATCCCAGCAAGTTGGACTTAGCATAAATAAAGGGACAACCAAGACCTTAAGAATAAATGCAGTGGATGATGGAGTCATTGGGATAAACCTGAGAGGAGCGACTCTTGCAGTGGATGATGGTGTCATTGGGATAAACCTGAGAGGAGCGACTCTTGCAGTGGATGATGGTGTCATTGGGATACAACTGAGAGGAGCGACTCTTGCAGTGGATGATGGTGTCATTGGGATAAACCCGAGAGGAGCGACTCTTGCAGTGGATGATGGTGTCATTGGGATAAACCTGAGAGGAGCTTCCCTTGAAAAATTTGAGACTTTTACATACCTTGGAAGCATCATAAATAAAAATGGTGGCACAGATGAGGAAATAAAGTTTAGGATCCAAAGGGCCAGATAAGCATTCAATGCCATGCGAAACATCTGGAACTCAAGTGAAATACTGACAAAAACAAAGTTAAAAATATTCAATTCAAATGTCAAAGCACTTCTTCTGTATGGCTGTGAAACGTGGAGAAAAACAAAAACAAACATTAAAAAACCTGCAAGTTTTTGTAAACAGATGCTTGCTAAGGATCCTCAAGATAAGATTGTTTGACACTAATTTGTAACACTGTCCTTTGGGAGAGGACATCAAGTGTTCGGTGGAGACGGAGATAAAAATGGGAAAATGGACATGGATAGGGCGCACATTAAGGAAACCAAACACTAGCATCACAAGACAGGCCCTGGACTGGAATACTCAAGGTACAGGGAAAAGAGGAAGACCAAGAGCCACATGGAAGAGAGGAGTAGAGACAGAGATGAAGAGAATGAAGATAAGCTGGTCTGAACTAGCAAAGATAGCCCAGGACAGGGACAGATGGAAAGGTATTGTGGGTGGCCTATGCTCCAGTTGGAATGAGAACAGCTAAGAAGATAGCGAGGATGAGGAAGAAGGTGACGTGTGCAAAAAAACTGACATAAACGTCACGTGTACAAAGGGTTGAGCGCCTTGGTGAGTAGTTGGTCGTTAACGTCAGCTCAGTTTAAGTCTTGTAAGTGTTCAAATTATTGATTACGTTGTACTAAGCGTTCACCATTGACGACCAAGTAAGTTTTAGTAACATTGTCAATCATTGATTACGGTTTACTATGCGTTCATCATAGAGGACCAAGTAAGTTTTAGTAACATTGTCAATCATTGATGCCCTAGTAACAGCGGCGTAGCCATGGTTGGTGCCACCAGGGGCAGGCTAAGATTTTGGCCTCACCCCGCTCTAAATAAAAACAACCTCCTAGTCCGAAAATGACGCCCCTCAGTATATAGACCCAAAAAATGCAGGGCCATGTTGGACTACCCCCCCCCAACACACACACCTCAGTCACACCTTTCCTACGCCTTTTCCTCGTATGTTTGTCAATCGTAGGTCATCCGATAAGTTCACCGGTCATTAATCATCTTGCAATAAAAATAATAGCGTCTGGATGGTCAAAACAAGTCAATTCAAAAAATTGTGGATTGGTGTTCAATATCCCCCCCCCCCCAGCAAAAACATAGACAAGCAAACAGCAACACCACCACCCCTTGGTGGATAGGACTCGTTAAGCTTGGTCGCCCACCCATCTAAATACACGTCAAACCCTCAGTTAAAAACTCCAGAGAAGGCGGTCGTCTTCCCATGTCAAATATTGTCTCGGCCATATCCCCACGTCAAATATTGCTTTGGTCATCTTCGCGTGTAAAATATCGCCATTGGCGATTTATAAAATATCAGCGATGACGTGCCTTAATTTGTAACGGCAATACGTGCAGTTAAGTGTTAAGTTTTATTTTGCATTGTTTTTACTGTTGTTTGTTCGCTGAAGAAGGCTTCTTGCCGACACGTTCCTTGTTTTATTGCGTCCTTTTTTTTTCGGGTTTTCCCATACTTTTGTTTCGCCTATTCTCTACTGTGTTTAGAGTAGACCTATTATCAACACACACCATAAATCATTCCCTCTTAAGTCATAATTTAGAACTGACTTAACTTAAGGATTGTCCAACGTTAACTATTTTCAATAGACTCACCTGATGTGGTCTCGCACCCCCCCCCCCCCACACCCATACTCCACACCTGTAGGTCAAGCCATGTGTTTTTATACGGGTCGCGTTCACGTGCGGTTACAAAGTTGTATCGATTTTGTAATTTTCGTATCGATATTATTTTTTTCTTATCGATATGATTTTGTATGGAGCAGTTTTAGAAGTGTCCGTGTTTTGTTGGATTAAGGTATAGATATTGCTTGGCTGTATCAGAGTTCTTGTTCAATATATCGATTTTATCTGAATGTATCGCTATTGTTTTAATTACTGTAAAGTTGGTGTTCGATAAATCAATTTCTTTCTTCTGAATTCTAAATATGTGTACGAGTCAAGGAACTTCCTTTGAAATGTATCGTTTTTAACGCACCAATCTATATTTAAGAGCATAAGCAACTTTGCGCTGTATTCCTACGCTACCATCGAGGTGGTCTCTGAAATGCCTCCTTATACCCATTAGTACCATATTTACCATGGCGCAACAGGTGGATTTACCCCAGGGCCTACCTTTTAAAAAAAAAAATGTAATTGTCACCAACTCAAACAAGGTTATAACTTATATCGTGCTTACGACCTCTGGATTATGCATATCATTTGATTTAATTAGATATCACTTTTTATAATCACGTAATTACATATTCAGTGGTCGTTCAATGGATTTAATCAGTAGTAGTGTTATTAAATATAATAAAAAGAAATCTAAAGAAATTAATTCAGTCCTACCCAAAATGGGGATCGCGAGCACGTCGGGGGTCGCTTGACACATAAGCCGAGGATCGCTGGAGAGCGTCTGGTTTTTTTTTGTTTTTTTTTAACGGCCACTTTTCATCGTATTTTTACCAACTTTTATTTTGAAAATGAAATGCTACTCTGCTATATCGTGCTAGTTTTTTTAATAATAGGAAGTACACTAGCACTATACTACAGCTATAATAATAAATTTTAAAAAAGTAGTATGATCCCATTGGTAGATGTCAGCAGCAAAGCTCTTTTTTTTAAAATTAATTTTCTTTTCGTATTTATTTATAAATTAATTTATTTTATCATTTTGATTTATTTTTTTTTAATTTTTTTTTTAATTTATTTTTTTTTTTTTGTTGTTGTTGTTAAGGTGATTTTTTTCTGATAAAATTTAAAATCGATAGCTGCCACTGAAATTCTGTAATCTTTTCACGGTACAACTTGTTAGATGTAGAATCTCAATGTTTCGGAAATGAAGTGACGAGTATCTAATTTTAACCATTGGAGTAAGTGTCGCCAAAATTGATTTGCTGTGAAATGGTTTTGCATAAATTATGAAATGTAAGTCTTTTTTTTTTTTAAACTATAAACGTGGTTAGTGCTATCAAAGGGTCGCAGTGCTATCAAGGGGTCGCGGTGATATCAAGGGGTCGCAGTGCTATCAAGGGGTCGCAGTGCTATCAAGGGGTTGCGGTGATATCAAGGGGTCGCAGTGCTATCAAGGAGTCGCAGTGCTATCAAGGGATTGCGGTGATATCAAGGGGTTGCGGTGATATCAAGGGGTCACAGTGCTATCAAGGGGTCGCAGTGCTATTAAGGGGTCGCAGTGATATCAAGGGGTCACAGTGATATCAAGGGATTGCGGTGATATCAAGGGGTCGCAGTGCTATCAAGGGGTCGCAGTGCTATCAAGGGGTTGCGGTGATATCAAGGGGTTGCGGTGATATCAAGGGGTCGCAGTGCTATCAAGGGGTCGCAGTGATATCAAGGGGTCGCAGTGCTATCAAGGGGTCGCAGTGCTATCAAGGGGTTGCGGCACTCAAAACATGTTTTTAAAAATCATTGCTATAAATGTTAATTCTACAAAAATGTTCTAATTGGCTACGCTAAATTTTAATTTTTTTTATATAAACTGAGTAGCTTGCCCGTGGTTGCCGCCTACTTTTATCCCTTTGGGTTGGTCCTCAAATCATGTTTGTTGTTTCTAAACTCGATTCCAGTAACTGAAGTAGGGTTGCTGAAAACAGATCCAAGCATATAGTTTTTGCAATAAAATGTATACTTTAACTCTGAACAATTTCTTTCCTCTCAAATCACCGTGACGTCATCCGATCCATGTTTACTCAGCCAAACCATGACAACGACAAATGATATGAAAGCGGAAATGATATGCACCAACCCGCTATGCTCTTTCCGAAAATAAATATTATTTTCCTTTGTGAACGTATTCCATTAAAAAAAAAAAAACAGGCTTTAAATAAAATTTTAATATCAGGAAGTGGGAGTGTTTATTGTTTTGTTTTGTTTTTTGCAGTAAAAACAGGAAGAGTAAAACAATCGATATCGACTCCGCCTTGGCAGCTGGGTGCAGGGGCAGCACCACAATGCAATAATAAGGGACATTCTTGAAATGGGAATCACAGTGCCAAGTGGAAATGCAATGCCGATGGGAAATACAATGCCGAAGGGAAATACAGTGCCGATGGGAAATACAATTCCCATGGGAAATACAACGCTAATACTAATGGGAAATAAAAAAGCGATAGGGCAATAAAATGACATTAGGCAATACAATGCCTAATTTCATACTATCAAAGATCTACCACTAGATCAATATAGTTAGTCTATTGGTAGCGTGTATTGTGATTGAATAATAATGAACCTTAGTGGTCAGATATTGGCTGCATGTTCCGCTGAAGCTTATTGGTCAGATATTGGCTGCATATGCCGCTTAAGCTTATTGGTCAGATATTGGCTGCATGTGCCGCTGAAGCTTATTGGTCAGATATTGGCTGCATGTGCCGCTGAAGCTTATTGGTCAGATATTGGCTGCATGTGCCGCTGAAGCTTATTGGTCAGATATTGGCTGCATATGCCGCTGAAGCTTATTGGTCAGATATTGGCTGCATGTGCCGCTGAAGCTTATTGGTCAGATATTGGCTGCATGTGCCGCTGAAGCTTATTGGTCAGATATTGGCTGCATGTGCCGCTGAACCTTATTGGTCAGATATTGGCTGCATGTGCCGCACAGACAAGGTCGCGGTCGAGATCGCGTGTGCTTCAAATCAATCAAAGAACTGGGAAAGTAAGTGAAATTTTCTGTAATAAGTTAACTATCACACAGAATGGGGAAAAAAATAAACAGACATTGTCCTTGTACTCCCCTTCAAATGTCTGGGTTTTTTGGTTAGGTTTGTTTTTTTTGTTTGTTTTTTATATTTGTTTTTTTTTTACAGCAGCGCAAGTTTCGTGCAAGTAGAGCCATCATGTGATTTTTTTTAGACCCTCTGCAATTTTTTCTGATTTTTTTTTCTTCTTAAAAGATTAGATCTAAGCTTTTCAATGCAATTTAAAATATCGTGCTTTCTCAACGTTGGAATCCTTAAACGTCCTAGGCCTTCCTGCAGCCGCAGAAATTCCAGGGGCCACGCACCGACGACTCTGCATGCAAAACATGTGTTATATTGGCTGGCAACAGCAAAACTCATTCAGTTATTTTTAAATAAAGGGGGGGGGATATATTGTAAATTAGCACTAGATAAGTACAGATTGGACAATTCATTCATTTGAACTTTCCAGTTTAAAGAAATCGTGACAAAATTTGGCTTTCATGACATGATTGATTACATCTCTACGTTAAAAGCGCAATGGAGAGACTTTTTAAAACTCGATAAATATATTTAAACATTTGAAATTGTTGCAATTAAAATAATCAGAAAAAAAAAAGAAAAGCAATCTAGAGACAACGGTGTAATCTTATAAGACAGTGGTTCTCAGCCTTCCTAATGCCGCGAACCCTTAAATACCGTCCCTCCCTCATGCTGTGGTGACCCCCCAACCATAAAATTATTTTCGTTACTTCTTCATGAATAAATGTTTCCGCCGGTCTTAGGCGACCCCTGTGTAAGGGTCGTTCGACCCTCTCAAAGGCGTCGCGACCCACGGAATGAGAAACGCTCCTTTAAGGCAGTCATTTGTTGCTTTGCAGTTTTTTTAGTTTTTTTTATATATTAATTGCGCCCGGTATCCTTAGCGTTATTCACAAACGGTACACTATTCCCAAACGGTACACTATTCCCAAACGGTACACTATTCCCAAACGGTACACTATTCCCAAACGGTACACTATGTCTTAGTTTAACTGTAAATTTAAATTTCTTAATAGTATATGTAACGTCTCCTGCTAATGGTGCCTTGTCTTTATGAGGATTTGCCCCAACAAGGTATATTACGGCTTTGAAGAGGGGGGGGGGATGCTGACTAGTCAGAGTAGGTAAGAGATCGAGAGATGGTGATGGTCGGTCAAATGTGGGTAATAGAATGAGAGATGGTAACGACCAGTCAGATTAGGTAATAGAATGAGAGATGGTAACGACCAGTCAGATTAGGTAATAGAATGAGAGATGGTAACGACCAGTCAGATTAGGTAATAGAATGAGAGATGGTAACGACCAGTCAGATTAGGTAATAGAATGAGAGATGTCATTACGGCCGGTTAGATGAGTTAATGGGAGAGGGCTAATATATATAAAAATATATATAGTTGACATGGATATACGCAAGACTAAGCAGCGACACAACCTTTGTGGGGGGAGGGCGGTCATTGGCTTGGTGGGTGCACGGGAACCATCCATCGGCCCCCGCGGCAGCCTGTGCGAGTGCAAACACCACCACGCCATGAGACCACGCCATGAGACCACGTCATGAGACCACGTAGTGAGACTACGCCGCCATAAGACCATGCCATGAGACCACGCCGTGAGACCACGTCGTGAGACCACGTCATGAAAACACGCCATGAGACCACGCCATGAGACCACGCCGTCAGACCCCATGAGACCACGCCATGAGACCACGCCGTGAGACCACGTCGTGAGACTACGTCATGAGACCGCGCCATGAGACCACGCCATGAGACCACGCCGTGAGACCACGCCATGAGACCACGCCGTGAGACCCCATGAGACAACGCCATGAGACCACGCCATGAGACCACGTCGTGAGACCACGCCATGAGACCACGCCATGTGACCACGCCGTGAGACCCCCTGGCAGTTGTTGTATCAGTAAACTGTTACACTCAAACTGTATACAAATGTACTCCCGTGTGAACCGTGTAGTTGACGGATTACTGTGGCCGTAGTCCGGCGATCCGATAAATCGATACGTAAGCACGTGTTTGTTTATTCTTGCGACCAGCCTGTAACCTGATGTGCGACGGGGTGCGCAAACCTCCCAGCCACTTTCTGGATCATTTCACTGGTGTAACAATCTGAAACTTTTGTCTCAAGGCCTACCACCCCCAGCCCCCACACCTCGCCCGAAACAAAAGAGTATTATTAATAATAAGCGCTGACACCAAGAGAGTGCAGCTCACCGGGGGGGGGGGGGGGGAGATCTGTGCCGGTTTACAACATTATCATCATACATATATGCCTATAATACGGACATGTGTTTGTATATTTGTTTGAAATAGGCGACTTCCTATGCTATGGAGCGGAGGTTTCAAAAACTTTTCGCGCCCTTACTGAAGATGGCCCCTACATTATAAAGAAAAAAAATTGGCGCCCTCTTTTCATCTGGAACAGTGGTTCTCAACCTTCCTAATGCCGCGTCCCTTTAATACAGTTCCTAATGTTGTGGCGACCCCCAACCACAAAATTATTTTCGTTGCTACTTCATATCTGTAGAGTATATGTGTTATAGGATAGTCTATTAAGCGACCACTGTGAAATGGTCGTTCGAACCCAAAACCGCTGATCTAGAACAATCTAATATTTATAAAAAAATTATTACAGATAAAATATATAAAGGACATTTTTTTTACGAGATTTTGTTGGCTCCCCTGAAACTTCTCAGAGTCACTGCCAACAGAAAAATATGTCCCTGGCAAAATATGTTGAGAGTAATTTTGTTTCATACATTATGTATATGGCCAAAAAAATATACTTAAAGCTAGGAGTTGGTAAAAACGAAACAATTTTGTCTTTTTTTTTTTCCTCTGGTTGCGTGATATGTAGTGCAACGAGAGCAAAATAAAGCCACATTTTTTTTTATTAATTTATTTTAAAAAATTAATGTTCACTTTTTTTTATATTAAATTCAATATGGCAACCTTTATTCACTCTTTCCTTCCCCCCCCCCCCTAAAAAAACACAGAGTCAGTTCCTCGTTTTCATTTCGAATCACGCGCTCTCGCCCCCCGAGTTAGAGTTAGAGGCACCGGGTCTAATGGCTTACTTTGAAATTGTTGGTGCTGTACAATTGTTGGTATTAGAAACGGGCTCAGTCCTTGAGGGGGTTTGTATGGAGTAGGGTGTGGTTTGACGGATATTTGGGGGGGGGGGGTTCGTTTTAAAATAACGCATGGTGACACCCGCCACGTACTTGACGTGAGGCCCAGAAGAACAACAACACGAGAACCCACCTTGGCACTTCGTTTGAAAATTTTTTAAACTACTTCCAGGTTGCGCGCCAGTTCACAATATTAAGAAACCAGCTCTCACGTGGTGGCTCGTGCATTATCCATTACTGCTGATACAACAAAGAAATGTTACACGGCTTAAATTAAAGGAGTTTACCCAACCAGGCATATTAATAAATAAGTTACCTCATTGTGTCACAAACATTCACGGTCTTCTCCTGTTGAGATGTAGCACTAGGCTGTACACACCTAACCTTGTACACATGTGTCACATCGTGTGCATCAATTGGGGGAGAGGAAAGGAAAAAAAACACAAATAATCCATAGCCTTCAAGGACACACTACATTGAAAAGCTGATGATGTTGAAGTGCAAAGCGGAGGGCGGGGGGGGCCTTGTTCTCAAGGCCTAACGCACACGCGTGGGCCTTGTTCTTAGGCCGAACACACGCCGGCCTTATTCATAAGCAAACACACACGCGCGGCCTCTGAATTCTTTGAATAAGCAGTAAGCCAGAAGGAATTCTCTCGGCTCACTGGGCAGTTTGTGCAATTGCCCCACCACCGGGTGCACCCCTCCTCGCCGTCCCAACCCACCTCCATGCACCCCTCTCCCCCTCCGCCTCGCCCCACTACCAGGCTGTAGACAAGTGAATCCAGGTTTTAATATAATCGGAGAGAGAGAGAGAGAGAGAGAAAGAGAGAGAGAGAGAGACCTGTCTGCCCCATCAAGGTCCACTTGACGGCACGCCCCCCCCCCAAACCTCCCTACATCCCGACCTCCTAACCACTGGTGGCGCACTGTTTGCGTGCTCCCCTCCCCCTTCCCCTTTCCCCCCATCACCTCCTGCCGCCCGATGTCTGTACGGGACAACAACAATTAACACTAAGGGGGGGTCAGTGGCTCTCATTGGTCGTAGATTCTACTAGAAGCAGTTGGACGACCCAATAGTAGCAATAAATAGAGATGTTTCGGAGCCTACTAACTTACTAAGGGAGGGATGAAATGTACCGGGAGAAGCTGACCAGGTCGAATACATAAAGTACAACAAAAATGTTGAGTTAACTTTCTGGTTTGAGGGGGGGGGGGGGGGGTTTGGATTTTGGTGGAAGTCGGGCAGCAGGAAAAGTGTGTGAGTGGGGGCGCGGTGTCGGTGTTTAGTTGGGGCGGGTCACAAGCGATGCTGTTTTTGTACAGGGTGCTTTGTGCTTGTGCATGGCTCGTTGTGCTTAATCGTGGGGCGTTCTTTTTGTACATGAGGCGTTGGGGGGTGTACATGAGGCGTTGTGCTGTACATGGGCATGGGAGCTGCTTTTGTACATATGCCCGTGTCGTTGTGTATTTATATTGTATGTGTGTGTGAAAGAGTGGTGTTTTTTTTTGTGATTTGACTGGACGGTGTTTGAGAATAAGGAGGAAGTGGGTGCGCAAGTGGCGCCCTTACCAGGGTGCCACTTCTTATTAATGAGGGCGGAAGTTTCGACCAATTGCCAATTTTTATTTTATTTTTTGGGACGGAGTACGGCAAATACGTTGTTGGCCCGTCCCAGCTACGCCTCTGGGTAGCGGTGCCGCCGGTGTTGTGTGTGAGGGGACAAGTTAGTGTGGTGAATGGACTTTGGGTGGATCGGTTACTGTAGTGAGTTTAAGTTCCAAAGACGTCGATTGCACATTAAAGTTCAATCATCACTAAAGATTAATTCACTAGCGCCAAGCGCGGTAATTGGTCAGCCCTATTGTTCGATTTGTTTCAGTTACACCCCCTTGTATTCTCACACATTGACCTTTTTATCACCACCCGCCGCCATTGGTTATTTGAATCAAAATGGCGGCTACTTTTTGTCATTGGTAATGAAACCGTGAAATAACGTAATTTATAATTGAAGACCTTACTGCTAAAAGTACATAAGTCGCAAAATGCACATTTTGAGATAATCAAGTTCAAATATACTTTTCGTCTTTAAAATGTGACTATTTTCATTTTTTGTGTTGTTTAATTAAGGGCCCAATGCACATTTTAATGTCTTCAAATTTCTGCAGTACACTTGGCTAAACTGGGTAAGAAAATATCACAGTTTAGATTGATTTTGACAAAAATGTGACTTAAGTACTTTTAGCACTAAGGTCTTCAATTCATAATTGTCATCACAATAATTTATGTCACGTAAAGTCTACACAGACGTTGGGTGTCAGACACGTCACCAGCTAATAAAGTTATGTTAAGCTCAGTGGCGTACCTTGGCGAAGGGGTTTGGGGGAGAGGGCAAACTCTTAAAAAGTCCTCGAGGCTTTCGCGCCCTTCGCAATGCAAAAGGTTCCAATCTGGTCACGCTAAGTTTTATAGACTATTTCATTACGTTGAGAGTTCTATTAAGATGTGTCACGTTAAGTTTAAGATCTACCGCCAGTTTATCACGTTAAGATCTCCGTGAAGATGTGTCACGCTAAGATCTACCATCAGTTCATCACCACTTTAAGATCCCCATGAAGTTATGCCACGTTAAATCTACCGTCAGTTTACCACGTTAAGATCTCCATGAGGTTGTGTCACGCTAAGATCTACCATCAGTTTATCACCACGTTAAGATCTCCACGAGGTTGTGTCACGCTAAGATCTACCGTCAGTTTATCACCACGTTAAGATCTCCATGAAGTTATGCCGCGTTAAGCTCCCAATGAAGATATGTGTCACGCTAAGATCTACTGTCAGTTTACCACGTTAAAGATCTCCATGAGGTTGTGTCACGCTAAGATCTACCGTCAGTTTTATCACGCTAAGATTTTCAACCGATGCTTCCAAACAGCCAATCCGGCCAATCCCATTGTTCTGTCCCTGCCTACACTACTACTACTTAGACAAGCAAGAATTGTTCAGTGAGAGGCGTATCTAAGTATAAAAGGGAGATGATCCAATTAAATTTCTACGAAAGGCAATCACACATGACTTCACAAACCTGACTAAAAATATACATGCACTTTTTTTTAACGTGTAAACAATGTTTTTAGCCATTTTAATTTCATTTACTTGATGCTCTCCTTGCGCAGTGTTTCCAATGGACATCTACCCCCGAATCGACTTACTGGGAAAGACTGTGTAATGCAGCGGCAGCGGTCCCCAAAATGGTGATCCGCGGTCCGGCACCGGTTCCTTACGTTACCGTTACCGGTTCAAATAGAAAAAAATATTTATAATTAATAAATATCCCCACCGGTCCCTGGTGCCTTTTCAAAACTAATTTACCGGTCCTCCAAAGTTAAACTTTATGAACCGCTGGTGAAATGTACAACAGAGGCCAGCAACAAACTCCTGCCTGGTTTTTTTTTTTTGTTTTTTTTTTTGGTAGTAACTTTGTCCCGTCTCGTACAGTTGTAGACAATTTTAGGAATTCTACCAGTACTCTCATTTACGGCGCGAGCGGAAGGCCACCACAACCTGTACAACGCAGCCCAATAAAGTATGTTCTAAAGGCAAAAAAAAAAAAAAAAAAAAAAAAAAAAAAAAAAAAAAAAAAAAAAAAACGTGATCACGTCACACCGCTACTTCATTCAGAAATCAATTCATTCGCTCCCTGTACAAGCACGGATTGATTATAAACTCTTTGTTCTCTGCAACAGCTTTTTCTGGAATTCCTGCCCTTTCTATCCAACCGAACCTCTCTCTGTCTATTCACCCCTTCAACAGATTCGCTCCTCCGCAGACGCGCATATTCTTTCTGTCCCCCAAGACTCGCACAAAAACATACGGTGAACGATGTTTCTCTTTCTGTGCCCCCAAACAATGGAATTCTCTTCCACTACACATTTGCAATATACAGACCATCACAGCCTTTAAAACTGCACCAAAACACATCTCTTTAAACACTACTATCCTGACTGATTCTCCCCTCTGGCCGATAAACGATGCTGCTGGGTGCCGTCCATGCATTGACATGTTAATAGTTATGGAGTGGTTGGAGTGAATACACATTTGTTTTGTTTAATTTAATGAATGTATGTTAATTTTTAAGTTCATGCTTATGTTTGTTAAATTGTATGTACATCGTGGTAAGCCCAGCCCTAGGCTGGGGTACCACGCTATATGAAACTACTACTACTACTACTAATAATAATAATTTGTGTGGAAGTGGACATACGTACTATAGTAAAAAGGGGAGGAATGCGTCACATGTCTGAGAGTAGTAAGAGGGTTCGAGTGGGGCGACCATTCCCGGGGGGGGGGGGGGGCTTGTTAGGTTTATACATCACATTATAAAAATAAAAAATGTTTTCGTTTCCGAGGGCGCCCATTTTAGGCTACAACGTTTGACAGGCGTGCTGGTGAGCTATCCTGTTATCCAGACCCGTGTAGCTAACCGCTTCGTCTCACACAATCCCGGGTCTCGGCCCTGACGTTAATGGTAACTGAAAGCGGGCGCCTGGTCGTCGCACTGAAGAAGAACGCCTGGGTTTTTTTTTATGGCCAGGAAGACAGTACGAGAAAGCCGATAAGACCATATCATAGCCATAAGCAGTACCACTTGTTAAATGGACAGCCTGCCCATTCTCAAGAGACCGACAGATGCCTGATATCTGAAAGAACAGACTTAACAGTTCCTTGATAACTGCTGCATAGCTGAAGTACCACCCAGCCACCACCCCTCCCCCCCATCCTGTCAGACCCCCCCGTAAATTAAGATGCATCATCCCCCACCACTCCTCCACACCCCCACACACACAGGTTTATCCTAACACCCCCCCCCCCACCTTTCCATAAACCCACTTGCACTAGTCCTTCAGCTCTCGGGCTAACCAGAATCAGAGACACAAGGAGCAGCGGCGTGGGAAGGGGGGGGGGCACCGTCGGGTGGCATCCCCCTCGGCGGCGCTAACCCTGCTACGTTACTGAGAAGTAAGTAGGTCTGTAGTTGATGCCGCCTCAGCCGCCTGCCGCTAGTTTATAATCAACTCAATCAGAGGCGTAGCTCAAGGGTTTGGCGCCCGGGGACACGATTCGTTGTTACGCCCCCTTAACTCTGAAACACGTAAAACATTATTTATTGTCATCCATAAAATATCAACAACGCCCATTTAGGCGTCCTTATAAATCTGACGACCGTGAATATATTTTCCCCTCTTCTCCCTTATCTACGCCTCTGGACACAATCAAACAGCAACGACCCCAGTATACAGACAACACGATTAGTGAAACATTATTCCAAACGTTCGGTGTAGGGTTTGGGGGGGGGGGGGGATATTGTTTGCAGTTAATATATTTTGAAATCAAGAGGAAGGAAGCCGCAGTGCTGTTAAAAAAAAATGTTGAGAACCGCTGCTGTAGTTGTTGCCATTAGCTGTTTGCTTGTACTCTCCACAATCAAACAGCGACCATCCCGGACCCTCCCCCCCCCCCTCGTCCTATTCGTTACTCGCACTTGAGCGTTGCCTTCAGGGCTAAACAATGTTGACAATCGCAGGCAGGTGCCCTCTCCCCCCCCCCTTCCCCCGCCCCACCCTCTTGTCAATGCAACGCAAAGGGATAGTGCTGCATTTATGAAGACATAACCTCTCAACACCTTAGTCGCTACCATCTTTTAGCATCACAAATAAGCATTTCTCTAGGCATGTATCGCTGTAAAGCTGTATTCGATAGGCCCACACAATAAAAATTCCTAGAACTAGCACTGATTTGGATTCTCAGAAAGTGCGTTACCGGGTAATAGCAATCGTGATTCTTTTTTTTTTTTCGTTTGTTTGTTCTTGTTGTTGTTGATTTGTTGTTTCAAGTTTGAAGAGCATTCATTGCCACCGAAAATATTTGGCGGGTTATCCCTAGTAGTAGAGGTTTGGTTATGCAAGTATGTAAAATTTGGCGTTTTTTTTAATTATTAGTTTTCAGAGTTGACATAGTTTAAAAGATAATCTTTGCACACGTTTGGCTTTCAGTTCATTAGATTGCACAATGGACCAACGCTGTAGATTGTGTAAGATTTATAACGACGTATCAGCATCAAGAGGGGCTGCGGAAGGGGGGGGGGGAGGAGATGGATTTAGAGCTCCGTTTATCAATAAAATAATCAAAACATGTACTAAAAAGTATCCGAAATAAATGTCTCCCAAAACTTCCTCAGAGTTCTTAGAGTCACATAACTGTTGTTTTTTTTTAGATGCGCGGGGCGCCCATGACATACAAGGATGTCGTATGACTTGACAAATACACTGTTGGACACATGTATAGGTTCGCATAGCTGTAAGTAAGTGTTATGTGAGACAGTTGTTATGATACAGAGTAATCATGGAAATATGAGTTCTCACAACTGACTCGCTCTGCTGTTGTATGCTGCCGTGAATCGTGATCTTGACAAGTGGGGTGAAGTCAGCGGTACCGCTGCGTGCATGTCTTTGCGGTTTGCGAAGAACACTGAGGTCATGGACGCCCCGCGCTCTTTCTGTCCTATAACTGTAGCTACTCTGGAGTTTTGTGGGTCATTTATTGTATACTTTTTAGTAAAGTTGTTTAAAAAATGTGTTGTTTTTTTTTAAAGTATTTTTAAATTTTATTATTTCGTATTTATCAGTCTTGGAAGATGCCATAGGAGGCCAGGAAGTGGGTTGAAACGCATGATTAAAAGCGTGGAGCGCCCATGAAAAAAAACACATTTTAATGTCAGTATTACGGACCGTTATAAATGGAGAATTTAATCTCTTATCTTTTGTCTATGGCTCGTACTAAAAACAGTCCATAACAAAGGACGACACCAAAGTTTAAAAATAATAACAACTAATACGACACACAAAGCCAGAGCTAATTACAATTAATACGTTTTTAATGTATGAGTTTCAATTAAATTACAACAGCAAAAGGATGTGATTAAAAATAATTAACTTACAGATTTGCTGGTACCGGTACTGTGTATAAAAATACAATGAGCACAAAATTGTACAACTAGGAAATAGAAAAATCTACACACAACAAAGTATTAAATAATGACACAGCACATCTCGTGGTAAAGGAAAGGGAAAAAAATTCTTCGTCATTAAATCTTATCCCTTTTATACCCTGTTCCAGGTGGTCATTCTCGAAATAGAAAACGCAGTCTTACTGCTTCCCGCATTCTCGAGATCATTCTATCATGTTCGACTGGAACGGACGATAGTAAGCTAAAATGTCAACAAAGTGATATTTTTCTAGCCACCCCCAAAACAATTTTGTGCTCATTGTATTTTTTACTTTTATTCACTTTTTTGTTGTAGTTGTAAACTAGTCTATTTAAAATAATGTGTTTTTTTCCCATTTTATCTTTATTTGGGGGGGGGGTAATCAAATGTTGACGTAATTTTATAGGGGAGGTCTCTGGAAGTTTGACAAGTTGTTGACAAGGGGGAGGGGGGAGGTAAAAATCGCCAAAAATTTGTTGACATAATTAACGGACAGCGCCTATCCTGCCTTCATGCGTTATTTTTTATTTTTTTTTTTTGTTATATATGTCCCAAAAAAAATGTTAAATGTTATAAAATAAAAAGAATAAAATTTATTAAATCTATAGTTGCATATTTAAAACGCAATGAAGGGCCTGTGGTCTACGGTGTAGATCAATTGTTAGAGTGTGCTCTTTATGAAAGAGAATCGATGCAACTCATCTCTAAGGTTGTTGTTATTTGTTTGCTTGTCCTTTTTTTTTTTTTTCCTTCATTTTTTTTTTTTTTTTTTTAAATGAGGCCTATTTTATTTGTTCTAAATTTATAATTATGTAATCATGTTATTTAATTTCTTTTCATTTTCATATTACATTTTTTTTTTATTTAAAGACAAGATGTGTCTGTGCAGAAGTGTAGCTGAGCAAAGGATTCGAACTAAATAAAGACTAAATTTAAATTTTTATTTTTTTTGCACAGACTTTTTATTTTAATGTAATTATTTTCTACTTTTAGCACATTTAAACTCGTCTTAGATAGAAAGTCTTCTAATTATAATAACAATATTATAATTATTATTATTATTACTATTATTATTATTATTAAGTAATTATTTTGTTTTGTATTAACATGTTCTATCTTTAAATTATAGACAAAAGAAGAATTATTTACTTTAAGGATCAAATGCTTACAAAAAGCCGGGTTAAAGTTACATAAAAATAAAAAGTAAAGCTTAATGTCGTTTTATACCCCTGGTCGCGTGCAATCCTTTGACCTGGGTCTAATTGCCGTATGCCCTGTCACCAAACCCCCACCCCCTGTCCCCAAAGTTACAAACCCCCGTGGATTTTTTTAGCAGAGCTCCTCTTATACGAGCTATCATCTTCTCACTCCACTACTAGCTACATTGCACTGACTCTTATACCTGTTATGTTGTCCCAATTTTCTACATTCATATTGAACTACTCCTCCGAGAACTATGTTGCCCCCAATCCTCCGCCAGCTGTTGCCCCCAATCCTCTGCCAGCTAGGTTGCCCCACTCTTATACAGCCATGTGGACCAACTCCTCTACCAGATACGCTGCCTTAACCCTCTGAGAGCTACGTTGACCTATCCAACTACCAGCTCTATTGCCCCAACTCTCCTATCAGCTATGTTGCTGGTACATTCATTTATTTTGCCTAATCCATAAAATGGGTAAAGGATAGCAATAATAAAATTTTTTGCAACACTTATCACTCTACTCACTTACCCCTTAACGACCTCTTTAACGGAGCCGGGGTGGAACTGGAGTTAACAAAAATTTTGTCTGGAACAGAGTGTGGCCAAAAAAAAATTTTAAATAAAAGAGACAAAAAAAGGTGGAGCAGCGGGGTATCGATCCCCGTACCTCTCACATGCTAAGCGAGCGCTCTACCACTTGAGCTACAGCCCCAGTTGCTACTGGCGCCAGCAATAAAAAAGATTTCAGATTTTAATGTATGTCGTATTTTCTCTACATACAGTGCGTATACAAACATATTTCAAAAAACTTATTTTTAAAAACACTTAGCATCATAGACGAATTTAAAATAACTATAAAAAAAGAAAATAATTTCACTAAAATGCACCAGGGGTTAAAAGAGTTTCAGCCGTGGGATTGGGTCACAATGATGTGTGAGTTGATGACATTCAACATTCTCATGCATGATTCATTGTACATTGTATGACATGACTATTTGTGATTTTTTAATTTATCAAAACATTTCCAATCCCTTCACAATTTTCGCTAGGTGGACCTGTTCGCCCAGGGGCGTAGCTAGGGTAAGATCCACTTTGGGCGGGACGAGAATTTTGCCGCCGTCTTCCACGATAAAAATTTGCAGTAGGCTCAAAATGGCTCCGCTCCATAAAATGCAAAAAGACCCTATTTTCTGAAAGAAATACTTAGTTTTAAGGTCTCGGGGTAGAGACAATTACCAAAAATCCCTTCTATTTTTTTAAAATTTAAAATAAGTAAGTCGTTTTAATGTGTGAACAAAAAGACATTGAGTATAGTAATGATAGAAAAGAACTTTTAAATACCTCTATCAACTATTTTCACTTTTTTAAAGAAAAAAAAATATTTAAAAAAATAAATTATAAATGTTATGGCGGTGAATGTAATCTACTGCCTTCCAACGAGACGTATTCGGTCAATAATTGCGATATGCGACAAGGGGAGTAACTACTGATTATAACAAAACAAATTAAAGTTTGTCTTATTTACCTCCCGTATAAAACGACAAACTTATCCAATAGATTTCTTGCTATTAGAAACTCTTTTGAGACACGAATCAACAAATTAAGTGACCACGTGATTACACAATGATGAGCACAATGTGCTGCCATGATGTCCTTATATTGACCCCGTGATGTCCTTATATTGACCCCATGATGTCCTTATATTGACTTCATGATATCCTTACATTGACTTCATGATGTCCTTATATTTACTTCATGATGTCCTTATATTGACTTCATGATGTCCTTATATGGACTTCATGATGTCCTTATATTGACTGCATGAAGTCCTTATATTGACTTCATGATGTCCTTATATTGACATCATGATGTCTTTATAATGACTTCATGGTGTCCTTATATTGACTTCATAATGTCCTTATATGACTCCATAATGTCATTATATTGACTTCATGATATCTGTATAATGACTTCATGATGTCCTTATATTGACTCCATGATGTCCTTATATTGACTGCATGATGTCCTTATATTGACTTCATGATGTCCTTATATTGACACCATGATGTCTTTATAATGACTTCATGGTGTCCTTATATTGACTTCATAATGTCCTTATATGACTCAATAATGTCATTATATTGACTTCATGATATCTGTATAATGACTTCATGATGTCCTTATATTGACTCCATGATGTCCTTATATTGACTCCATGATGAATTTTGAAAAAATGTATTTTAAATATATTATTAAATTTGTAGTACAGTTAATGAAAAAGGTTGGGGGTGGGGTGGTTGTACTGGTTCCATTTTTATTATGGAGTTTAGGGTATTATTTAACAGCTGATAAGAGAGTATATTATTATGACGTATTTTCTGTGGTTTCCTAGTGTGCCCTTCTACACATACTTTGTGTTGTGCATTTGAGAATTGTTAAATTATTTTCTATCATCCTTTGCTTAAGCTCGTTTTTGAGATTATCTCCTTCAAGAAGTTTGTTTTGATGGTTTTTTTTTGTTTTAATTTTATTTACGTGTATTGATTCTCAACAAAAATAATAATAACAGTATAACGATTCAACAAAATGATGGCTCTGGAGCAGCGGGGTATCGATCCCCGTACCTCTCACATGCTAAGCGAGCGCTCTACCACTTGAGCTACAGCCCCACAATACAACACAGTCAGCAGTATAAATTCATGATCATCATTTAAATTACTAAATGAGTGTTGTGTTGTCTAGGTCTAATGATTAAAGTGGATAGAGTAATATATGCAGCAATGTTCCTTTTACTACTTGAAACTAAGGTTTTGGAGTATATTCTCAGAATGACGAAATGAGCTTTTTCCTCTCTATCCCTGTCAGACTATCTCTCTATCAATCAGACTTCAGACTCTCTCTCTCTCTCTCTCTCTCTCTCTCTCTCTCTCTCTCTCTCTCTCTCTCTCTCTCTCTCTCTCTCTCTCTTTATCTCTCTCTCACGCATATGATACACACACCCTCCTTTAGAAAGTGTCTCAATTTCATAGTTTCATTTTCTACAAATTTCTTTTCTCAAGGTAATATTCTAATGAACTTAAATTAAAATTATTGATTCTTACTTATTATGCTTGTCCACTGCTTGGTGATTTATATATTAAAGTAGGAGCAATGCCTTTGGCATTTTAGCAAAGGAGGGTGTACATTATATTTTCCCTGATACTTGTACAAAATTAAATAAAAATAAAATGTAAGGGAGATTAAAACTATTTAATGACTTGTATTAACTTGAAAGTTATATTTTAGAGTGCTCTTCCGTGAAATGCGAAAGAAGTTCTTTTACATTGATTCTTGAAAGGCTAAAAATCCTTTGTCACTGCTGAAACTATCACATAGTTCAGTTTTTCTTCTTAGTTAGTTCCTAATTTTATCCTACTCAAGCATCTCCTTAATCTTGTAAAACATATTTAAGTAAACCGATTCCTCATTTAATAAAATTTTAAAAATAACCTCCATTCCTTAGCAACCAAATGGATTCTGCCGATCACTACAACATCGTCCGCCATCTTTGTTGGGCTAGGGTTGGCGGCCAGAGTAACGGTTAAAGTTTCAAATTTCTTTCTCAGATTTGAAAGACAATTCAAACTTTTTTCTCTTTGCCAGCATTCAAAATGGTAATTTTATACATTTAGCTGCATTGTTTCTCTATCATTTGGGTTTTGTGTCTCTACAATTTTCATAAACTACCAGACTACCATTTAAAATTTAATCAGAAGTAGAGTGAGCAATATTTACCGTAAATTTAAAATTTAGTGGTGATGCCAAACCAGATGTCTGAGATGTTAATAATATTTGATAAGTTTAAATGCACTATCATACTTCAAAAATTGCATTAACTGGTGTTGATATTTACGTTTTTCGACGTATATAAGATCCAGAATATTATGAAAAGTAGTCTGTCTGCATTTACCACTGAGTAGTTTTATTCTTTCAATTTCTTAGTTAGTCTAATGTCTAATGCCAAGTCCACTTTTTTTAATTTAATCATAATCATTAAAATGACAATGAGACCATTCATATACCATATTATTTATATTAGAATTATATTTAGATAATTGAATTATGAATTAAAATTCTTTTAGCTAAGACTAAGGCATAGACTCTAAATATTTAAATAAAGTTTTCATTCCGATTCCATTTAAATTATTTGATAATTTCATTAATTTAATTAAATTTAGATATATTATGATATATTAGATGAAAAACTCCAAAATATTAATGAACCTCTACTTTTGGTGAAATTACTATTGCCAAAAGTTAGGTCTATAATAACTTAGAAATTGTTATATTATAGGCAATGGCAAGGCGGTCACAGCGGGCAGACCAGGCAGCTTTTCAGAAACAACAGGATAAAGATCGCCAACGTGAAATGGATTTAAGAGATTTGGCTCAAGAGAAAAAAATGGCTCAGTATTTTGAAGAAAACATACAGAGAGAACAAAAGGTTTAAATTATCAACTTATTCTTTATACTTTATATATATCTTTGATTTACTTAGTTAAAATTTCATGATTTTGTTTATTTATGGCATGGTATTTTGGGTTTATCTATTGTCTAGTCTCTAGGGTAAGATAACTTTCTTGTCTGTCTAAGGTGAACAAGGCAGCCCGCTTTAATTATTTTAACTAATACTACAATTATTTTTTAAAAAATCTATTATAATGTTTAAACAAATTTAATTACTGTAATTGTCTAAATAGTAACATATTTTAAAACTCTGTGACCCTTATTCTTACTGAAACAAGCACACCTCTACTCTTGACTCTTGATCACAAATAGATACTCATAACTTATGACATTACTTTGGCAAACCAGACTTCTAGGAATAATTTTCCTGAAAGTTTGTATCAATATACTACTTGATTGAAGTGAAACTAGCATTTTACCACCCGCACCTTAAAAATTTGTTTCCTCTACTGACATAGTCAGCTGACATACCCTTTAAGCTGTCACTCAGTGGCGTAGTGCGGTAAACTCATGGTGTCAACCCCCCCCCCCCCCCCCCCCGACTTCCACGATGGAGTTATTCATGTTAATATAAGTCCACATTATAACAATGACAAGAACAAAAACATATTAATTGAGAGTCAGGAGGTAAATGTATTTAAGAACTGTTACAAGTACTTAAAATTGCCCAACCACATCGTATTTGGTATCAAAGCTTCTTGTTACTTACAAAAGTTACCAAACACTTCAATCTGCCTTGAATCATGGTCAAAACAGAGTTTTTCTGACCCAGTTATAGTGTCACCTCATTTCTGATGCATCAATTGGGTACTGTTAATAAAGCACAGTAGCACACATTAGTTACATATGTGGAAAATTGACATGTGATCGGTTATCCGTTTATGAAATTCTTTTAGACCGAGCAGTGTGTGCTTTGCAAATATGCAATTTTTCAATTTGGTGTCACCCTCCTGAGATGGTGTCATCCGGTGCAGTCAGCACCCCCCCTAGCTACGCCACTGCTGTCACTAATTAAGTTTCTACAGCATAACACAAATTGATGTTTCAATTTGGTTAGGGGTCGTTCGCAAATTACATCATGCTCAAGGGGCCAGGGGGGTCGAGAATTTGTGACAGGGGGGAATGGAGGGGGTCAAAATTTGTGACGTCACTATTTTAGAAAAATATTTATTTTTAATCCAACATTTTCTAATTTTGAAAAATCTTTATTTAAATTAATTTTTAAAAACTTTAATTTGAGGTCTAAAATGCCTAAGGTATTTTAAGTACTGTGAAACTCAGTCACGCACACCTTTTGTGCAAAGCGAAAAATGATGCAAAAACTGTTGTGGCCATTTTACATTTGGCTCGGGAGGACTTCGTTGTTTTAGGTCACAATTTTCTAATAATACTATATCTTAATTCATTATGGGGAAATTTTAAAGAATAAAATAAAATCTTAGTTTAGTTAGGAAAATTTTATGTGTGTTTTGATTTTTTTAGGGGTGACGTGACACTAAAAGGGGGGGGGGGTGTTATGCATTTGTGACAGGGTGGCGGGGGGTCTGAAAAGTCATTTTTTACGTGATGTAATTTGCCGAAGACCACTTACTAAAGTTTTTTCTACCCTAAAATGATTCCACTTCCTCGTCAACTCTTTATTATCTGTTGTTTCATAATTTTTCCCATAGGTTCAACAAAGACGGTTTATGAGGCAGCAGCAAGTTATGAATAAAGAAATTGAGATGAATGAAGCAATACTGAAGGTGAGCATTCAGAAAACTCAATGATTTAACTACTTGATTTTTTTTTAAATCTGAGCAGTTATTATCAGCTCTTATCTGGTGTGGTCAGGGTTAGACATTACCAGCTATCATCTGGTGTGGTCAGGTTTCAAATTACCATCTATTAACTGGTGTGGTCAGGGTTGACATTACCAGCTATTAATCTGGTGTGGTCAGTCAGGTTTCATGTATAATCAAAGCCTCATGCAGATTTTGTATTTCTTCTGCCAGGCAGAGAGAGACAGAATCTTGAGACAACAACAGATTGAGCAAGAAGAAAACCTAGCACGAGAACTTGAACGGGTGAAATCAGAGCAACTGAGAGATGAAAAAATGAGGCAACAAGTAAGGGAGACCAGGTGAGAACATTCTCCACTGAAAATGAAAAGTTAATCTGTAGATTTTCAATTTATGTGGACACCATCTTTTATCAAAATTATGGGGGTGGGGGGTTTGAGGGCCTCAGAGAGATGAAATGTGGTGGTTTTTTTTAGAAATTGGTGAAAATAATTTTTGTAATGAAATCTTAATCAACCTATTCCACCCAGTAATGGCCAAATCTGGCCGGTACTGATTCAACCACGTAACATTAGAATCGGGCCATTCAACCCTCGGTTTGCACATTGCTATGTAGAAACTGGACATCTCACTATTTAAATGAAAATCTCTGCCTGAGGAGTATTCATTATTTTTTATTTAAGTGCTATGATCAAGTAGTAAAGTACTTCATTGAAAATTGACGTTTACAAATTTGCACTACAAAAGCATTAGGAAATAATGTTACACAACACATGATGTCACATCAATGATTGCAAATCAATTTATTTAATAGAATTGTAATGTTAAATATATTTGTTTTAATTAATTGTTTTTTTTCCCTAAACCTTTCTACAGTAAGGGTAAAGTTGTTCCCCCTTTGGCTGGGGTTTCAAATGATAAAATTTCTGAGCACCCAGGATTGAATGGGTTAACATCTGAAAACTATATGTTAATGGTAAAAACTATATGTTAATGGTAACTTGATGATTAAACAAATTAATGTTTGTTAACTTTATTTTGTGTAAGCCTGGAGCTGAGAGAGCTGGAGGCCAAGCTGAGGGCAGCATACACCAACAAGGAGAGGGCAGCTCAGATGGCAGAGAGAGAAGCAATGAAGTATGATGACATGGTAAGTAAACCTGTGTTGGATTTGACCTTGACACTTAATCTCTGTGTGACGCAGGTCTGCATTTATGTTGCAGAGTGACAAGACAGATTAGTATGTATTGTGCCCGCCAAATCCAATATGTTTACTGCCTTCCTAAATGGATAATCAACAATTTTTAAATGCAAATGGTTTGTTTGAAGTCAGATTTTCATCAAATTTTGAGGGGGTCTTTCCATCAATATATAGCAAAAACGGACCCAGGTGTTGAATTTGATGGCATTTTAGATGTACTTAATGATAACAATGCTTACTCTGGTGTAAAATGAAATGTATCATTAATCTTAGTAAAGTTAATTTGTTCCACCGTTTTGGAGATACATGAGAATAGAAATGCTATTTTCTAAATGAATTATATACACATAAATTGTTACATTTTTTTTTTTTAAATGCACTTGTTCTTTTATTGACAAGAGAGTCACAGTTTATTTTGATTCTTGTTATAAAATAGCATTATTATTTTTGTAATGTCTTTTTAAGTAATGGTAATAATTTGTATAATATATAAGTGACCATGTTGAACTACTGCCATTTACTTAAGTTAACAAAAAAAAAATATTTAATTTTCCAGAAACGAGACTCAGAGATAGCCCGATTCATGAAGGAGCAGAATGAGAGGGCAGAGGAAGCCGAACACCAGAGAGAGCTTGAAAAACACAAGGAGATGGTGAGTTGAATTGTTTTCTTCTTCTTCTTCTTTACCTTTTCAACTCCCAGTGGAGCATATGCCATTAAAACCTTTCGGTCTCTTGCTAGTCTTCTCTAACTCTGTCCAGTTGGTGTGTAGAGAAGTGAGCTGTACCTTAGGAATTAGGTGACATGCACAGATGTTAACATGTTTTGATGAGATGAATTTTGTTGGCATTAAACTTATGTAGACGTAAATCTATCTCTGGTATAAGTTGTTCAAAGAGGTAACACATTGATATATTACCATAGCAGACCTGTTAACTCTTACGATTTTGGCTTGCAATGTACGATTTTGAGGTGTAGACATTAAATATCATATATACTGTATGTTTACTTTTTTTACCATTAAGATCATGTATTGAACGATTTTGTGTTGATATTGTACGATTTTAAGAGTTTGAGGGTAAACAGATCTGCCATAGCGCAGTGGTCGGCTAACTCATTAGTCAAAAGAGCCTAAAATCAGCAGCAGGACGATTAAAAAAAATTTGAGAGCCCAATTTCTTTTCAAGAACCTGTCAAGAACCATGTTTTTCAAAGTTTCAGAGTCAAAACCGATTTATGGACATATGGCTGAGCCGCACTCAGGTCGCCAAAGAGCCGACCACTGCCATAGTGTCTTCAGTTTTCTTATTTATCTTTAGTAGATAGCATTATGATTTTTTTAACCAATGATGTTAAAGTTAAAGCAATATAAATGCCTAGCTAAGATATTATATAGCATTAAAATAAATGCTTACCCCAATGTACTTTTTGATTGACAGACACGCTACCAACAAGAGCTGGAGAGACAGCTGGAGGAGCAGGAGGCACAGAAACAGCAGGCCTACGAGGAGTTCCTCAAGGAGAAACTTATGATTGACGAGATTGTGCGCAAGATTTATGAGGAGGATCAAAAGTAAGGACTCTATAGATTGTATGGTTTGATTTCCCAAACTTTTCAGTTTGGCTGACCACTGGATCAGTTTCCCATAGCACCACGGACCTGTGAAATTTATTTTGTATCTCTTTATTTGGCCCATACAATTTCTGTGCACACCTGAAGCATAAGGTTTGTTGGCCAATGAAACCACTGCAACATAAGGTTTGTTGGTCGGTGAGACCACTGCAGCATAAGGTTTGTTGGTCAAGAGACCACTGCAGCATAAGGTTTGTTGGTCAATGAAACCACTGCAGCATAAGGTTTGTTGGTCAGTGAGACCACTGCAGCATAAGGTTTGTTGGTCAAGAGACCACTGCAGCATAAGGTTTGTTGGTCAGTGAAACCACTGCAACATAAGGTTTGTTGGTCAATGAAACCACTGCAACATAAGGCTTGTTGGTCAATGAAACCACTGCAACATAAGATTTGTTGGTCATTGAAACCACTGCAACATAAGGCTTGTTGGTCAATGAAACCACTGCAACATAAGGCTTGTTGGTCAATGAAACCACTGCAACATAAGGCTTGTTGGTCAATGAAACCACTGCAACATAAGGCTTGTTGGTCAATGAAACCACTGCAACATAAGGCTTGTTGGTCAATGAAACCACTGCAACATAAGGCTTGTTGGTCAATGAAACCACTGCAACATAAGGCTTGTTGGTCAATGAAACCACTGCAACATAAGATTTGTTGGTCAATGAAACCACTGCAACATAAGATTTGTTGGTCAATGAAACCACTGCAACATAAGGTTTGTTGGTCAATGAAACCACTGCAACATAAGGCTTGTTGGTTATTAAAACCACTTTGGGAAACACTGTTCTGGACTGTTTAGTTTGCCTTCACATGCTGGGTGGTGGAGTTGTTTAAGTCAGTCCCAAGCTTGTGGACTCGAGTTCAATCCCCAGCCTAGACAAGCAAAAACAACAAGAGCACCCCTGGTAGATGGGACTCGTTAACCTTGGATGGCAACTCATCTTAGAGAAGGCAAAGTCTAAAATCAAACCTGGAGATGGAATCATGTAAGCGCTATGACATCGACACATGAAAATTCAGACCACTCCTGACCACACATGGAAAGCATAAGAGCATAGTGAGACATAAGAAACACTGCCGGCCTGGACTGTATGTCAGATAAAAACACACATCAATGTGTCACGAGTTTGTCTGTTTTTGTGACAAAACTTTAAAAATTATGGATTTGTTTGAACATCTTATTACATGAAATGCCTTTTGGTAGGTTTATATGACACGTTTACTAAGGCACGATTAACCTTAATAATAATGCATGAAGTACAAAGAGAGGAAACAATTTTTACTCTAATTAAATATTGTGGTGGAAAGTGGTGTCATTTAATGCTAAAGTTTAACACTTGTTCTAATCGGGAAAGTTTAACACTTGTTCTAATCGGGAAATTTTAACACTTGTTCTAATCGGGAAAGTTTAACACTTGTTCTAATCGGGTGTTCTTTACCACCAGCCGAGAGCATCAAGTTGTTCTAATCGGGAAAGTTTAACACTTGTTCTAATCGGGTGTTCTTTACCACCAGCCGAGAGCATCAAGTATTGTATGAATGTCAACAGGAGCTCTGCACAATGTTTTGATAAAGTGCTCATTTTATTTTGAAATGTCAAAGAATTAAAAAAATATGTAATATCAATTTAAAGCCCCCCTGACCGTAGTCTGCTGCCCAGCCCTGATCTAACACATGTCTATTCATTCCCGCCCTGACAGAGAGCTGGAGAAACAGATGAGGAAGCGCCAAGTCACCCAGCAGTACATTGATGAGTTCCAGAAGGCCAGGGAACTCTGGAAGGTCCAGGAGAAGCAGAAAATGGAAGAGGAGAACCAGAGAATCTTGCGCTTTGCCCGACAGATGCAGGAGAGAGAAGACTTCCTCAAGTCACAGAAGAAAGAGAAGGACAGCGCCATGAACAAAGTGCAAGATGCGGTAGGTTATCTTACCTTATCATTTCTTGTTGAAGCAATACAAGAGTTACAGAAGTGAATTTATTTCTATGGATACCTCTCTTGTTAATATTCCCCTACCAAAAATGATGTTGTTGCCTTGCATCGTTTATTTTCTATTCTGAGCTGTGTAGTAAAAAAAATCATAGAATAAATGGCTCTGATGGAAAGAGACACAAATAAGTTTCTGTGAAATATCTTCATTTATAGATCAGGGCTGTTCAATGTAAAGCGTTTATTTAATGTAGTTTCAAATTATCAGTGCATCCAAATTGTTATCTCCACTTAAAAATGTAAAGTTTATTGTTTTAAGTTGATGATGACAATTTAGACAATTTTTTTTATTTCTTAAATTTCCCTTAATATAGGATGTTTCAACAGCTGTACTGAAATTTTTTCACTTACAACTTAATGATTTTACTTTGTTCTATTTATCAGCTCGCTCAGGAAATTGCCAGGAAAGAAGCCGAGAGAGCCGAGATGGAGAGAATACGCTTGGAGTTGGTCATTGAGGAGACGGAGGAGAGAGAGAGACAGAAAGAGATGGTAATACATACTCATATGAAGGGATGAAACAGATTTAATTTATTAAAAATTTGTCAGAGAGACATTTGATTCGTGTGCTTGAGCTACATTTTAACAGTTATATTGTCTCATCTGGTTCTTGAAAAGAGGACAAAACAATTTATTTAAACAACTGATAATTTTATAGCTGCAGTGGCGTGCTTGGTAAGATTAAAGCTGTTTCTGCATTGGTTGATTCTATTACAAGTTTATCTGCCTATAAGGTGCAACAACTCTGAACATTTCTTAATTTTTATCATTTGGGGTTTTCCATTAATTACGTCGACAGTTTTTCCGCAATTTTTTTACACCCCCCCCCCCCCCACCCTGTCAACAACTGTCAAACTTTCAATGACACCCCTCCCCCACCACAAAAAAAAAAGAGTTATAATATAGATAAATTTACAAATACATTTTACTTTGTGCTGATCTATTTTAATGACACAAAATTGTAGGAAAAACATTTTATTACATCTTTAGCTTTTTAAGCAATAATTTTTTTTACAATTAAATATTTTTTAATGCAGAATCAATTAAAAGGTTGTTAAAGACTAAATTTCATTGATTTTTGGTATAAAAATAATTATTGTCAGTAAAGCTGACAATTATAGTATAGTTTCTAGCTGCTTTCATCTTCCCATGGAGTAGCCAGGTGTTGCTCCATCATAACAATGGGCATCAGGGACATCAATTGGGTAGGGCAGTGGGGCATTCATTTTTCCCCACCACACACCCCCACCCCACTGAATTTGCAGGTTTTATTGAAATTGCTATGTTCTTTGGCGCCTACAGTAATAAACAACTTAACAAACTGACCAAGTTTTGATTTTTTACCCCCCCCCCCCCCCCCCCCCGAAAATCCTGAAATGACACACCCCTGATGGGCATAGTCTATAGCAGCTGATTTATCATTTTCATCTTGCAGAACTGATATACCAGACACGTCAACATCATCCTCATCTAACCATTCAGCACTTAAAATAGAAGCATTGTCGTTGTGAGCAATAATTTTCATTAGCTCTCTCTACACGTACATTTTTAATAGAGAAAACATGATTGTTGATGTCAACTAATCTTAACCCCCCCCCCCCCCCCCCCCCCCCCGCTTTCCCCCTTGTCAACAATTTCCAAACATCCCCTCCCACCCCACACCCATATATTTTTTGACATAATTAATGGACATTTCATTTTTAATATTTGTTGGATGAAATTTTCTATCATTAGGCAGTTCAACTGTTGTCAATGAAAGAAATCTAAGCTTAAGATGCTGCAAGTGACTTTTTTTAGTTTGATATGAGGTTCCTGATTTGAAAACTATTAGTTCTATATAATAAACTAATGGCATTTTACAATTTTTGAAATATTTTCCCTGCTGTGCTTCTTCAGGCTGACATGGAGAGACAAATCAGACAGAAGATTGAGTTACAGTCAACACACGCACAACAGATGCACTTCAAGGCTCTACGTCTGGAGGCTGAGAAGGAAGAGGAGGAGGAGTTTAAGAAACAGGTTTGTCTGTCTGGGGTGAACAGGTTTGTCTGTCTGGGGTGAACAGGTTTGTCTGTCTGGGGTGAACAGCTGTAGGTTATTATGAAAACAGAACTTTTTATGTTTTCTCTAGACAGGACTTGGTTTATGTTTAAAGGACTTTGTTTATGCAGACAGGACTTTGTTTATGCAGACAGTACTCTGTTTATGCAGACAGGACTCTGTATCTCATACAAATTATATAAACTTAAAACAACAGCTTGTGATTTTGTGTTTTCAAATTGTACCATCGTCAGAACAACACCACCAGTACTTGTATAGCCATAA